>JAKZAN010000005.1:822031-1173903 GCA_023053545.1 Lepidurus packardi
TAATGAAGTACTGACTTAATTCATGAAATACTGACTTACTTTATGAATTGCTGACTTAATTCATGAATTACTGACTTAATTAATGAATTACAGACTAAATTCAATTATTACGGAATTAATTCATGAAAAACTGACTTAATTCATGAATTACTGACTTAATTCATGAATTACTGACTTAATTCAAGAATTAATGACCTAATTCATGAAATACTGACTTAATTCATGAATTACTGACTTAATTAATGAGTTACTGACTTAATTATTGAATTACTGACTTCATTCATGAAATACTGACTTAATTAATGAATTACTGACTTAATTAATGAATTACTGACTTAATTAATGAATTACTGACTTAATTCATGAATTACTGACTTAATTCATGAATTACTGAATTAATTAATGAATTACAGACTAAATTAAATTATTACGGAATTAATTAAATAATTACGGACTTAATTAATGAAGTACTGACTTAATTCATGAATTACTGACTTAAAGCATGAATTACTGACTTAATTCATGAATTACTGACTTCATTAAAGAATTTCCGACTTCATTAAATAATTACTGACTTAATTCATGAATCAATTCATAAATTACTGACTTAATTCATGAATTACTGACTTAATTAATGAATTACTGACTTAGTTAATGAATTACGGACTTAATTAGTGAAACACTGACTTAGTTCATTAATTACTGACTTAATATCATGAATTACTGACTTAATTCATGAATTACTGACCTAATTAATGAATTGCTGACTTAATTCATGAATTACGGACTTAATTAAGTAATTACGGACTTATTTCATGAATTAGTGACTTAATTAATGAATTACGGATTTGATAAAATAATTACGGACTTAATTCATGAATTACTGACTTAACTAATGAATAACTGACTTTATTCATGAATTAATGACTTAATTCATGAATTACGGACTTAATTCATGAATTACTGACTTAATTAATGAGTTACTGACTTAATTATTGAATTACTGACTTAATTCATGAATTACTGACTTAATTCATGAATTACTGACTTAATTCACGAATTACTGACTAAATTAATGAATTACTGACTTAATTTATGAATTGCTGACTTAATTCATGAATTACTGAATTAATTAATGAATTACAGACTAAATTAAATTATTACGGAATTAATTAAATAATTACGGACTTAATTAATGAAGTACTGACTTAATTCATGAATTACTGACTTAATTCATAAATTACTGACTTAATTCATGAATTACTGACTTAATTCATGAATTACTGACTTAATTCATGAATTACTGACTTAATTCAAGAATTAATGACCTAATTCATGAAATACTGACTTAATTCATGAATTACTGACTTAATTAATGAGTTACTGACTTAATTATTGAATTACTGACTTAATTCATGAATTACTGACTTAATTAATGAATTACTGACTTAATTCATGAATTACTGACTTAATTCATGAATTACTGACTTAATTCATGAATTACTGAATTAATTAATGAATTACAGACTAAATTAAATTATTACGGAATTAATTAAATAATTACGGACTTAATTAATGAAGTACTGACTTAATTCATGAATTACTGACTTAAAGCATGAATTACTGACTTAATTCATGAATTACTGACTTCATTAAAGAATTTCCGACTTCATTAATGAATTACTGACTTAATTCATGAATTAATTCATAAATTACTGACTTAATTCATGAATTACTGACTTAATTAATGAATTACTGACTTAATTCATGAATTACTGACTTAATTCATGAATTACTGACTTAATTCATGAATTACTGACTTAATTCATGAATTACTGACTTAATTAATGAATTACGGATTTGATTAAATAATTATGGACTTAATTCATGAATTACTGACTTAACTAATGAATAACTGACTTTATTCATGAATTAATGACTTAATTCATGAATTACGGACTTAATTCATGAATTACTGACTTAATTAATGAGTTACTGACTGAATTTATGAATTGCTGACTTAATTCATGAATTACTGAATTAATTAATGAATTACAGACTAAATTAAATTATTACGGAATTAATTAAATAATTACGGACTTAATTAATGAAGTACTGACTTAATTCATGAAATACTGACTTACTTTATGAATTGCTGACTTAATTCATGAATTACTGACTTAATTAATGAATTACAGACTAAATTCAATTATTACGGAATTAATTCATGAAAAACTGACTTAATTCATGAATTACTGACTTCATTCATGAAATACTGACTTAATTAATGAATTACTGACTTAATTAATGAATTACTGACTTAATTCATGAATTACTGACTTAATTCATGAATTACTGAATTAATTAATGAATTACAGACTAAATTAAATTATTACGGAATTAATTAAATAATTACGGACTTAATTAATGAAGTACTGACTTAATTCATGAATTACTGACTTAAAGCATGAATTACTGACTTAATTCATGAATTACTGACTTCATTAAAGAATTTCCGACTTCATTAAATAATTACTGACTTAGTTCATGAATTAATTCATAAATTACTGACTTAATTCATGAATTACTGACTTAATTAATGAATTACTGACTTAGTTAATGAATTACGGACTTAATTAGTGAAACACTGACTTAGTTCATTAATTACTGACTTAATATCATGAATTACTGACTTAATTCATGAATTACTGACCTAATTAATGAATTGCTGACTTAATTCATGAATTACGGACTTAATTAAGTAATTACGGACTTATTTCATGAATTAGTGACTTAATTAATGAATTACGGATTTGATAAAATAATTACGGACTTAATTCATGAATTACTGACTTAACTAATGAATAACTGACTTTATTCATGAATTAATGACTTAATTCATGAATTACGGACTTAATTCATGAATTACTGACTTAATTAATGAGTTACTGACTTAATTATTGAATTACTGACTTAATTCATGAATTACTGACTTAATTCATGAATTACTGACTTAATTCACGAATTACTGACTAAATTAATGAATTACTGACTTAATTTATGAATTGCTGACTTAATTCATGAATTACTGAATTAATTAATGAATTACAGACTAAATTAAATTATTACGGAATTAATTAAATAATTACGGACTTAATTAATGAAGTACTGACTTAATTCATGAATTACTGACTTAATTAATAAATTACTGACTTAATTCATGAATTACTGACTTAATTCATGAATTACTGACTTAATTCATGAATTACTGACTTAATTCAAGAATTAATGACCTAATTCATGAAATACTGACTTAATTCATGAATTACTGACTTAATTAATGAGTTACTGACTTAATTATTGAATTACTGACTTAATTCATGAATTACTGACTTAATTAATGAATTACTGACTTAATTCATGAATTACTGACTTAATTCATGAATTACTGACTTAATTCATGAATTACTGAATTAATTAATGAATTACAGACTAAATTAAATTATTACGGAATTAATTAAATAATTACGGACTTAATTAATGAAGTACTGACTTAATTCATGAATTACTGACTTAAAGCATGAATTACTGACTTAATTCATGAATTACTGACTTCATTAAAGAATTTCCGACTTCATTAATGAATTACTGACTTAATTCATGAATTAATTCATAAATTACTGACTTAATTCATGAATTACTGACTTAATTAATGAATTACTGACTTAGTTAATGAATTACGGACTTAATTAGTGAAATACTGACTTAGTTCATTAATTACTGACTTAATATCATGAATTACTGACTTAATTCATGAATTACTGACCTAATTAATGAATTGCTGACTTAATTCATGAATTACTGACTTAATTCATGAATTACTGACTTAATTCATGAATTACTGACTTAATTAATGAATTACGGATTTGATTAAATAATTATGGACTTAATTCATGAATTACTGACTTAACTAATGAATAACTGACTTTATTCATGAATTAATGACTTAATTCATGAATTACGGACTTAATTCATGAATTACTGACTTAATTAATGAGTTACTGACTTTTTTTTTTTTTTTTTTTAATTTATCTCAGCGTGAGCACTGCTCGTTGCCGCCTATTTATTGGGTCTGAAGTTGAGTAATCAGTGAACAATTTTACAAACATACATTCATTTACGCTATTCCTCGAAAGGAGAGCGTAGCCATACTATAGCAAAGATATGGTAATAGCTTCTTTCCTTATTCTAAAAAAGTCAGATAACTCGTACGTCAGGGAGAAGTCAGCGTCATTTCTGGTTAGTGGGTTAGTTGGGATGTAGGGTTATTAGAGCCGAGATGGCGAAAGTACTTATTGCTTTGTAAGCGGTTGGGTTTGTGAGTATAGTCTGTGGATTAAAGTGGAGTCGAAGTTTTGATAAGTCTCTTAGCAAAATAGCTCTGGATCTATTTAAGAGTCTGCAGTGGAAAAATATGTGTCTGAGGTCTTGTTTCGAGTGGTTGTTACAGGTGCAATTTGAGTCTTGTGTCTTTTTAATGCGGTAGAGGAATGACTTCGTCGGGAAATGTAAGGTTCTAAGTCTGATAAGTGTAGAAATAGTCCGTCTGTTACTGACTTACTGACTGACTTAATTATTGAATTACTGACTTAATTCATGAATTACTGACTTAATTCATGAATTACTGACTAAATTAATGAATTACTGACTTAATTTATGAATTGCTGACTTAATTCATGAATTACTGAATTAATTAATGAATTACAGACTAAATTAAATTATTACGGAATTAATTAAATAATTACGGACTTAATTAATGAAGTACTGACTTAATTCATGAATTACTGACTTAATTAATAAATTACTGACTTAATTCATGAATTACTGACTTAATTCATGAATTACTGACTTAATTCATGAATTACTGACTTAATTCAAGAATTAATGACCTAATTCATGAAATACTGACTTAATTCATGAATTACTGACTTAATTAATGAGTTACTGACTTAATTATTGAATTACTGACTTAATTCATGAATTACTGACTTAATTAATGAATTACTGACTTAATTCATGAATTACTGACTTAATTCATGAATTACTGACTTAATTCATGAATTACTGAATTAATTAATGAATTACAGACTAAATTAAATTATTACGGAATTAATTAAATAATTACGGACTTAATTAATGAAGTACTGACTTAATTCATGAATTACTGACTTAAAGCATGAATTACTGACTTAATTCATGAATTACTGACTTCATTAAAGAATTTCCGACTTCATTAATGAATTACTGACTTAATTCATGAATTAATTCATAAATTACTGACTTAATTCATGAATTACTGACTTAATTAATGAATTACTGACTTAGTTAATGAATTACGGACTTAATTAGTGAAATACTGACTTAGTTCATTAATTACTGACTTAATATCATGAATTACTGACTTAATTCATGAATTACTGACCTAATTAATGAATTGCTGACTTAATTCATGAATTACTGACTTAATTCATGAATTACTGACTTAATTCATGAATTACTGACTTAATTAATGAATTACGGATTTGATTAAATAATTATGGACTTAATTCATGAATTACTGACTTAACTAATGAATAACTGACTTTATTCATGAATTAATGACTTAATTCATGAATTACGGACTTAATTCATGAATTACTGACTTAATTAATGAGTTACTGACTTTTTTTTTTTTTTTTTTTAATTTATCTCAGCGTGAGCACTGCTCGTTGCCGCCTATTTATTGGGTCTGAAGTTGAGTAATCAGTGAACAATTTTACAAACATACATTCATTTACGCTATTCCTCGAAAGGAGAGCGTAGCCATACTATAGCAAAGATATGGTAATAGCTTCTTTCCTTATTCTAAAAAAGTCAGATAACTCGTACGTCAGGGAGAAGTCAGCGTCATTTCTGGTTAGTGGGTTAGTTGGGATGTAGGGTTATTAGAGCCGAGATGGCGAAAGTACTTATTGCTTTGTAAGCGGTTGGGTTTGTGAGTATAGTCTGTGGATTAAAGTGGAGTCGAAGTTTTGATAAGTCTCTTAGCAAAATAGCTCTGGATCTATTTAAGAGTCTGCAGTGGAAAAATATGTGTCTGAGGTCTTGTTTCGAGTGGTTGTTACAGGTGCAATTTGAGTCTTGTGTCTTTTTAATGCGGTAGAGGAATGACTTCGTCGGGAAATGTAAGGTTCTAAGTCTGATAAGTGTAGAAATAGTCCGTCTGTTACTGACTTACTGACTGACTTAATTATTGAATTACTGACTTAATTCATGAATTACTGACTTAATTCATGAATTACTGACTAAATTAATGAATTACTGACTTAATTTATGAATTGCTGACTTAATTCATGAATTACTGATATAATTAATGAATTACAGACTAAATTAAATTATTACGGAATTAATTAATGAAGTACTGACTTAATTCATGAATTACTGACTTAATTCATAAATTACTGACTTAATTCATGAATTACTGACTTAATTCATGAATTACTGACTAAATTAATGAATTACTGACTTAATTTATGAATTGCTGAATTAATTAATGAATTACAGACTAAATTAAATTATTACGGAATTAATTAAATAATTACGCACTTAATTAAAAAGTACTGACTTAATTCATGAATTACTGACTTAATTCATAAATTACTGACTTAATTCAAGAATTAATGACGTAATTCATGAAATACTGACTTAATTCATGAATTAATTCATAAATTACTGACTTAATTCATGAAATACTGACTTAATTAATGAATTACGGATTTAATAAAATAATTACGGACTTAATTCATGAATTAATGACTTAATTCATGAATTACTGACTTAATTCATAAATTAATGATTTAATTAATGAATTACTGACTTAATTCATGAATTAATGATTTAATTAATGAATTACTGACTTAGTTCATGAATTTATTACTTAATTCATAAATTACTGACATAATTCATGAATTAATTACTTAATTTATGAATTACTGAATTAATTCATGAATTACTGACGTAATTCATGAAATACTGACTTAATTCATGATTTACTGACTTAGTTCATGAATTACTGTCTTAATTCATGAATTACTGAATTAAATCATGAATTACTGACTTAATTCATGAATTACTGACTTAATTAATGAATTACAGACTAAATTAAATTATTACGGAATTAATTAAATAATTACGGACTTAATTAATGAAGTACTGACTTAATTCATGATTTACTGACTTAATTCATAAATTACTGACTTAATTTATGAATTGCTGACTTAATTCATGAATTACTGAACTAATTAATGAATTACAGACTAAATTAAATTATTACGGAATTAATTAAATAATTACGGACTTAATTAAAAAGTACTGACTTAATTCATGAATTACTGACTTAATTCATAAATTACTGACTTAATTCAAGAATTAATGACGTAATTCATGAAATACTGACTTAATTCATGAATTAATTCATAAATTACTGACTTAATTCATGAAATACTGACTTAATTCATGAATTAATTCATAAATTACTGACTTAATTCATGAATAACTGACTTCACTAATGAATTTCCGACTTCATTAATGAATTACTGACTTAATTCATGAATTAATTAATAAATTACTGACTTAATTAATGAATAACTGACTTAATTCAGGAATTACTGACTTAATTCAGGAACTACTGACTAAATTCATGAATTACTTACTTAATTTATGAATTAATGACTTAATTCATGAATTACTGACTTAATTCATCAATTACTGACTTAATTCATGAATTACTGACTTAATTCATGAATTGCTGACTTAATTCATGAATTACGGACTTAATTAAGTAATTACGGACTTAATTCATGAATTACTGACTTAATTAATGAATTAAGGATTTAATTAAATAATTACGGACTTAATTAATGAAGTACTGACTTAATTCATGAATTACTGACTTAATTCATAAATTACTGACTTAATTCATGAATTACTGACTTAATTCATGAATTACTGACTTAATTCATGAATTACTGACTTAATTCAAGAATTAATGACCTAATTCATGAAATACTGACTTAATTCATGAATTACTGACTTAATTAATGAAATACTGACTTAATTCATGAATTACTGACTTAATTAATGAATTACTGACTTAGTTAATGAATTACGGACTTAATTAGTGAAACACTGACTTAGTTCTTTAATTACTGACTTAATATCATGAATTACTGACTTAATTCATGAATTACTGACCTAATTAATGAATTGCTGACTTAATTCATGAATTACGGACTTAATTAAGTAATTACGGACTTATTTCATGAATTAGTGACTTAATTAATGAATTACGGATTTGATAAAATAATTACGGACTTAATTCATGAATTACTGACTTAACTAATGAATAACTGACTTTATTCATGAATTAATGACTTAATTCATGAATTACGGACTTAATTCATGAATTACTGACTTAATTAATGAGTTACTGACTTAATTATTGAATTACTGACTTAATTCATGAATTACTGACTTAATTCATGAATTACTGACTTGGTTACTGAAATACGGATTTAATTAAATAATAACGGACTAAATTCATGAATTAGTGACTTAATTAATGAATTACGGATTTGATAAAATAATTACGGACTTAATTCATGAATTACTGACTTAACTAATGAATAACTGACTTTATTCATGAATTAATGACTTAATTCATGAATTACGGACTTAATTCATGAATTACTGACTTAATTAATGAGTTACTGACTGAATTATTGAATTACTGACTTAATTCATGAATTACTGACTTAATTAATGAATTACTGACTTAATTCATGAATTACTGACTTAATTCATGAATTACTGACTTAATTCATGAATTACTGACAAAATTAATGAATTACTGACTTAATTTATGAATTGCTGACTTAACTCATAAATTACTGAATTAATTAATGAATTACAGACTAAATTAAATTATTACGGAATTAATTAAATAATTACGGACTTAATTAATGAAGTACTGACTTAATTCATGAATTACTGACTTAATTCATAAATTACTGACTTAATTCATGAATTACTGACTTAATTCATGAATTACTGACTAAATTAATGAATTACTGACTGAATTTATGAATTGCTGACTTAATTCATGAATTACTGAATTAATTAATGAATTACAGACTAAATTAAATTATTACGGAATTAATTAAATAATTACGGACTTAATTAATGAAGTACTGACTTAATTCATGAAATACTGACTTACTTTATGAATTGCTGACTTAATTCATGAATTACTGACTTAATTAATGAATTACAGACTAAATTCAATTATTACGGAATTAATTCATGAAAAACTGACTTAATTCATGAATTACTGACTTAATTCATGAATTACTGACTTAATTCAAGAATTAATGACCTAATTCATGAAATACTGACTTAATTCATGAATTACTGACTTAATTAATGAGTTACTGACTTAATTATTGAATTACTGACTTCATTCATGAAATACTGACTTAATTAATGAATTACTGACTTAATTAATGAATTACTGACTTAATTAATGAATTACTGACTTAATTCATGAATTACTGACTTAATTCATGAATTACTGAATTAATTAATGAATTACAGACTAAATTAAATTATTACGGAATTAATTAAATAATTACGGACTTAATTAATGAAGTACTGACTTAATTCATGAATTACTGACTTAAAGCATGAATTACTGACTTAATTCATGAATTACTGACTTCATTAAAGAATTTCCGACTTCATTAAATAATTACTGACTTAATTCATGAATTAATTCATAAATTACTGACTTAATTCATGAATTACTGACTTAATTAATGAATTACTGACTTAGTTAATGAATTACGGACTTAATTAGTGAAACACTGACTTAGTTCATTAATTACTGACTTAATATCATGAATTACTGACTTAATTCATGAATTACTGACCTAATTAATGAATTGCTGACTTAATTCATGAATTACGGACTTAATTAAGTAATTACGGACTTATTTCATGAATTAGTGACTTAATTAATGAATTACGGATTTGATAAAATAATTACGGACTTAATTCATGAATTACTGACTTAACTAATGAATAACTGACTTTATTCATGAATTAATGACTTAATTCATGAATTACGGACTTAATTCATGAATTACTGACTTAATTAATGAGTTACTGACTTAATTATTGAATTACTGACTTAATTCATGAATTACTGACTTAATTCATGAATTACTGACTTAATTCACGAATTACTGACTAAATTAATGAATTACTGACTTAATTTATGAATTGCTGACTTAATTCATGAATTACTGAATTAATTAATGAATTACAGACTAAATTAAATTATTACGGAATTAATTAAATAATTACGGACTTAATTAATGAAGTACTGACTTAATTCATGAATTACTGACTTAATTCATAAATTACTGACTTAATTCATGAATTACTGACTTAATTCATGAATTACTGACTTAATTCATGAATTACTGACTTAATTCAAGAATTAATGACCTAATTCATGAAATACTGACTTAATTCATGAATTACTGACTTAATTAATGAGTTACTGACTTAATTATTGAATTACTGACTTAATTCATGAATTACTGACTTAATTAATGAATTACTGACTTAATTCATGAATTACTGACTTAATTCATGAATTACTGACTTAATTCATGAATTACTGAATTAATTAATGAATTACAGACTAAATTAAATTATTACGGAATTAATTAAATAATTACGGACTTAATTAATGAAGTACTGACTTAATTCATGAATTACTGACTTAAAGCATGAATTACTGACTTAATTCATGAATTACTGACTTCATTAAAGAATTTCCGACTTCATTAATGAATTACTGACTTAATTCATGAATTAATTCATAAATTACTGACTTAATTCATGAATTACTGACTTAATTAATGAATTACTGACTTAGTTAATGAATTACGGACTTAATTAGTGAAATACTGACTTAGTTCATTAATTACTGACTTAATATCATGAATTACTGACTTAATTCATGAATTACTGACCTAATTAATGAATTGCTGACTTAATTCATGAATTACTGACTTAATTCATGAATTACTGACTTAATTCATGAATTACTGACTTAATTAATGAATTACGGATTTGATTAAATAATTATGGACTTAATTCATGAATTACTGACTTAACTAATGAATAACTGACTTTATTCATGAATTAATGACTTAATTCATGAATTACGGACTTAATTCATGAATTACTGACTTAATTAATGAGTTACTGACTTTTTTTTTTTTTTTTTTTAATTTATCTCAGCGTGAGCACTGCTCGTTGCCGCCTATTTATTGGGTCTGAAGTTGAGTAATCAGTGAACAATTTTACAAACATACATTCATTTACGCTATTCCTCGAAAGGAGAGCGTAGCCATACTATAGCAAAGATATGGTAATAGCTTCTTTCCTTATTCTAAAAAAGTCAGATAACTCGTACGTCAGGGAGAAGTCAGCGTCATTTCTGGTTAGTGGGTTAGTTGGGATGTAGGGTTATTAGAGCCGAGATGGCGAAAGTACTTATTGCTTTGTAAGCGGTTGGGTTTGTGAGTATAGTCTGTGGATTAAAGTGGAGTCGAAGTTTTGATAAGTCTCTTAGCAAAATAGCTCTGGATCTATTTAAGAGTCTGCAGTGGAAAAATATGTGTCTGAGGTCTTGTTTCGAGTGGTTGTTACAGGTGCAATTTGAGTCTTGTGTCTTTTTAATGCGGTAGAGGAATGACTTCGTCGGGAAATGTAAGGTTCTAAGTCTGATAAGTGTAGAAATAGTCCGTCTGTTACTGACTTACTGACTGACTTAATTATTGAATTACTGACTTAATTCATGAATTACTGACTTAATTCATGAATTACTGACTAAATTAATGAATTACTGACTTAATTTATGAATTGCTGACTTAATTCATGAATTACTGATATAATTAATGAATTACAGACTAAATTAAATTATTACGGAATTAATTAATGAAGTACTGACTTAATTCATGAATTACTGACTTAATTCATAAATTACTGACTTAATTCATGAATTACTGACTTAATTCATGAATTACTGACTAAATTAATGAATTACTGACTTAATTTATGAATTGCTGAATTAATTAATGAATTACAGACTAAATTAAATTATTACGGAATTAATTAAATAATTACGCACTTAATTAAAAAGTACTGACTTAATTCATGAATTACTGACTTAATTCATAAATTACTGACTTAATTCAAGAATTAATGACGTAATTCATGAAATACTGACTTAATTCATGAATTAATTCATAAATTACTGACTTAATTCATGAAATACTGACTTAATTAATGAATTACGGATTTAATAAAATAATTACGGACTTAATTCATGAATTAATGACTTAATTCATGAATTACTGACTTAATTCATAAATTAATGATTTAATTAATGAATTACTGACTTAATTCATGAATTAATGATTTAATTAATGAATTACTGACTTAGTTCATGAATTTATTACTTAATTCATAAATTACTGACATAATTCATGAATTAATTACTTAATTTATGAATTACTGAATTAATTCATGAATTACTGACGTAATTCATGAAATACTGACTTAATTCATGATTTACTGACTTAGTTCATGAATTACTGTCTTAATTCATGAATTACTGAATTAAATCATGAATTACTGACTTAATTCATGAATTACTGACTTAATTAATGAATTACAGACTAAATTAAATTATTACGGAATTAATTAAATAATTACGGACTTAATTAATGAAGTACTGACTTAATTCATGATTTACTGACTTAATTCATAAATTACTGACTTAATTTATGAATTGCTGACTTAATTCATGAATTACTGAACTAATTAATGAATTACAGACTAAATTAAATTATTACGGAATTAATTAAATAATTACGGACTTAATTAAAAAGTACTGACTTAATTCATGAATTACTGACTTAATTCATAAATTACTGACTTAATTCAAGAATTAATGACGTAATTCATGAAATACTGACTTAATTCATGAATTAATTCATAAATTACTGACTTAATTCATGAAATACTGACTTAATTCATGAATTAATTCATAAATTACTGACTTAATTCATGAATAACTGACTTCACTAATGAATTTCCGACTTCATTAATGAATTACTGACTTAATTCATGAATTAATTAATAAATTACTGACTTAATTAATGAATAACTGACTTAATTCAGGAATTACTGACTTAATTCAGGAACTACTGACTAAATTCATGAATTACTTACTTAATTTATGAATTAATGACTTAATTCATGAATTACTGACTTAATTCATCAATTACTGACTTAATTCATGAATTACTGACTTAATTCATGAATTGCTGACTTAATTCATGAATTACGGACTTAATTAAGTAATTACGGACTTAATTCATGAATTACTGACTTAATTAATGAATTAAGGATTTAATTAAATAATTACGGACTTAATTAATGAAGTACTGACTTAATTCATGAATTACTGACTTAATTCATAAATTACTGACTTAATTCATGAATTACTGACTTAATTCATGAATTACTGACTTAATTCATGAATTACTGACTTAATTCAAGAATTAATGACCTAATTCATGAAATACTGACTTAATTCATGAATTACTGACTTAATTAATGAAATACTGACTTAATTCATGAATTACTGACTTAATTAATGAATTACTGACTTAGTTAATGAATTACGGACTTAATTAGTGAAACACTGACTTAGTTCTTTAATTACTGACTTAATATCATGAATTACTGACTTAATTCATGAATTACTGACCTAATTAATGAATTGCTGACTTAATTCATGAATTACGGACTTAATTAAGTAATTACGGACTTATTTCATGAATTAGTGACTTAATTAATGAATTACGGATTTGATAAAATAATTACGGACTTAATTCATGAATTACTGACTTAACTAATGAATAACTGACTTTATTCATGAATTAATGACTTAATTAATGAATTACGGACTTAATTCATGAATTACTGACTTAATTAATGAGTTACTGACTTAATTATTGAATTACTGACTTAATTCATGAATTACTGACTTAATTCATGAATTACTGACTTGGTTACTGAAATACGGATTTAATTAAATAATAACGGACTAAATTCATGAATTAGTGACTTAATTAATGAATTACGGATTTGATAAAATAATTACGGACTTAATTCATGAATTACTGACTTAACTAATGAATAACTGACTTTATTCATGAATTAATGACTTAATTCATGAATTACGGACTTAATTCATGAATTACTGACTTAATTAATGAGTTACTGACTGAATTATTGAATTACTGACTTAATTCATGAATTACTGACTTAATTAATGAATTACTGACTTAATTCATGAATTACTGACTTAATTCATGAATTACTGACTTAATTCATGAATTACTGACAAAATTAATGAATTACTGACTTAATTTATGAATTGCTGACTTAACTCATAAATTACTGAATTAATTAATGAATTACAGACTAAATTAAATTATTACGGAATTAATTAAATAATTACGGACTTAATTAATGAAGTACTGACTTAATTCATGAATTACTGACTTAATTCATAAATTACTGACTTAATTCATGAATTACTGACTTAATTCATGAATTACTGACTAAATTAATGAATTACTGACTGAATTTATGAATTGCTGACTTAATTCATGAATTACTGAATTAATTAATGAATTACAGACTAAATTAAATTATTACGGAATTAATTAAATAATTACGGACTTAATTAATGAAGTACTGACTTAATTCATGAAATACTGACTTACTTTATGAATTGCTGACTTAATTCATGAATTACTGACTTAATTAATGAATTACAGACTAAATTCAATTATTACGGAATTAATTCATGAAAAACTGACTTAATTCATGAATTACTGACTTAATTCATGAATTACTGACTTAATTCAAGAATTAATGACCTAATTCATGAAATACTGACTTAATTCATGAATTACTGACTTAATTAATGAGTTACTGACTTAATTATTGAATTACTGACTTCATTCATGAAATACTGACTTAATTAATGAATTACTGACTTAATTAATGAATTACTGACTTAATTAATGAATTACTGACTTAATTCATGAATTACTGACTTAATTCATGAATTACTGAATTAATTAATGAATTACAGACTAAATTAAATTATTACGGAATTAATTAAATAATTACGGACTTAATTAATGAAGTACTGACTTAATTCATGAATTACTGACTTAAAGCATGAATTACTGACTTAATTCATGAATTACTGACTTCATTAAAGAATTTCCGACTTCATTAAATAATTACTGACTTAATTCATGAATTAATTCATAAATTACTGACTTAATTCATGAATTACTGACTTAATTAATGAATTACTGACTTAGTTAATGAATTACGGACTTAATTAGTGAAACACTGACTTAGTTCATTAATTACTGACTTAATATCATGAATTACTGACTTAATTCATGAATTACTGACCTAATTAATGAATTGCTGACTTAATTCATGAATTACGGACTTAATTAAGTAATTACGGACTTATTTCATGAATTAGTGACTTAATTAATGAATTACGGATTTGATAAAATAATTACGGACTTAATTCATGAATTACTGACTTAACTAATGAATAACTGACTTTATTCATGAATTAATGACTTAATTCATGAATTACGGACTTAATTCATGAATTACTGACTTAATTAATGAGTTACTGACTTAATTATTGAATTACTGACTTAATTCATGAATTACTGACTTAATTCATGAATTACTGACTTAATTCACGAATTACTGACTAAATTAATGAATTACTGACTAAATTAATGAATTACTGACTTAATTTATGAATTGCTGACTTAATTCATGAATTACTGATATAATTAATGAATTACAGACTAAATTAAATTATTACGGAATTAATTAAATAATTACGGACTTAATTAATGAAGTACTGACTTAATTCATGAATTACTGACTTAATTCATAAATTACTGACTTAATTCATGAATTACTGACTTAATTCATGAATTACTGACTAAATTAATGAATTACTGACTTAATTTATGAATTGCTGAATTAATTAGTGAATTACAGACTAAATTAAATTATTACGGAATTAATTAAATAATTACGCACTTAATTAAAAAGTACTGACTTAATTCATGAATTACTGACTTAATTCATAAATTACTGACTTAATTCAAGAATTAATGACGTAATTCATGAAATACTGACTTAATTCATGAATTAATTCATAAATTACTGACTTAATTCATGAAATACTGACTTAATTAATGAATTACGGATTTAATAAAATAATTACGGACTTAATTCATGAATTAATGACTTAATTCATGAATTACTGACTTAATTCATAAATTAATGATTTAATTAATGAATTACTGACTTAATTCATGAATTAATGATTTAATTAATGAATTACTGACTTAGTTCATGAATTTATTACTTAATTCATAAATTACTGACATAATTCATGAATTAATTACTTAATTTATGAATTACTGAATTAATTCATGAATTACTGACGTAATTCATGAAATACTGACTTAATTCATGATTTACTGACTTAGTTCATGAATTACTGTCTTAATTCATGAATTACTGAATTAAATCATGAATTACTGACTTAATTCATGAATTACTGACTTAATTAATGAATTACAGACTAAATTAAATTATTACGGAATTAATTAAATAATTACGGACTTAATTAATGAAGTACTGACTTAATTCATGATTTACTGACTTAATTCATAAATTACTGACTTAATTTATGAATTGCTGACTTAATTCATGAATTACTGAACTAATTAATGAATTACAGACTAAATTAAATTATTACGGAATTAATTAAATAATTACGGACTTAATTAAAAAGTACTGACTTAATTCATGAATTACTGACTTAATTCATAAATTACTGACTTAATTCAAGAATTAATGACGTAATTCATGAAATACTGACTTAATTCATGAATTAATTCATAAATTACTGACTTAATTCATGAAATACTGACTTAATTCATGAATTAATTCATAAATTACTGACTTAATTCATGAATAACTGACTTCACTAATGAATTTCCGACTTCATTAATGAATTACTGACTTAATTCATGAATTAATTAATAAATTACTGACTTAATTAATGAATAACTGACTTAATTCAGGAATTACTGACTTAATTCAGGAACTACTGACTAAATTCATGAATTACTTACTTAATTTATGAATTAATGACTTAATTCATGAATTACTGACTTAATTCATCAATTACTGACTTAATTCATGAATTACTGACTTAATTAATGAATTGCTGACTTAATTCATGAATTACGGACTTAATTAAGTAATTACGGACTTAATTCATGAATTACTGACTTAATTAATGAATTAAGGATTTAATAAAATAATTACGGACTTAATTCATGAATTACTGACTTAATTCATAAATTAATGATTTAATTAATGAATTACTGACTTAATTCATGAATTAATGATTTAATTAATGAATTACTGACTTAATTCATGAATTTATTACTTAATTCATAAATTACTGACTTAATTCATGAATTAATTACTTAATTTATGAATTACTGAATTAATTCATGAATTACTGACGTAATTCATGCAATACTGACTTAATTCATGATTTACTGACTTAGTTCATGAATTACTGTCTTAATTCATGAATTACTGACTTAGTTCATGAATTACTGTCTTAATTCATGAATTACTGCCTTAGTTACTGAATTACGGATTTAATTAAATAATTACGGACTTAATTCATGAATTAGTGACTTAATTTATGAATTACGGATTTAATACAATAATTACGGACTTAATTCATGAATTACTGACTTAACTAATTAATAACTGAATTTATTTATGAATTAATGACTTAATTCATGAATTACTGACTTAATTAATGAGTTACTGACTGAGTTCATGAATTATGTCAGTAATTATTATAATCATGAATACTTATTACTGACTAAATTCATGAATTACTGACTTAATTCATGAATTAATTACTTAATTCATGAATTAATTACTTAATTCATGAAATACTGACTTAATTAATGAATTACTGACTTAATTCATGAATTATGAATTAAATCATGAATTACTGACTTAATTCATGAATTACTGACTTAATTCATGAATTACTGACTTAATTCATGAATTCATGACTTAATTCATGAATTACTGACTTAATTAATGAATTACTGACTTAGTTAATGAATTATGGACTTAATTCATGAATTACTAACTTAATTCACGAATTACTGACTTAAATCATGAATTACTGACTTAATTCATGAATTACTGTCTTAATTTTATGAATTACTGACTTAATTCATGAATTACTGACTTAATTCATGATTTCCTGACTTAATTCATGATTTACTGACATAATTAAAGAATTACTGACTTAGTTCATGACTTAATTAATGAATTACTGACTTAATAAAATAATTCATGACTAACTTAGTAAAATAATTCATGAATTACTGACTTAGTTCATGAATTATAGACTTAATTAATGACATACTGACTTAATTAAATAATTAATGACTTAATTCATGAATTTCATGACTAAATTCATGACTAAATTAATGAACTACTGACTTAATTCATGAATTACTGACTTAAGTCATCAATTACTGAATTAATTAATGAATTACTGACTTAATACATGAATTACTGACTTAAGTCATCAATTACTGAATTAATTAATGAATTACTGACTTAATTCATGAATTAATGAATTATTTCATGAATTGTGGACTTAATTAATTAATTACGGACTTAACTAATGACTTACTGACTTAAATAATGAATTATTGACTAAATTAATTAATTACTGACTAAATTCATGAATTACGGACTGAATTCTTTTTAACCAGTCTTAAACCAGTGTAAACCAGTTTAAACCAGTCTAAACTTGTTTAAGTCGGTATAAACTGGTTTTAACCGGTTTAAACTGGTCTAAACTGGTTTCAAAACAAGTTTAAACTGGTTTAAACCGGTTTAAACCGGTCTAAACTGTTTTAATTCGGATTAAACTGGTTTAAATTGGTTTAAACTGATTTAAACCCGTTCAACCTAGTTAAAACTGGTTTAAAGCGGTTTAGACTGGTAAGAACTGGTTTAGTCCGGTTTAAACTGGGCTAAACCAGTCTAAACTGGTATAAAACGGTTTAAACTGGTTTAAACTGGCTTAAACTTGTTTAAAACGGTCTAAACTGGTGTAAACCGGTTGAAAATGGTTTAAACCGGTTAAAACTGGTCTAAACCAGTTTAGACCAGTTTTAACCGGTTTAAACCATTTAATTTTAAACTGGTCTAATTTAAACTAATAATTTAAACTGGTCTATTTTTTTTTTTTTTTATAATATTGGCGTATAGGCATAAGCCTGTTGCCAAAGTTTATTATTAAAAATGTACATTTAAAACCTGGTAGGAGAAAGGGGTTTAACAGAACGCTGTCTCATTGGGTGGCCTTCGTAAACTGGCAAGCCCATCACCGTAGAGAGTTAAAGTTCGAAACTTCAAGAGTGGAAAACACTATGAATTAAAACTTGGGCACGATCTAATATTCGCCTATTTATAACCAGGCTTTTCCTTCGTTGAATATCTTTTTGGCATTGCTTAGAAAGGTTTCTACATAAGGGAAGGCTCTTGAATAGGTGAGGAACTGGGTTGGAGAGAAAGTGGATTTGATTTTTACATAATGATCTGATTAGTTTAGCGCGTGCTTTGTTAAGCCATCGACAATGTATGAAAATGTGCGCTAGAATTTGCTTTTTTTTTTAGTTGAGCAGGGGCAGCAGGAAGACTCCGCTTTTCCAATTTTCTGGAGATGTTGTAAAGTGGGGTAGTGCTGTGTTCTAGCTCTGATGATCTGGGCTACCATAGCGTGAGGCAGTTTATTTGTGCATATCGGTTTTTCTGAAAGGGATACATTTAGTTGACGAATATTCAGGGTGAGTAAGGATGATGTCCACTCTTCTTCCCAGAGCGTATGTGTACGTTGCTTATTGTTTTCACATCCATTGCACTTTTGGGAATATTATCTAGGAAGATCACCTTAGTTAATGAGTGCATTTGCTCTTCGTACGGTCTGTATCTTTTCCTTCTTGCGTTCACACACACTCCGGCGTGCAGTTTTGAGTAAAATCTCAAGAGGCATTCTTTTATTTGCAAAGACAAGGGTAATAATCCAGCTTCCGATCTGCGCATTGAGTGTAGGGGTCTTAGGGGTATTACACCATGATGACTTAGGGGCATTACACCATGCCGGTGCTCCATAGAGCAGAGTAGAATACACAGTGGCTTTTACCAGGGTGTGGATAAGGTCGCACGTGATAAAAGGTGAAATGCTTTTGATTTTTTGTCAGTTCATGAGTTAAGTCAGTAATTCATGAATTAAGTCAGTAAATCATGAATTAAGTCAGTAGTTCATGAATTAAGTCAGTAATTCATGAATTAAGTCAGTAATTCATGAATTAAGTCAGTAGTTCATGAATTAAGTCAGTAATTCATGAATAAAGTCAGTTATTCATTAGTTAAGTCAGTAATTCATGAATTAAGTCCGTAATTATTTTATCAAATCCGTAATTCATTAATTAAGTCACTAATTCATGAAATAAGTCCGTAATTACTTAATTAAGTCCGTAATTCATGAATTAAGTCAGCAATTCATTAATTAGGTCAGTAATTCATGAATTAAGTCAGTAATTCATGATATTAAGTCAGTAATTAATGAACTAAGTCAGTGTTTCACTAATTAAGTCCGTAATTCATTAACTAAGTCAGTAATTCATTAATGAAGTCAGTAATTCAATAATTAAATCAGTAATTCAGTAAATAAGTCAGTAATTCATTTTATTAAGTTAGAAATGAATTAAGTAAGAAAATGAATTAAGTAAGTAATGTTGTTGTTTGTTATTTTTGGTTTTTTAAGACGGCAAACGTCGCGTTCGCGTCGCATTACCGTCTTCAGCTTTCTATTTTTTTTTTTTCTTTTCTTCTTTTTTCTTTTTTCATCTGTTCACTGATATTTCCTCTGTGTACTTATATGCTTGTTATGGTGTCAGTTGTTTTCAAATATTTTAAAAGATAATTTTGTGCTATATACTGTTCTTTCTTTTCGCCTTCCAGTGCCGTTATAGTTTCGAATCTCCAGGCTATTTTATTATCTTCTAATTTTTTCTTGAGTTCCTCCCTTTGTTCCGAAAACTTCTCACATCTCATTATTAAATGTTCCGGGCTTTCTTCCTCCTCCTCACAGTAACGACATGTGTTATCTTCTATCATGTCGAAACGGTGTAGCCATGACCGGAATCTCCCATGTTTGCACCTTATTCGTAGTAAAACGATAGCTTCTCTTCTTTTCCTGCTGTTTTCCCATTTGTTGGTCCCGAACTGGTACGTGTTCTGAACCAATTTGTGTGCTGTTCTTGTCTTTATTTCTTCTATGTAGTCCTTTTCGATTTTCCTTTTCGTTATTGATTTCAGCTCCTGGCATGTTGTTTTGTGATTAATTTCTTCCCCTGTCATCCTTCCTTCCTTACCTGCTCCATCCGCCATTTCATTTCCCCTGATCCCTCTATGTGCTGGTATCCACTGAATCTTTATTGTGTACCCGTCTGTCCTTAAGTGGTTCATTTTGTTTTGGATCCTTTGTGTAAGACTAAAGTAGGAACGGTTCCCCCAGCTATCTAGCAGTTGTGCTGCGGATTTTGAATCCGTCAGTATGACATAGTTATCCGGCTCTTTTTCCTCAATCCACCTTATCGCTTGTATTATCGCGTGCAATTCGGAAGCCATTACTGTCGTTGCTTTGTTTAATGCGTATGATCTTGTCTCCCCCATTTCCTCCATGTAAACCCTGCATCCCGAGTTTCCCTCAGTATCTTTTGATCCGTCCGTAAAAACCGTTTTAAAATTTTCATACTCCTTCTCTAAAAGCATTAAAACTTCTTGCACTGTTTGCTGATTGCACTTTTCCTTCCTGTTTCCCGGGACCGCGGTTTTTATCTGATGACCTTTGAATTCCCATGGCGGTAACAAATTTTTAAAATAATCTCCTTGCATGACATAAGGTATTTTGGTTTTGTTTTTCGTTTCCGACACACTTTCCCAAAACAGTGAATTTTTGTTCGCTATTTCTTGATCTACGAGATCGTTCCTGTGACATTCTAACATTCTGTTAAAATATGCTTGCTCCATTAAAATTCTCCTTCTTTGAATCGACACCACTTCTGCAGCGCAGTGTAACACACCAATCGGTGCCCCCGGTTTTCGGTTTTCGTTGCCCCCAATATTATTCTGACTGATTTGTTTTGCACTGTCTCTATAAGTTCGAGTTTCCTAGTGTTAATGTGTTTATATATAAAACTTGCGTACTCTAATTTCGACCGTATAAAATTCTTGTAAACCATGAGTAAAATGTTAATATCCCCACCCCATGTCTTACCCGCTAGTTTATGTAAAACACCTGCAGCCTTCATGAACTTTTCTCTTATGTGTTGTACTTGCTTTGTAAAATTAAATCTTGTGTCAAAAATAATTCCTAAAAACTTAGCACTCTCAACTCGTTCTACTTCTGTTCCGTTGATTTTGATTTTCTTTTTAATTTCCGCTTTACGTTTCCTTGTAATCATCAGGTACTTCGTTTTGTCCGTGGATATCTTAAACCCGTTTTCTTTGCACCATTTTTCCACTTTCCCTACTGCCCCTTTCATTTTCTCCATCGCCGTATCACCGTTCTTCCCGCTTGCCCAAATTCCTGCATCATCTGCGTAAAGCGACGTTCCTGCTTTGTCTTCGTTTGAGGGAAAATCTGCTAGCATCATGTTAAAAAGCCATGGGCTGAGCATCGCCCCCTGAGGAATTCCTCTTTTTAGATTTACTTGTCTAGACAAACTTCGTCCTACTCTCACTTCCATCGTCCTGTTGGTTAAAAAGCTTTTCAACAATCCTAAAAATTTTCCCTTTACTCCTTTTTTCCGTACTTTGTATAAAAGTTTGTCTACCCAAACTGAATCATACGCAGCGGTTAGATCTATAAATACAGCAATTAAAACCTCTCCATTTTCGAATACTCGGTGAGCTTCATTGCTCAACCTGACTAGTTGATCCACCGTGCTTCGTCCTCGTCTGAAACCTGACTGCGCCGGTGAGAACCATCCTCTTTTTTCCGAGATCCAACTCAGCCTTTTGACTATCGTCCTTTCGAACAACTTGGCCACACACGATATAAGGGATATGGGCCTGTATGATTGCACTTCATTGTTAACTTTGCCTGCTTTTAAGATAGGTACCACTACCGCATTGCACCAATCTTGAGGTACCGTGCCGCACTCAAGTATATGATTAAAAAGCATTCTCTATGCTTGCCTCCAATATTTTTGTAGTTTCGTTAAAATGTTATAATGTACCATGTCTTGTCCTTGGCTAGTTTTCGGCGTTTTTTTTTTAAATCTCCTCTATTTCCCATTCTGTAAAAGGTTTATCAAACTCCGTAGTGCTGTTTATATCGCCTATCATGTTATCTATTTCAAACTGCACGTGGAATATCTCCGCTTCATTTGCCTCAGTTTCCGGCTCCTCACTTTGTATCTTGGCGAAATGCTCCACCAGCATTCCTGCTTTCTCTTCGTTTTGTTGTGTACACTTTCCCCCTGAGTTGAGTTTTACCCTATCTATATTTTCCATTGGTACTCCTTCTATTCTTCTTATTAGCTTCCACATTTGTTTTGTTGTTGTTTGCTTTCCTAGGCCCTCCACCTTCGACTTCCAGTGGGCTCTTTTCGTTTCCTGTGTGACTCTCTTGCCAATTGCTTTGTATTTTTTGTATTCTGTCAGGGTTTCAGCGTTGGGGTTTCGTTTTAATATTCTATACTTCGCTCGCATGATGCTTATTGCTTCGCTGCAATTTTCATCCCACCACGGTTTCCGTATCTTGCTTCTACGTTGGCTCCCTTTTGTGTTATTTTCCCTGCTTGTCCCCTCTCTCCAGGGTATATGCTTCTTAGTGATTTTTAGGAGTGTGTCTATAAAACGCTTGTATCGTTCCTCTACCCTTCCCCATCGCACTCCCTTTTCTATGTCTGTTTCCTCCATTTCTCTGCTCCACTCCCAATTCGCTTTTTTAAAATTCCATCGCGGGGTCGTTTCTCTAATAACCAACCCCGTTGCTCCTTCTACTTCGATTATGATTGGGAGATGGTCGCTTTGTAGCATTGCCCCTATATTGACTCGCGTCTTGTCGTGCATGTTTGCTGTCGTACCTAAAAAGAAGTTAGATTCGAGGAAGAACATTTGGTTTACAAAAGAACTCCGACAACTTCGAAAGTCGGCGGCCAAAGCCCTCAAAACATTCCGGGAGACAAGGTTAACTAAGGACGAGCAAATCTGGAAGGACGCTAGAAACTACTACCGTACAAAATGCAGGGAAAATAAATCGAAACACTGGAAGAATATTGCCAAAGCGCCAAACCCGAAATACATTTGGGCGTTAAATAAAAAATTCGAAAATACCCCTTCTCCAGCACTGTTAGAACTTCTCCGTGACGAAAACTCTAGGCCTATCGAATCCGAACAAACAAAACTTAATTACCTTGGCGAAAAGATGCTAGAAGGTGAGATACTCAACTTATCCACCCCAGGAAACGCCCTCTGCCATAGGCGGATTCGAACGCACTTTCACCGGAGCTCACCTTCCCTACTTACTATGGAAGAAATACACTGCGCCTTAAAAGAAATTCCGTCAGCAAAAGCACCTGGCTGCGATGGAATTCAAGCGTTAGTCCTAAAAAATGTCTGTAACTGTACTTACGTGCCCAAACTCACAAAACTACTTTACACAGTACTTACAAAACTGTACTTACGTGCCCAAACCTCTGGCATCTATAGCACCTAATTGGTTTGGGCTTAAATGGAATCACTGGAACTTTAAAGAACCCGATATTAAGGTGACTAGGTAGTTCATTTCCTTGAAATGTAACGTGGTATGCCCCTGTGGCAAATTTTTCGCTCTCTCGGAAGCTATACAATGTTCTGCCTGAGTATAGACCCATTATATTCTGCTCCATAATCTCCTCTCTGGATGTACCCCATATTTTGACTATCCCGTGCTGCAGCACTAGGGGCTTAGCCATCCGCATATGTACCTTCCATTGCCCAATACTCTTGATTGCCAATAATTTTTCCACTATATCCGGTTGGGATGTGAAGAACAAAAGTTCCCCCCCATTGGTCACTTTTGTCTCCATTGCCGTGATCCCCAGGTTTTTAATAGCTTTTCCTAATGCAAATGGGCTGACCCCCTTAAAGTATTTTCCCTCCTCTATCAACTTCCCCACGACTGGTCTTTTGTCCTTTGTTCCTTCTATATATTCATTGTTCTTATCCGCTTGGCTAATCACTGACACCTCTCGTTCCTCAACTACTACGCATTCTCCGTCCGTATTTTCCTCTGTACCTTTCTCCACAACTTTTGCCACCTTTCCTGCCCCTCCCTTTATCTTTTTCTTTGGCCTCACAGTCTTCCAACCTGGATCTTCACTGGACTGGCCTTCTTCTTGTTCAACTACTACTATCTCCTTACATCTTTTCCTGACGACGATTAAATCATCCTCGCTGGGATCCTCCATTTCCATTTGCTACACCTAAGACGAAAACCAGAACAAAAACTATCACTGTACCCGAAACGAACAGAACAAACCCGTAACCAATGCCCAAGCGCGTCGCGTCACGTGTCGTGATGTCAAGCCACGCCCGTCTTCCACACAGTCCGGATGATAGCGTGCTCGTGCCACACCTTGCCACGTCAACACGCTAGCACTCAAAAACAAATTTCCTTCCCTTTTTACAATTATACAATCAGAAAAACTTTGTTAAACATAAAGCACACACCAACAAAAAAACCCCACCACAAATATACACTTCTAAAAAACACTATAACCGAAAAAATAACCCACCAGCTGTTTGCAGCTGCCTGGTCACAACTGTCTCAATAGTAACACCCTCTCTCTCTAATAAACGGCTAACGAAACAACAATTGTAACAATAAACCAACTAATACACAACTTCTATATCACCACGAACAAAAACTATGTATCTGCTACTAATTTTAATGACTTTTTTCTTTGATAACTCGCACTGCATGTAAGACACGTCTATCCTGACCGCTTGCGTGCAGGGGAGTCCGTTTATACCGGTTTCAACCGGTTTAAACCAGTTTAGATCGGTTTAATCCAGTTTAAACTGGTTTTTAGACCAGTTTAGACCAGTTTGAAACCGGTTTAAACCAGTTTTAAATCCTGCTTAAACCATTTTCAACCGGTTTACACCAGTTTAGACCGGTTTAAACAATTTTAAGCAGTTTAGACCGGTTTAAACCAGTTTAAACCGGTTTTAAAAACAGTTTAGGCCAGCGAACACCGGTTTTAACCAGTTTAAACCGGTTTAGACCAGTTTAAACCAGTTTAAACCTTTTTTAAATAGTTTAAACCAGTTTCAACCGGTATAAAGCAGGTTAAATCAGTTTAAGAGGGTTTAGACCAGTTTGAACCGGTTTAAACCGGTCTAGACAGGTTTAAACCCGTTTTGACCAGTTTAGACCGGTTTAAACCACTAGAAACCGGTTTTTAAACCAGTTTTACCCAGTTTAAACCGGTTTAGACTAGTTTAAACCGGTTTAACCAGTTTTAACCAGATTAGACCGGGTTAAAAAAGTCTAGACCGGTTTAAACCGGTTTAGACCAGTTTAGACAAGTTTAAACCGGTTTAGACCAGTTTAAACCAGTTAAGACCAGGTTAAAACGTTTTAAACCGGCTTAGACCGGTCTAAAACGGTTTATATCGGTATAAACAAGTTTATACCGGTATAATCAAGTTTAAACCGGTTATTATACAAGTTTAGACCAGTTTAAGCCGGTTTAAACGAGTTTAAACCAATTTAAACCGGTTTAGATCAGTTTAAACCGGTTTTAACCAGTTTTAACCAGTTTAGACCGGTATAAATCAGTTTTGACCAGTTTAAACTAGTCTAAATGGTTTTAAAACCAGTGTAGACCAGTTTAAAGAAGTTTAAGCCGGTTATTAAACCAGTTTAAACCAGTTTAGACCGGTTTAAACCGTTTCAGACCAGTTTAGACCGGTTTAAACCAACTTAAACCAGTTTTGACCAGTTTAAACCAGTTTTTACCGGTTTAAACCAGTTTACACCGGTTATAAACCAGTTTAGGCCGGTTTAGACCGGATTAAACCGGTCTAAACTGGTTTAAAAACCGGTTTAAAATGTATTAAACCGGTATAAACTGGTTCAAACAGTTTTTAAACCAGTTTAGCCAGTTTAGACCGGATTAACCCGGTTTAAACTGGTCTAAACTGGTTTAAACCGGCTTCAACCAGTTTAAACCAGTTTAAACCGGTTAAGATCAGTTTAAACCGGTATAAACCAGTCTTTAACAGTTTAAGGTTTTTTAAACCAGTTTAGACCGGTATAAACCAGTTTTGACCGGTTTAAATCAGTTTGGACCGGTTTTTAAACCAGTTTAGACCAGTTTATACCGGTTTAAACCAGTTTAGACCGGTTTAAACCGGTTTAAACCAGCTTAGACCGGTTTAAACCAGATTAAACCGGGTTTTAAACCAATTTAGACCAGTGTAAACTGGTTTAAACCAGTTTAGACCGGTTTAAACCAGTTTGGACCGGTTTTAACCAGATTAAACCGGTTTTTAAACCAATTTAGACCAGATTAAACCGGTTTTTAAACCAATTTAGACCAGTTTAAACTGGTTTAAACCAGTTTAGACCGGTTTAAACCAGTTTGGACCGGTTTAAAAAAGTTTAAACCGGTTTGTAAACCAGTTTAAAACAGTTTATACCGGATTTGACCGGTTTTTTTTATTATCGAAAAAATCCATCATAGGCTACCGCCTGTTGATGGTTCTTTATTTTACCATCACAGTGAATGTTTACCTTTACAATTTAACTGAACACAAACGAATGAAGAGTAGTAACCTCTTCTAAAATTGGGGGGGGGGGTGTAATGGGATACAAAGGGTAAAGATAATTTGGATTTTGTTACAGAGGGAGATTAATAAGTGCTTTCATAACTTAGCTATCTTCTCCATTTCATGTGCAAATTTTGACAGGGCATAAAAGGTTCTGGGATCAGACAAGAAAATACGCGGATAAAAATGCACTTTTAACACAGACAGTTGTCGAAGGAATTTGGCGCGTTCGTGATTTAGTTGGGTACAATGTAAGAGAAGGTGGGGGACATTTTGTCTGGACTGGGATTGGCAGATACAGTCATCGCTAATTTTCCGCAGTTTCTCAGTCATCGCTGATTCAAGTATCTTTCCCATAACGGGAAGCAAAGAGATATGTAATGACACTCTAGGTGACCTAGAAACACTTTAGTGTTTATGGCTCTGTAAGGACACTCTAGGTGACCTAGAAACACTTTAGTGTTTATGGCTCTGTTGTGACCAAAGATTAAGACCTTTCTTCTGGCGACAACAGGGCCATAACCTTTACAACCTTGTTGTTCAGTTATCGAAGGGTATAAAGGGCAGCAGGGAAGTTCGCCAAGTAGCCAGTGTGATTTCCAAGTGTAACGAGCTGAGTCCGTGCGAATAAAAGTTATACAACAAAGCTCCAAAGTCTCTTGCGTTGCCTTATTTACCACTGCTCGTCAGAATCCTAAAACGTAAGTACAGCGTTTAAATAGTAACGTTACATTGGTGGCAGCGGAACAGAACCAGAAGCCCCGATACGCGGCAAGCAATAGTTATCTCTATAACACAATGGCTGAAGCCTCGTCCACGCAAAACTATACGTTCTCCGAACAGCAGTTCGAAAAACTCTTCTTTCCCCTCTTAAATCACTCGTTACTGACGGAGTTGCCACGCTTCACGGGAACAAAACCCGGACCTACAGTACGGGATTTTCTTACCGAAGTCGATCGAAAAGCACATTTTGCAAAATGGGACGAAGATACAAAACTCCGTATGGCGGCACAAAAACTCGCAGGGAAAGCAGGAGAGTATTACGACGAGTTAAGGCACAGCAACCTTATTAAAACGTTTGTCGATTTCGAAACATATCTGAAAGATCGTTTCGTTGTCGACAAACACTCGGAAACTGAATTACTCGAAGCCCTACAGACCTGTTCCCAAAGCAAGGATCAGCCGGTGAGAGAATTTGCTGACGTTATCAGACGACTTGCAAGGCAGCTGCAGGAGCATGGCCCGGGCCTCTCCCCTACAGTAGCAATACAAAAAGAACGCGAAGCAAATTTCGATCGCGGTATGAAGTCGAATTTCGTTCGCGGTCTCCTACCGCACTTAAAACGGTACGTGCTCGATAGGGAACCTGAAACGTTCACGGAAGCCGTTAATCTGTCAGTAAAACAAGAGCGGAACGAAAAAATCGTCCCAACCGCCATCGCCGCTCAAGATCTAATAGCACAACTACAAGAGACAGTCGCAGCGCTTAATCTTAAAGCTTCTAGCGAACGACGGCCCGCAAATCGTTCCCGCAGCCCATCTACAGAACGCCACCCGTTCAATACAGCACGTTACCGTGAGCGAAGCCCCTCAAATTACGATCCCCAACAACCCTACGAAAGATTAGATAGGGGACAAAACTCATTTTCTCCTCAACAACCCTACGAAAGATTAGATAGGGGACAACATTCATTTTCTCCTCAACAACCAATCGAAAGATTAAATAGGGGACCAAATTCATATTCTCCACACAGAAGTCCATCTTCCGGACCGCGGCACGTCCGTTTTCAAAGGTCAAATTCACCTAGACCCCCAGGGAATAGGCCAAACTTTACCTGCTATAGATGCGGAAAACTGGGACATACAGCACCCGTATGTAGGGCTCCCGCCCCTGTCCCTCGCCAGGCGTCAACAAACTAACGGTGCCGGTTGTAAATAACAAAGGTCAACCGGCACTTCCCCTAAACAATATAAAACCCTTTGACTCACCCAAAATCTTTAAAAATCGGATACTCTGTAAAATTTTTATCGGAAAAACCCCTATTAGAGCCTTAGTAGACACAGGGGCTGGATTAACAGTTCTCCACTATCGAGCGTTCAAATTGCTCGACCGAGCTTTGCGAACACACATGATCCCCACACATACAAGGTTAACGTCGGCAACCGGAGAAGCAATCCCAACGATGGGATGCTTCATACTACCATTAACAGTCGCGGACAAAACTATAAGCCTTAAATGTCATGTCGTCTACAAGCTTTCCCACGAATGTATCCTTGGAATGGACGCTATCCGCTCCCTAAAAATGATCATCGACGGGTCTAAAATGGCAATTCACATACCCAGGGTAGGCCAAGTAGAGACACTGAATCAAATCAATTTAGCTCGAGAACAGTATTTTCCCGTTATCAACCCACAACTAGTATACATACCTGCCAGATCCAAATGCATGATATATGGGGTGTCCAAAACGTGCCCCCTGTCTACCGGATACTTCCGACAAGCTTTATACCCCAGCCTACTGGAAATGCCCCCTTCCCCCACTAGCCTATACGCAGAATATGCCATTGTCAACATCAATGCACATAGGATCCCCATTTGTGTCTATAATGAAGGGAACAATGTGGTCGCAATAAAACGCGGGACGGAACTGGGATCATTATCAGATGCCGAAAAAATCATAGCCGTCCAAAATTTCCATAAACCCAGGTGCACCAAAGACGTCCGATCTTTTCTAGGGCTCTCAAACTATTACAGGCGGTTTATAAAAAATTACGCTATTATAGCAAACCCCCTTACTAAACTAACGAGCAAATATAGTACATTTCGATGGGATGAACAAACTCACAATGCATTTTCCACACTCAAACTGGCCCTAACAAAACATCCCGTACTAGCTTACCCGGACTTCACGAAGCCTTTTACACTTTTCACCGAGGCTTCTAACACAGCACTCGGAGTGGTTCTGGCACAATTCCAGAATAACCGCGAAGTAGTAATCGCATACGCCAGCCGTAAGCTCAACCCGGCGGAATCACGCTACGCTACAGTTGAAAGGGAAGCACTAGCGGTCGTGTTCGCCGTAAAACACTTTCATGCATATCTATACGGACGAAAGTTCGAAGTCGTGACAGACCACAACCCGTTGAAATGGTTAATGACAAATAAAGATCATACGTCTAAACTGTCACGCTGGGCTTTGCGGCTACAGGAATACGATTTTACGATCAATCACCGACCTGGTAAGAAACACGGAAATGCTGACGGCTTGTCCCGTACCCCGGTCGCCATAATTACAGGCGAAGATAACTTCACGATAGCAACATTCGTCCTAGAACAGCAGAAGGACCCAGCTTGTTCCAAATTGCTGCAACTCTTATCAGGAAATTCATCCCCAATATTGCAGAAAATGAACTCACACTGGAAACAAAAATCGCACGAATATCTGCTAAACTCCGACGGCATCCTCTGTCGCCTACGGCCCAGCATTCACGATAGTAAAACCCTAGTCCCACTCCCAATTGTCCCCGAGACCTTACGAACGGTTATCCTATCCAGTCTACACGACCACAAAACCGCAGGACATCTGGCCATACAAAAAACGTATAATAAAATCCTAGCCCGGTACTATTGGGTAGGCCTCTATAGGGACGTAAAGAAGTACATACGGTCCTGCCCATCTTGCAATAAACGCAAATCACCCACAAAAACCCTTAGGGCCCCATTAATGCCAATGCCTATAGCAGAGCTCCCCTTCGACAGAATTGCCGTCGACGTCCTCGGCCCGCTTCCGGGTACACCTCGAGGAAACAAATACATAATAGTTTTCACAGACTATTTAACTAAATGGCCAGAAGCTTACGCCATACCCGACCAAAAAGCCGAAACCGTTGCGAAGTTATATTGCGAAGAATTGATTACAAGACACGGAGCACCTCGACACCTCCTATCTGACCAAGGCCCTAATTTTATGGCCGAATTAATAAAAAATATCTGCGCCTTCCTAAATACCACCAAGCAAAGGACCACACCATACCATCCTCAGTGCGACGGCCTCACAGAACGGTTCAATAAGACTTTAGCTGATATGATCTCCCATTATGTAAATGATACCCATACGGACTGGGACGAACACCTGCCATACCTCCTCCTCGCGTACCGAACCTCAATTCAGTCCTCCACATTAGAATCACCATTTTACCTGCTTTATGGTAGGGACCCAGCCCTTCCAATAGATTCCATATTGGCACCTAAATCAGCACAGGTACTCTCATACCCCGACTACAAAGAAAAACTGACATCACACCTCCATACGGCATGGACAATCGCACAGTCGCACTTGAAAACAGCGCAAGAAAAACAAAAACAATATTATGACAAGACCGCAACCGAACGTCAGTTTCGCGTGGGAGACAAAGTGTACATGACGAAGCCCGCAACGAAACCAGGTCTTTCCAGGAAATTGGACTATAGATGGTCTGGTCCTTACCGGATCATTGATAGACCCTCTCCGGTTACAGCGACACTAATCGACCCCATCTCCTGTAAAAAGCATACAGTACACATAAACAGAGTGAAACAGTGTTGGGAATATGACGAGTGTAGGGATCCGAAAGTAGGAACACGGGAAGAACCCCGGCCAATGAGCCCCATACCGCCACCACCAACCTCCCCCAAAAGGCCCTCTAGCACAACTATACAACAGTACACGCCATCAAATTCCTCCGACAGCGCCACATATGCGGACATACTCCGCAGTCCTTCAAATCACCCCACCCCAATACCAATTGATAACGACCCTGAACCGCATTTTTTCACCCCAACAGTGTCGCCGAACAAAGAAGCAAGACCCCCTCCAACCTATTCTCTACGAGATAGACGATTAATAAATAAACCCTCCCGATTTCAACCATATTAAGAAAAAAAAAAAAAAAAAATCTGTTCTTTTCTTCTCTCTCATTTTTATGTAAGCACACGCGCATAATCTTAATGTTCCACTTAGGATGCTCGTACCACTAATTTTCGCCTCACTACGGCTGTTACTCGCTGCGCCGACCACGGTGACTGTGTGCAATTGTACGTCCTTGTCGAAAACCAATGTCGTAGACTTGGGATTGGTTACAGAATGCACAACAGCTCCTAGGACTACAGTTCCCGTCCATGTTACGTATCAACTTCTCGTGGCTCGCCAACCAACGACCACCCTTAAAGGATATGCCTGTAGCGCTTGGAGCCGTGAAAAACACATCAATTCATTCTTTTTCGGAGGAACCGACACAGTTATCACAAATAACAAACATGAGATGACCCCTGACGAATGTTGGTACTCCGTCAAAACCCTATCCTGCCATGGTAATAAGATGTCCAGCCTTAGTAAGAAATCGTGGGTTTTCGATCAAGAGCCAATAGGAACCGCGAAATGGATGACGGAACAAAACTTTGCGTCAAGAAGCTGCCTACTCGAAGAAATTCTTCTTACTTCCGAGTGCCCAGACTGTCACTTGTCTTCTCCCTTCGGTACATTAAACAGCGTAGCAACTGATGAATTCGCGGTATCCAATAAAATTACTGTCGTATGGCGTTACGAGCCACTGCCGGAACCCTGTCGCTATGATTATGTGCATGAACCAGCACCGGGTCTCCTCCTGCACGATACCACGAAAAACCAGGCTCGCATCCGCGACCCAAACGAGCAACTCGAGTATGTAGTGAACACAACCAGCGCAGACGTGTGCGGGGTACGAGCACTTCCCGTAATCAACTCCGCCGACCATTACATCGTATTAAACAGTACGGCTGCCAAGCCCCGCCAAGCCCCAAGTGTCGCTAATTACCGGCGTTTCTCTGACATCGGAGGAGCTCTAGCCGCACATTTCCAGTTCATAGAAGACGATTCGGTAGCAAGAGACAAAACACTCGCTTCGGAACTTCATTTCGTGGATTGCTTACACAAACGCCTTCTCCGAAGCCATTTGACGCTCGCGGCAGAATTCTCGGGCATCCTTACCGCTAGAGCTTTAAATTTAGGTACATGCCAGAAGGTCGCAATGGTGGGCGGAATGGCAATCGTCTCCCAATGCGCCTCTATGCAAATCCACTTCGACGCGGTACAGACCCCTTGCGGCTATCAACCGAAATTCGGGAACTATACCATAGCGAAAGACGGTTGGTCCCTCTACCCCTTCCGGGCCTGCTACTGGGCTAATAACATGGCAAATTTCAACGGGAAAGCCTACCGGTATATCAATAACTCGTGGTCAACCATATCCGCAGATACCACCTTGCCCACTGCAAAATGGAACGACTCCTTCCGTTTCGTCGCAGAAACGTCACTGTCCACATCCCTGAACACCCTATTGCACCCAAGCGACCCAGCTCGAGAAAACCTTAACGTCCTAACCGATCTCCTATCAGTCCTGCAGGAACCAGGGACGCACCATATACAAAACGCAATAGTCGACGTTAAGTCCCGGGACAAGTGGAACTTCGCAGTCGACTGGTCGTACGGAATCCGCGCTTCCCTTGTAGGAATCAGCCTTGCCATCCTCCCATTCGTGGCCATTCTCTGCCTGATCCGTAAATGTGCTAGCAACGACCCAACACGACTCAGTTGGCGAAGAACATGGATGTACGGTCAAGTAAGAAGCAACAACATCCCGCTGCAGGAGGTCAACAGCAGGCCAACACCTGAAGAACTCCAACAACCCATCGCGAGCAACGGGGTTGAAAGATCGCAATTGGCGAACCTCCTTAATCGCGTGGGCTAGACGCCGGTTTACGCGAGGACGCGTCATTTTTCGGAGGGGGAGTAGTGTAATGACACTCTAGGTGACCTAGAAACACTTTAGTGTTTATGGCTCTGTAAGGACACTCTAGGTGACCTAGAAACACTTTAGTGTTTATGGCTCTGTTGTGACCAAAGATTAAGACCTTTCTTCTGGCGACAACAGGGCCATAACTTTTACAACCTTGTTGTTCAGTTATCGAAGGGTATAAAGGGCAGCAGGGAAGTTCGCCAAGTAGCCAGTGTGATTTCCAAGTGTAACGAGCTGAGTCCGTGCGAATAAAAGTTATACAACAAAGCTCCAAAGTCTCTTGCGTTGCCTTATTTACCACTGCTCGTCAGAATCCTAAAACGTAAGTACAGCGTTTAAATAGTAACGTTACAGATAGGTCGAAAACTTTTCGGAGTCTCGTAGTCCAACTTGAGCGGCTTGGGGAGGACTAATACTTTTGCTTTCTTCCAAATTTCGGGATAGTAGGCATTATAGAGGCATATATAGAGGCATTATAGACATTATATATTATAGACATTATAGACATTATAGACATTATAGACATTATAGGCATTATAGGCATTATAGAGGCATTATAGTAGGCTTTATAGAGGCATTAAAAATGCAAAGCAAGGGTTCTTTTATAACATTCCAGACTTCTTTAATTACAATCGGTTGTATATCGTCGTGCCCAGCAGCTTTAAAAGGGCGAAGCTTATTAATTAATAAAGAGACTTCATCTTGAGTGAGGCTAAAATCTTCAGATCTCAGGTTTCTTCCCGGATTGTTAGGTGCTACTTTGTTGAGAGCTGGGGCGACAGTGCTGCCAAGAAGTTTTTCTGCTAGAAAGTTAAGTTTCGAAGCTTCGTCCGGAAACACTTGACCATCTTCTTGTCTAAGGTGGGTAAGTAATGTTTTTTCTTCATTTCTTAAGTATTTATCTATCAACCAGAGTGTTTTGTTGTTAGGGGACTTAAGCTTAGTTTCCCAGTATTCGTCTCGACACTTCCTAGTTTGTGAACGGTAGAGGTTTCCTAGTTTTTTCCAAACTGACTCATCTTCCGGTAAATTTATTCGTTTAAATTTATTTAAGGCTCTAGATACCTGAGATCTAAGAGTATTCAGCTTCACATTCCACCATGGATTTTTGTTATTTGTTCTTTTTGGGATGTGATTTGTCATAGTTCGTTGTATGATAGATGTTAAGATGCTCGTTGCATTGTCAATATCATGGCGGCTTCTTAAATCTGACCAAGTTGATTGCTTGTCATGAAGTTCTAAAACGATATCATTAAGAATCTCACGCCAGTTCGCTTTGAAGTACGACCACGCGTTATTACAAGGTTATTATTATGGGTGAGATCAAGAGTGTGGAGAACGATCATTTTAAACTTAATTCCGATGACTAAGCAAGACCACATTTCGCTGACCACATTTTGACAATATTTCGCCGACTTATAATTCTCAGCTCATATCCAGGATGCCGAGCGTCAGATCACTAGCTAATTTCCTTCTCACGCATCCGGTCCATCTGTTTTTTTTGCCCGAACATTCCCTCTGTTTATGATTTAGCCCATTCAGCAGATTCCACGCCAAACATGTATATAAACGCTTGTTCTCCCCCGCTAGAGGAAGGAAGGAGGGGGGTATGGAGGCTGAGTCGCTCTCAGTCTCTCGCTATCTGTTACGCTCCCTTTTTCTCTCTGCCCAGTTAGTATAAGTTATAGTTTTCAATCTTGTTAAAACGTTTGTGACATATGGACGACCTAGTGAATTATTGACTTAGTGACACGACTTGTACCGACGAAAATATTGAATAAAGTTGTACGGGATTTTACCATTGAGCGAAAAAAGAACTCACAGCCTTCCGCCCAACCGCTCAAAACAATTTAATCGCCCAAAACAGTTTCTTACAATTTGGTGTCAGAAGTGGGATTCGCGTTAAAATACCGGCAGTTCAAATAAGTTTCCAATTAGTGCAAGTGTCCCACCTAGTTCAAAATCGTTCAAATTATTCAAATAGCCCAACGTGCCACAGTTCCACCGAAGTTTAAAAAAAGTTTAGTTTTGTACGAATCCATTGTGCCTAAGATGACGCCAACTCCTCCACCACCCGTAGGTGGAACAGGTACTGTAACACCCCCTATTAATCCTATTTTTCTCCAACCACCAACCACCTCGCTCCAGAACACCACGACCACTACGACCTCTACGACCACAACCATGAATACGACCACTCCTGCTACACGTCCACGCTCGATGACATTCCTGGGACAACCGATAAGCGACCCAACTATTTCAACCCAACCCACGACTAGACCAACAACTCCCACCAATGAGTCCGTGCAAGCCATTTTGAACCAACTTCCTATATATACCGGCGATTCTAGAATAAAGAACTGGCTAAAAAAATTGTCGATCCTCCTCGTCGCCTACGCGGGGGACGAAGAAAGAATATTGCGGGCCATACCAACCCGACTCGACGGAATAGCGCTAGAGTACTATGAACTCCTAACCCTGGAAGTACAAACTGAATATCCAAAGTTCAAAGAGGCTTTTTTGAAGCGTTTCGGAAAGTTACATGAAGAAGCTTATAGACCACCACCCACCCAACAGCCCAATGAGACTATTGCCGACTTTGCTCAGAGACTTCTTGTAGAATCCGTCAAATTGTTCCCCCACCTGTATGCCCAGTCCACTGCAAATTATGACGGTACACAAGCCGCATTAGACGGAATGAGGGCGCAAACGTTCCTAAAAGGAATTACCGCAGATCTCCGCAGGGCAGTGCTTAGGACCGTCGGAAACGAGGCGACATTTGATGAACTCGTTCAGGCGGCTCGAGTGGAAGAAGCTGCACTCGCCAGTACTAGCGCAGACTATCATGGATTAGAAGCCAAACTAGCCCAACTTACTTTACAAATACAACAACTAGTAAAAGCTCAACAGCAAACCCCAACCCACGCCGCTGCTGTAAATCTCCCCCACAACAGTTCGGATGTACGATATCGAGATCCAATCCCGCCGAACAACTACCCTTCCAACCCACAGCCCACCTACTCAAAACCGCCCGGAAATAATAGAGGAACACCCATACAAACCTTGATGCAGATGAACGTTCCCCGTCCCCCTTTTGCAGATCGACGTCAACCAATGCAGTTCGAGGGTGCTCGCTATAACGAGGGTGTTCGCAATAACGCACAACCCTATCCTTATAAACCTACGACCAACCGGAACTCTAACTCCTATAACCCTGATCATCAAAGCCGCCGAACGCAAAAAGACCAACCGATCTGTCATTTTTGCAGAGAAGAAGGCCATATTGTCAAATACTGCCCAAAATTAGCCCAGCAGTTCCCACAAATGGGGTTTCCAGCCTCCATACCCCCTCCCCACAATTGATCAACAACGCGCTATGGAAGAGATCCTATTTGGAAACAGGCCAAAAAACTAGGACGAACCACCAGAGAGGGTCGGTGGGAAAGGAAAAAGTATCCTCAAACGTTAAATGGAAACACCCCGACCAGTACTACTGACCCAAACTTCAAACCCCAATCAGTTGACCAAACCCCAATTTACAATGATATCATCGCAGAAATTTCCACTGGCTACAAAACCCCAGTAGTACCAGTAGTCATAGGTAATTTGTTGCTTACCGCTCTCGTCGACAGCGGAGCAGGACTTTCCCTATTGAACGAGAACGTCTTTTTAGCCCTTCAACAGTCCGGTCATTCCCTTCAGACCATTTCAGCCGATGTTAGATTATTCTCGATCAGCAATGCCGAACTCAAAACTGGCGGAGTTTACGAAACTGAAATCTCCATTTTAGGCCGCCAATATGCCCACCAATTCGTTGTTAGCTCACAAATCAACTATGACCTTTTGCTTGGCATAGACTTTATCTGCAAGCATGGCCTAGTTATAGACGGCAAAGATCAAATGGTCTATTTTCCTCCTGTGATTAGCCCAGACGCTTCCAATCCTGGTCACCAAACCGAAACTTTTACGAAAACCATAGTGGAACCAAATACCTGCTCTCCCACCCCGATTTTACCAAGCCCTCGACCAACCAACAATCCTGTTAAAGAACTTGTCCAAACCGTAGAACCAGAAGATGAATTTGCTCCTTTTCTCGCCGAAAATAAACAAATATCCCAACTCCCAAGCCACCGAATCTTCCTTCAAAAGGATGTAGTCGTGTTTCCCGGCACCAGTAGAATTTTACAAGGTCGAATTGATACTCCCAAAAATGTCGAAAACCCCACCAATTTCCTACCGCGATTTGGCCGAACTGGTATTGTGGAACCAGCTGAACTTTACCGCTCGTACATTTATGTCGAGCCAGTAATTGTCACCACTGACGGAAGCTCTGTAATTCCCATCGTAATTTCGAACATGTCTTCCGAGACCGTCCGTCTTTCCTCCAAAGAATTCGTTGGTCTTTTAGACTTCGACGTTATTCCTAATCCCAGTCCCATTTCGGTGAATTCCGTCAATATCGAATATCGTACTGAGGATCTCCTGCTAGCACAGCCCCAGCCCACCAAACTTGACGAACAAAAATTCAACATTGGCACTACCCTACCTGAACATCGAAGAGAAAAACTTGTAGCCCTATTAGAGCAAAACGCTGACATCTTTGCAAAATCCGATATGGATATGGGTCGAACAAACGAAGTCCAGCATACGATTGACGTCCAAGGACATCCTCCTATCCACCAAAGACCATACCGAGTACCCGAATCCCTTCAGACAACCATGGAAGACAAAATCAAGGCAATGCTAGAAGCAGGCGTGATCTCTGAATCTAACTCCCCCTGGGGATCACCAGTTCTTTTAGTAGACAAGAAAGACGGATCCAAACGATTAGTAATCGACTTTCGTAAACTTAACGCCGTGACCCGAAAAGACCAATACCCCATGCCCAACATCCACGAGTCTCTAAACCATTTAGCCGAATCTAAATACTTTTCCCTTTTTGACCTTGTCAATGGATTTTGGCAGATCGAAATAGACCCGGTTGACCGCGAAAAGACCGCTTTCTCTTCCCCCTATGGCCATTACCAATTTAACCAAATTCCCTTTGGCTTATGCAATGCCCCTGCGACATTTCAACGCCTGATGAACAACGTCCTAAAAGGTCTAGTGAACAAAATATGTCTAGCATATATTGATGACATCATTGTTTTCAGCAAAACTTTTGAAGATCATTTGAACCGCATAGACCTAGTCTTCCAACGACTCCGAGAAGCCGGCCTTAGACTAAAACCGTCCAAATGTGAGTTTTTTAAAGAACGAATCAAGTATCTTGGACACATCGTTTCCGCCCAAGGTATTGAACCCGACCCCGACAAAGTATCCGCAATCTATAACTACCCTACACCGACCACCGTCAGGGAAGTCCAATCCTTTCTGGGTTTAGTTGGCTATTACCGTCGATTTATTAACAATATCTCGAAAATTGCGCATCCATTGTCCAAATGAACGGTTAAGAACATTCCCTTTTGTTGGGAACCTGAGCAAGACGAAGCCTATGTCCTCCTTAAAGGCAAACTTATGCTTTGGCCTATTTTGGCTTACCCTAATTTCGACTCTCCATTTTTCTTACATACCGACGCTTCCGATTTCGCTCTTGGAGCCGTGTTAGCCCAAACACAAGATTCTAAAGAAGCCGCCATCGCTTACGCTAGTCGAACCCTGTCGAAAGCCGAGAAAAATTACAGTACAACAGAAAAGGAAGCTTTAGCCGTAGTCTGGGCCATTAAACATTTTAGAACCTACCTGTACGGACGACACTTTACCGTCTTTACTGATCACCATTCTCTCCGCTGGCTAATGTCCGTTAAAGATTCTTCTTCCCGATTAGTTCGTTGGTCTCTCACATTAGCCGAATATGATTATGATGTCCAGTATCGACCTGGCAGAGTTAACAAAAACGCTGACGCCCTCTCACGTATCCCCATAACCCCCGACCGAACTACTGAAACAAGTACTATTAGTACAGTCCAAACCGACCAACCAGTCAACATCCTAAACATTACAGAAGAACAACTCCGAAAACTTCAATATGAAGACTCATACTGCAGACCCCTCTATGATTACCTTACCACTGGAAAAATCCCCGAAAACGATCGTAGACCCCCCTGGCTATTTGAAATTGAAAATTATTTCGTCGACGAAAATAACGGTTTGCTCTATCACCTGTCTCTACCCCGGATAAAAGCCCCACGAGATGAGGTCATTAACCAAATTGTCGTCCCAAAGGTCCTAATACGAGATGTCTTAACCACGAATCATGATCACCTTTTAGCCGGACACTTAGGATATTTTAAAACACTTAATCGTGTTCGCAGCCGATTTTTCTGGAAGACTATGTTCAATGACGTTAAAAGACATTGCCAGACTTGTCTACTCTGTGCTCGAAGAAAACCCGCTAGTTTGCAGAAAAACGCACTCCTAGGTACCTTACCTCCCGTTCAAGGTCCATTCCATCGCCTTGCTGTCGACATTCTAGGTCCTTTTCCCCCTACAATGGATGGCAACCGATATCTCCTCGTCTTTGTCGACCACTTCACAAAATGGCCCGAAGCTTTCCCAATTCCAACCCAAGATGCAAGAACCGTAGCTCGAATTTTCGTAGAACACATAATTTGTAGACACGGTATCCCTTTTGAGCTCCTATCTGACCGTGGGACTAACTTCCTCTCTAAACTCGTTAAAGAAATTTGCGAGTACCTCAAGATCACTAAAACGAACACCACAGCCTATAATCCAAAATGCACCGGAATGGTCGAACGACATCACCGAGTATTGATGGACGGTATGGCGAAATTTTGTGAGGGAAGCCAAGGAAATTGGGATGAGCAAATCAATTTTGTCTTGTTTTCCTACCGAACAGCCATTCACCCTAGCACCGACGAAACCCCTTTTTTCCTATTACACGGCCGAGATCCCAATATCGACGTCAATGCCTTTCTTGCCCCCCGTCGCCCAAATTATGCTGTAACTGAAGACTACAAAGCTGAACTAGTTCAAAGGTTGCACCAGGCGTTCACATATGTCCGAGAACGACTGCTTTCCGCTCACGAAGACCAAAAAGAATATTACGGTCGACGAATGAGACCCGTTACCTTTGAGATTGGCGACAAGGTCCTCAAATGCAATACTGCCCTGAAGGGTTGGAGAATCCCCCAAACTAGCGCTCAACTCATGGATGGGACCGTACAGAATTATCAAGAAAACAGGAGATCAAACCTTTTTAATTCAAGACTCGAAAACTTTAAAAGACGAAAATGTGAATGTAAACAGACTAAAACACTACGTCGAACAAACGTTCGCTGGTGACACCCCATTAACAGAGTCCAGTATTGAAAAATTGCCTGATCCGAAAATCCCTTCTATACCCCTTACCGTCGAGCAAACCCAAAAGCAACTGGCAGGTTTACTTAAGACCCTTACCGAACTTATTACCGGACCACCTCAACCACAGCCAGCAAAACCATCCGAACTTCCTTGGAACAATGCCAGCACCTTACCTACTACCCTACTTCATCCTACCCACCAACACCTACATCCACATTCCCTTGCCACAACACTATCTCCGCCCACAACCCCAAATAGTAGCCAAGAAACTACCGGAGAAACTCATTCACCTAGCTCTCCGAACATTCTTAACAACTCCGAAGACTCCGAATATTTGCAGATGCCAGCTCCTAATCGTGATTCAAGCACTCCAGGACCACCCCATGAACAAACTTGGTTAGATCATCGAAGTCCCGTTGGCCCAAACAATTCAAGCTCATCCACCGATACCAGCACAACAAATACAAGTTCATCATCATATGACTGCCCGCCTTTGGCGATGATGCAACTTTTCGACCCCGTACACACAGCACACCAGAAGACCATCGAACTCCTAACGAATCTCCACTCTCCGTCCGACCACGATCTCTATCCGTTAATGATCAACCTCCCTTACGCAGTATCCTCCAACCCCCTACTTTACAATTCCAACAACCTACCCAAACTACCCGCTCTGGTAGACAATCCAAACCGCCTGTCCGCTTCGCCGATCAAGTATTCAAGTAGAATTCATTTATAGGTCCAATCTTCGGAACAGTTGTTACCCTGATGGCTTTATGTTGCTTTCCACTTGATGCTCAATTTAATCAAGACCATTACCGCCTTCCGTTGGGAAGTTTAATCCGATATGAAGATCAGTTGACCATAACCAGCTCAAAATGGACACTCGTAGCTGACGTCGATCTAACAACTTACGACCAAATTATCGAACACCTTGACCAGTACTTGCATACATTCACGCCATTCCCCGTTGAATTCAACATTACCGATATCCACGAAATCTCCATTCTAGGGAAAACTCAAACCGTTCACATTTCGAACATAAAAAATCTGCAAGCCCAAAGTCTAACCGCCCTTCTTAATATGACAGTTACAAGAGAAAACAACCTGTTCCTTAGAGATCTACAAGAGATGAAAAACAAACTTCAAAACATCCGGCAAACTATTACGACCAACAAACGCGATAAACGTTTCGTATTAATTCCCGGTGCAAGCAAAGTACTCCATTTCCTTTTTGGTACCGCCGGTGACGACGATCTTCAGGCTATCAATGAGCAGGCAAATCAAATGACGAAAAAATTGACTAGCATCGCTCACATTCAAGATTTACAAGCATCTCTCATTCAAATCACCCATGAAGAGGCCCTCCGAAACAAAAACACCATAAAAAATATTACGGAAGCTATTAAAATCATCAGCACAACAATAGATCAATATCACAAGGAAACAGACCATTCACTCGAAAACATATTACAATTAACCACCGCTAATGCCGAAATCCAGATCAATTTAAAATTCGCTAATAATCTACTCCAGTATCTAAATGACGATCTAACACTTATCGCAACTGGAAGACTACCCAAACAATTGATACCTCCCATAAAATTAATCCCAATACTTGAAGAAATAGAGAACAGATTACCTACAGGTTGGACCATAATGACAAACTCTAAAACCACTAATTTTTGGACACTGTATAGCTCAGCAGGGATCAAAACTATTTCCACAAGCAACGGCTTACGACTTTTCATTGAAATTCCGATCAGCCCTCATTTCTCTGAATTTGAACTTTTCCGACTAACCCCATTTCCAACCCCAATTCCGGACACAAGCACTTACTCCCTCCTCAAAACCACTGTCAACTATTTAGCCGTTTCCTTCGATCGAAAAAACTTTATGGAATTTGAACAAACCGATTTAACGTCCTGTTTACGTCTTGACAAACGTTGGTGTTTAGCTCAAAATCCGATCATCCTCCAAGCATCCAGTAACTCGTGCTCAATCTCGCTTTTCTTAGCCGACAACATAGCCATTAACAAATTTTGTGAAATTAATATTATTCGTCGGAGCCGATTTTTCCTAAAACCGATAGGAGACAACAAGTGGTTGTACTCCTCTCCAATCAGTTTTCAGACTAATTTGTTATGCCAATTTTCAAACATCAGTATGCGAATTGCCGAAAGAAAAGTCGAACTAGCCGGTGTTGGATTACTTACGTTGCCGCCGAAATGCTCACTGCAAGCTCCAACTTTTACAATTCCCGCAAGTTTTACCGGACAATCCACTCTTTCCGCCAACACCCCAAATATTACCCTAATCTCATTGACCCATTTTTTCTTAATGACTAACTTAACCCCGTTCGACCACTCGCTGTTTCCCGAAGTCAAGAACTTATTGAAGAACGTGGACCAACATGAAGACTGGGAGATCCCTTCTAGGAAGATGCAGATGGCCCTAACAAAGCAGACTACGCTCTTTTTGGACGACAAAAGCGAGATAGAACATCAATTTAATAGCCGAATAGAGACGATAATGATCATTGGGACTGCCATTTGTTTAAGCTTGACCACAGGCATGATGATAGGCGGGTACCTTATTTGGAAAGCCACCAGAACGAGCAACCCCGTTGCTGCTGACTTAGAACACCACCCAATGACCACCCGAATCACGGAATTGATTATGGAAATTGAAGTCCTAAAGATGAGACAAGACCAACTGAAACAATTTTTGGAAGACGAATTGAAGGCGGCCAAACGAAAAGTAGATGACATAGAACGACAAATAGACCGAAAAACTTAATCCCACCCACCTAGCCCATAAGAAAACCTGTACTACGGGACGTAGTCTCTCAGAGAAGAATGCGATGTGGAGAACGATCATTTTAAACTTAATTCGGATGACTAAGCAAGACCACATTTCGCTGACCACATTTTGACAATATTTCGCCGACTTATAATTCTCAGCTCATATCCAGGATGCCGAGCGTCAGATCACTAGCTAATTTCCTTCTCACGCATCCGGTCCATCTGTTTTTTTTGCCCGAACATTCCCTCTGTTTATAATTTAGCCCATTCAGCAGATTCCACGCCAAACATGTATATAAACGCTTGTTCTCCCCCGCTAGAGGAAGGAAGGAGGGGGGTATGGAGGCTGAGTCGCTCTCAGTCTCTCGCTATCTGTTACGCTCCCTTTTTCTCTCTGCCCAGTTAGTATAAGTTATAGTTTTCAATCTTGTTAAAACGTTTGTGACATATGGACGACCTAGTGAATTATTGACTTAGTGACACGACTTGTACCGACGAAAATATTGAATAAAGTTGTACGGGATTTTACCGTTGAGCGAAAAAAGAACTCACAGCCTTCCGCCCAACCGCTCAAAACAATTTAATCGCCCAAAACAGTTTCTTACAAGAGTAATAATTGTGGCTGGGTGATCAGATTCATTATAGTAGACGTTGTTGTCTAATAAAGCCATTTGTACTTTAGGTAATATAGTCGAGCTAGCAACGTGAGGTCGAGAGTTGATTGGCTACCCCGAGAGTTCCTAAAAGTACTTACATCCCATGCATTCAGAAGTTGCATATTGTGCTTTTCCATAAAGCCTTGAAGTTGGACACCCGCAGAGTCCGGTTTGTGGGCTTCCCACACCCAGTGATGGGCATTGAAGTCTCCGGTAAAAATAGCGTTTTGAGAGATCTTGCTAATCTTGTTCCAAATTGTAGTGAGAAGTATCTCCGTGTTCTGGTCATGTCTCCTGTAGATCGCTGCAATAATTATGGGTGTCGAGTTTTGTGGGAGTATTTTAAAGATGGCATATAGCTGATGTATTTCTAAAAGCTCAATGCAAGAGTTTTGCGATATTAGTAGCCTACTGCTATACCCTGATAATCTTCTTTCGTTCTCGCTGAATTGTATCCGGAGAGTTGTTTAACATTGAGGTTTAGTGGTGGTTCTAAGATTGCAAGAGTGTGGACGTTGTTTTTTTAGCTTCATGGATCAGTTCTTGGAGTTGATTAAAACTTTTCCTAACATTTTGGATTATAAACTTGGCTGGTTTCCTTTCTAGAGACAAATCACTTCTTCTGTGCGTCTTTCAATTGTTTAATATTAATTTCTTCTTGGCGAACGGGGCAATTTCGATCAAATGCGGCATGATCTCCTTGACAGTTGGAGCACTTGAATTGCTTACTTTGACAATCCTTGGACTTGTGCTGGTTATTTGCACACTTTGCGCAAAACTCTGATTTGCTTGAACATTTCGCTGCAAAGTGTCCGTAGGATTGGCATTGGAAGCACTGAATCACAGGAGGTGGGAGAGAATCTTCAAGTTGGACCGATCTATTAAAAGCATAAAGGAAACCCCTCTTCAGAAGGTTTTTTCCATCGTGTTGCACGTATATAAGATGGATCCGTAGGCTTTTGTACTTGTGGGATTCAGCCATTTTACATTAGAGGACGAGAAGGAGATTCTGGATTCAGAGTTTTTCTTTGATAAAGTACTGCAAATTTCGTCTTCCTTTTCATCCTTTGGCAACTGGTGGATAACAACGTTTAAGTTAGGTTTAAATTAGGTGAGTAATTCATTAATTAAGTCAGTAATTCATGAACCAAGACAGTAATTCATGAATTATGTCAGTAATTCATTAATTAAGTCAGTAATTCATGAACCAAGACAGCAATTCATGAATTAAGAAAGTAATTCATGACTTAAGTCAGAAATTCTTGAATTAAGTCAGTAATTCATGAATTAATTCCGTAATTCATGAATTAAGTCAGTAGTTCATTAATTTAGTCAGTAATTCATTATTTAAGTCAGTTATTCAATAATTAAGACAGTAAATCATTGATTAAGTCAGTAATTCATGAATTAAGTCAGTATTTCATGAATTAAGTCAGTAGTTCATTAATTTACTCAGTAATTCATGAATTATGTCAGTAATTCATGAACTACGTAAGTAATTCATAAATTAATTCAGTAGTTCATGAGTTTTTTTTTGTTTAAATTAATATTGGCGTATAGGAATAAGCCTTGCCAAAGTTTATTATTAAAAATGTACATTTAAAACCGGGTAGGAGAAAGGGGTTTAACAGGACGCTGTCTCATTGGGTGGCCTTCGTAAACTGGCAAGCCCATCACCGTAGAGAGTTAAAGCTCGAAACTTCAAGAGTGGAAAACACTATGAATTAAAACTTGGGAACGATCTAATATTCGCCTATTTATAACCAGGCTTTTCCTTCGTTGAATATCTTTTTGGCATTGCTTAGAAAGGTTTCTACATAAGGGAAGGCTCTTGGATAGGTGAGGAACTGGGCTGGAGAGAAAGTGGATTTGATTTTTACATAATGATCTGATTAGTTTAGCGCGTGCTTTGTTAAGCCATCAACAATGTATGGAAATGTGCGCTAGACTTTGGTTTTTGTGAGTTGAGCAGGGGCAGCAGGAAAACTCCGCTTTTCCAATTTTCTGGAGATGTTGTAAATTGGGGTAGTGCTGTGTTCTAGCTCTGATGATCTGGGCTACCACAGCGTGAGGCAGTATATTTGTGCATATAGGTTTTTCTGAAAGGGATACATTTAGTTGATGAATGTTCAGGGTGAGTAAGGATGATGTCCACTCTTCTTCCCAGAGCGTATGTGTACGTTTGCTTATTGCACTTTTGGGAATATTATCTAGGAAGATCACCTTAGTTAATGAGTGCATTTGCTCTTCGTACGGTCTGTATCTTTTCATTCTTGCGTTCACACACACTCCGGTGGGTAGTTTTGAGTAGAATCTCAAGAGGCATTCTTTTATTTGCAAAGACAAGTGTAATATTCCAGCTCCAGCAAAGGTATAAACCGTTTTAGACCGGTCTAAGCTGGTTTAAAACGGTTTAACCTGGTCTTAACTAGTTTATAAACCGGTTTAAACTGCGTTAAACTGGTCTTAACTGGTTTAAACTGGTGTTGGCTGGCCTAAACTGGTTTAAAAACCGGTTTAAACCGGTTGAAAATGGTTTAAACCGGTTTAATCTAGTATAAACAGGTTTAAACTGTTAAATAAACTGATTTGAACCTGTTTAAACTAGTTAAAACTGGTCCAAACCGGTTTAAACCGGTTTAAACTAGCTAAAACTGGTCGAAACCGGTTTACAATGGTCTAAACCGGTTTAAACTGGTCTAAACCGGTTTAAACTGGTCTGAACCGGTTAAAACTGGTCTAAACCGGTTTAAACTGGTCTAAACCGGTTTAAACTGGTCTAAACTGGTTTAAACCGGTTTAAACTAGTTTAAACTGGTTTAAACCGGTTTGAACTGGTTACAAATGGTTTAAAACGGTTTACACTGGTCTAAACCGGTTTAAACTGGTCTAAACTGGTCTAAACCGGTTTAAACTGGTTAAAACTGGTTTAAACCGGTTTAAACTGATCTAAGCCGGTTTAAACTGGTTTAAACTGGTTAAACCGGTCTAAACTGGTGTAAACCGGTTGAAAATGGTTTAAACAGGATTAAACTGGTTTAAACTGATTTATAAACTGGTATAACCGGTTTAAACCAGTCTAAACTGGTGCAAACCGGATTAAAATGGTCTAAACTGGTTTGAAAACTGGTTTAAACCGGTTTCAAACTGGTATAAACTGGTCTAAAAACCGATCTAAACTGCTTTAAACCGGTTCAAACTGGTTTAAAGCGGTTAGAACCGGTCTAAACTGGTATAAACCGTTTTAAACCGGTCTAAACTGCTTTCAACAGGTTTAAACTAGTCTAAACTGGTTTAGAAACCGGTTTAAACTGGTTTAAGCTGGTTTAAACTGGTCTAAACTGGTTTAAACCATTTGAAACCGATGTGAACCAGTTTATACCGGTTTAAACTGGGTTAAACTGGTTTAAACTGGTTTAAACTGGTTTAAACTGGTTTAAACCGGTCCAAACTGGTTTAAACCGGTTAAAACTGGTTAAAACCTCATTTTAACCGGTTTAAAGTGATCTAAGCCGGTTTAAACTGTCTAAAGTGTCTAAAGTTTAAACCAGTTTAAGCCGGTTTAGACCAGTTTAAACCGGTTTAGACTAGTTTAAACCGGTTTTAACAGTTTAAACCAGTTTAAACCGGCTTAGATCAGTTAAACCGGTTTAAACCAGTTTTAACCAGTTTAAACCGGTTTAAACCAGTTTTAACCAGTTTAAACCAGTTTAAACCAGTTTCAACTGGTTTAAACCGGTTTAAACTGGTTTAAACCGGTTGAAAATGGTTTAAACCGGTTTAATCTAGTATAAACAGGTTTAAACTGGTAAATAAACTGATTTGAACCTGTTTAAACCAGTTTAAACTGGTTTAAACAGTTTAAAATGGTTTAAACCAGTTTAAACTGGTTTAACCAGTTTAACCAGTTTAAACTGGTTTAAACCGGTCTAAACTGGTTTAAACCGGTTTAAACTGGTTAAAACTGGTTTAAACCGGTTTAAACTGGTTAAAACTGGTTTAAACCGGTTTAACTGATCTAAGCCGGTTTAAACTGGTTTAAACTGTTAAAACCGGTTTAAACTAGTCTAAACCGGTTTAAACTGGTCTAAACCGGCTTAAACTGGTTTAAACCGGTTTAAACTGGTCTAAGCTGGTTTAAAACGGTTTAACCTGGTCTTAACTGGTATATAAACCGGTTAAAACTGCTTTAAACTGGTCTGAAACTGGTTTAAACTGGTCTAAACCGGAATAAACTGGTCTAAACTGGTCTAAACTGGTCTAAACCGGTTTTAACCGGGTCTAGACTTTTTTAAACGGCTCTAAACTGGTTTAAACCTTTTTAAACTGGTTAAAACTGGTTAAACCGGTTTAAACTAGTCTAAACCGGTTTAAACTGGGCAAAACTGGTTTAAAAACCGGTTTCAAGTGGTTTAAACCGGTCTAAACTGGTCAAAACGGGTTTAAACCTGTCTAGACCGGTTTAAACCGGTTCAAACTGGTCTAAACCGGTTTAAACTGGTTAAAACCGGTGTTCGCTGGCCTAAACTGTTTTTAAAACCGGTTTAAACTGGTTTAAACCGGTCTAAACTGCTTAAAATTGTTTAAACCGGTCTAAACTGGTGTAAACCGGTTGAAAATGGTTTAAGCAGGATTTAAAACTGGTTTAAACCGGTTTCAAACTGGTCTAAACTGGTCTAAAAACCAGTTTAAACTGGTTTAAACCGATCTAAACTGGTTTAAACCGGTTGAAACCGGTATAAACGGACTCCCCTGCACGCAAGCGGTCAGGATAGACGTGTCTTACATGTGTGACGTGAGGAATTCCTTCTTCTCCATCTTTCGGCCCACCCCGTTTCGGTCGTGACTGTTGTGCACTATTTCTATGGTTTCGTTGGGTTTTGGTGATGTTTTGGTTCTGGTGGTTCATGTTTTGTATCCGGGGAGAACATGCGAGAACGAGGGAACAGGGGAGTTGTCGATAGAGATCGAGAGAGAATACATCGAGGATTGCTCAGTTGATACGAAGTGCGTTAGTGCGTTTAAGTTGAAAATTATTTCGGTCATTCGCTACATTTGGTGGCAGCGGTGGGATTCTGTGCTGACGATTGGACAGAATCTGCATCTCACACCGTGTACTTTTGGACTGGTAGGAGAGTAGCTGTAATCTCTTAGGAACGATAGGAGCCCTGGGTGTGGTCGCTGTGAGGTCCTTTGCAAAAGTGTACAAAGCGGGTCGTGGAGCGCCTTAAATTGCTTTGGTGACAAGGACACAGTTTGATCTCTCCTTGCCTATTGCATCCGCGACGAATTTTTATTATTCCCCTTCTCGAAAGCTAAAACCTCCAGTTCTAAACATTGTAAACCCCGCATGTACGGAGGGGAGTCAGACATCCGTTCTGGTGACGACGTGCCAGCCCAGCCTCGCCCCAGGTCAGGAACTCTATTGCGAAGTGGAAAGTTAGTTCCACGCCTGGCCCAGGACGGAAGTCTGTTGAGGGCAACCATGTCTAAAGCGGAAGAGCCGAGTGACATGACGCGTGCCCTGGCTGCTACGATGATGCAAATACAACAACAATTGCAGCAACAACAGCAACAATTCATGCTCCAACAGCAGGAGATGTTCCAACGGCTGACGGGGACCACGGGTACCCCTACCCATGCCGCCATCCCCGAGTACAAAGGAGACGGCGATGTCGCAGTTTGGCTCCGTGACTTCGAGCGGCTGGCCGGCCTACAAGGTTGGGATGCTGCGACGAAGTTACGGTTCGCTATGTCGAAATTGGGGGGTATCGTGCGCACGTGGCAGGATATCGAGGGCAACAGCCTGCGGGACTGGCCCAAGTGGTGTCAACGGTTGGTGGATGTGTTTGGGAGAACCCTGACCCTGGAGGAATGGCTTCGCCAAGTCCAGGAGACGGTCCAGCAGACTGGCGAATCAGTAATCCAATATGTTTTAGAGAAGGCAGAACTGTGTCAACGCTGCCCCCACGTCATGTCAGAGGGAGACATGATTCCCTACCTCATTCGGGGATTAGCTTGCACCCAGTACATTCCGGCCCTAATAGTGAACCCGCCTTCCACCGTCGGGACATTTATTGACACCATCCAAAGACTGACGAGCATGATGGGTTCATCAGCACCAGGGACGTTGGTTACGGAATCGAGCGCACTAGGTGTGCCGGCCTCTGATCCCGTTAGTGAACTAACGTCTGCCATGAAGCAGTTGACTATCCTGCTCAGTGGTAACACCATTCCTAGAAGAGTTGCTGGCCAGGGTATAAACGGCGCGCTGGTAGAAGCGAGATCAGCGGAGCCTCGGAAACCGCCTGACCAGATTCAGTGCTACGGGTGTAAGGCTCTGGGCCACTTCCGACGCGATTGCCCTAGCAACCCTCCCAGGAACTCGGGAAACGGGCAAGCCGCTCCGAAGGGGCAAGGTCGGCTGTAGTCTTCCAAGTCCCTGACGGAAAGGTGCAATTACCTACCCTGCAAACCCGGGTCGAGGGGGTGGGCTGGGTGGAGGCGTTGGTGGATTGTGGCACCCTCGGCAGCCAAATTAGGAAGCGTGATTTGGGTTCCCTACAGCGTTCAGTAGATACAGATGATTGTTCCTTTTTTCAGTGTGCAGATGGGCACCTCTCGTCTACACTGGTTTCTGTATCTCTGATGGTGGAAGTACTTGGTCGGGTTGTGGAATTACCCCGAGTTTCCATGGTGGAGGAAGCGCCTTCGCCCTCATCCTTGGTGCAGATTGGTTCCGGGCTACTGCAGCGACCGTACGAGTACGTAACGGATGTTAGGGGGTCGAATTGCCAGAACGAAATAAGCTCCCGGGTCCTAACGTCACAGCCGCTGTGGAGACTATGGCGGATGGGGACGACTTCCAAGGAATGGAAGTCTGCAGTCACCAGAAACCTCCAGAGTTGCTTTCTCAGCAAAGCACCAATGTCCCAGCAGGGACGCTACGGTTCGTCGCCGCGAGTTGCGTGGGAATTGGACTCTCCACCCTGCGGTTGGAGACTAAGCTGAATGCTAACCCGAGCTGTGAGTGGGCTACTCCCAACTGCTTAGTGACGCCTGAGAACGGTGTGGTTCATGTCCCTGTCCTCAATTTCGGAGACGAACCTATTCGGTTGGTGAAAGGGGAGGCACTTGCTCAGGGTTATGCTGTAGACGGTTCATCACCTTCTTGCCTTCCACGTCCTACCCATAACGCCATGTGTGTGGCCTCCACCCCGAAAGGGGTAGACGTTGACGTCCCACCCGGAGTGCGTCTGGGGAATGACAACTCCCGAAGAAGTGGGCGTAGTGACGACGGTACTCGGAGAATATACTGCATGTTTTGCGAAGACTAGGTCGGCTTTGGGGTTCTGCGACTTGTTGCCTCACACGATCGACACCGGGAATTCTCTACCGATTTCGGTTCACCCCAGACGGGTGTCCTTCCGGGAACGAGAGATCATTAGAAAGCAGGTGGGCGAGATGGTAGCGATGGACGTCGGTGATCCCTCCAACAGTCCGTGGGCCTTCCCGGTGGTATTGGTCCGCAAGAAGGATGGGAGTGGCGGACACATCGGAAGTTCCAACACCGATTCCAGGGCCCCTTCCAGGTGGTCAGGCAACTGACCCCTGTGACATACAAGGTGAGGGACTTACCTGGTCGACACACTAGGAAAGTGTGGCGTATATTTATTGTTCACGTTAGCCAATCGAAGATTTTCAAGGCGGGATTTCTCAGCGGAAGCGATTCGGAAACCGAAAGTGAGAATACTGGTACTTATGGAGATCAAACCAAAGATGATGTCAAGGACCCCCGCAATTCACTAGGGGAGTTTCACTAGTGGGAGTTTCCTTCACCTGACGCCGCGCCGGGGACGGCGCGTTGGAGGGTAGGTGGAGAGTGTAATACACTTTAAACCGGTTTTTAAACATGTTTAGACCAGTTTAAACCGGTTTAGTCCGGTCTAAACTGTCTTAAACTGGTTTATAACCGGTTTAAACTGGTTTAAACCGGTCAAAACTGGTTTAAACCGGTCAAAACTGGTTTTAGTTTGTTTAAACCGATCTAAACTGGTCTGAAACGGTTTAAACCGGTCTAAACCGGCTTAAACTTGTTTAAACTGGTCTACACTGGTTTTAAAACCATTTAGACTAGTTTAAACTGGTCAAAGATGGTTTATACCGGTCTAAACTGGTTAAAATCGGTCTAAACTGGTTTAAACTGGTTAAAACCGGTTTAAACTGATCTAAACCGGTTTAAACTGGTCTAAACTGGTATAATAACCGGTTTGAACTTGATTACACCTGTATAAACTTGTTTATACCGGTATAAACCGTTTCAGACCGGTCTAAGCTGGTTTAAAACGGTTTAACCTGGTCTTAACTGGTTTATAAACCGGTTTAAACTGCTTTAAACTGGTCTAAAACTGGTTTAAACTGGTCTAAACCGGTTTAAACTGGTCTAAACTGGTCTGAACCGGTTTAAACCGGTCTAGACTTTTTTAAACCGGTCTAAACTGGTTTAAACCGGTTTAAACTGGTTAAAACTGGTTAAACCGGTTTAAACTAGTCTAAACCGGTTTAAACTAGTCTAAACCGGTTTAAACTGGGTAAAACTGGTTTAAAAACTGGTTTGAAGTGGTTTAAACCGGTCTAAACTGGTCAAAACGGGTTTAAACCGGTTCAAACTGGTCTAAACCGGCTTAAACTGGTTTAAACTGATTTAACCTGGTTTATACCGGTTTAAACTGGTTAAAAACGGTGTTCGCTGGCCTGGTTTAAAGACCGGTTTAAACTGGTTTAAAGACCGGTTTAAACTGGTTTAAAGACCGGTTTAAACTGGTTTAAAGACCGGTTTAAACTGGTTTAAACCGGTCTAAACTGCTTAAAATTGTTTAAACCGGTCTAAACTGGTGTAAACCGGTTGAAAATGGTTTAAACAGGATTGAAAACTAGTTTAAACCGGTTTCAAACTGGTCTAAAAACCAGTTTAAACCGATCTAAACTGGTTTAAACCGGTTTAAACCGGTAAAAACGGACTCCCCTGCACGCAAGCGGTCAGGATAGACGTGTCTTACATGCAGTGCGAGTTATCAAAGAAAAAAGTCATTAAAATTAGTAGCAGATACATAGTTTTTGTTCGTGGTGATATAGAAGTTGTGTATTAGTTGGTTAATTGTTACAATTGTTGTTTCGTTAGCCGTTTATTAGAGAGAGAGGGTGTTATTGAAATGTATTGAGACAGTTGTGACCAGGCAGCTGCAAACAGCTGGTGGGTTATTTTTTCGGTTATAGTGTTTTTTGGAAGTGTATATTTGTGGTGGGGGTTTTTTGTTGGTGTGTGCTTTATGTTTAACAAAGTTTTTCTGATTGTATAATTGTAAAAAGGGAAGGAAATTTGTTTTTGAGTGCTAGCGTGTTGACGTGGCAAGGTGTGGCACGAGCACGCTATCATCCGGACTGTGTGGAAGACGGGCGTGGCTTGACATCACGACACGTGACGCGACGCGCTTGGGCATTGGTTACGGGTTTGTTCTGTTCGTTTCGGGTACAGTGATAGTTTTTGTTCTGGTTTTCGTCTTAGGTGTAGCAAATGGAAATGGAGGATTCCAGCGAGGATGATTTAATCGTCGTCAGGAAAAGATGTAAGGAGATAGTAGCAGTTGAACAAGAAGAAGGCCAGTCCAGTGAAGATCCAGGTTGGAAGACTGTGAGGCCAAAGAAAAAGATAAAGGGAGGGGCAGGAAAGGTGGCAAAAATTGTGGAGAAAGGTACAGAGGAAAATACGGAAGGAGAATGCGTAGTAGTTGAGGAACGAGAGGCGTCAGTGATTAGCCAAGCGGATAAGAACAATGAATATGTAGAAGGAACAAAGGACAAAAGACCAGTCGTGGGGAAGTTGATAGAGGAGGGAAAAAACTTTAAGGGGGTCAGCCTGTTATGTCTGGGCTACAATTGTATTATGAAAGATAACCAGTGAGCTGGTAGGTCTAACACCGACTGGTGTTCTACATCTCTGGGGTCTGGTATATAGGCTGCGAAGCCAGTTACGAATGGGGCGAGGGTGTTAGTCTGGTCATACATAACACTTCTCCCCGTTTAATTTCGAAACAAACATTTAACTAAAAGCATGCAAAATTCCACTAATGAACATGAAACTACGAAAAGAAGATCAATAACACTAAATTAGTCTTGTTCGATTAGTCGTTGAGGTCTACGTCTTAAACGGTCTGAACAACGTGGTAACCCAGATACCAATGGCTGGTTGTTGGGTGCCTGTTCTAGATCTACCTCCGGTACGGCAGCTTCATCGGTTGCCCAAATTTCATCGTCTCCTGCACGTGGCTCTTCCGTATGTGATGATGCCACAGTGTTGCTTTTTAGTTGGTCTATGTGACGTTTGAAAATGTTAACCCCTTGTTGAACCAAGTATACCACTTGACTCAGTTTCTTTATTACTTTCGCAAAGCTCCACTTCTCCTTCCCTTTTCCGAAGCTTTTAATCCATACCTTGTCTCCAACTTCAACTGACCGTTCTGGTTTTGTTTCAGTTTCCGTATTACGGCCGTGCTCTTCCTTTTCTAATAATAGGTCCAAAAGAGTTCTTAGTTTTCTCCCCATGAGCATTTCCGCTGGACTGCGTTTGGTACTGGGTACTGGCGTACTACGATAAGTCAAAAGGAATTTAGCCAGTTTCAGCTCTAGGTTTCCCAAATCAAGTTTTGCTGTTTTCAACGAGTCTTTGAACGTCCTTACTGCTCTTTCGGCTTCTCCGTTAGATTGAGGATGGTACGGAGGAGATAAAATATGCTGCACTCCATTTGTCTTCATGAATTTTCCAAACTCTTCCGAAGTAAATTGTGGACCATTATCAGTTACAAAGGTTTTTGGTACGCCATGTGTAGCAAATATAGTGCGCAGTTCTTTGACTGTAGCGCTTGCAGTAGTTGAACTCATTAGAACTACTTCTATCCATTTAGAGTAGGTGTCCACCAATATTAGAAATATTCGATTTAGAAATGGCCCCGCAAAATCCGCATGAAGCCGGTCCCACGGCTTCTCTGTTTTCGGCCATGACCAACCTTTGAGTAATGCTGGTGAAGCTGAAGTCTCTTGGCAGGCCGTGCAACTTTTTATCATAATTTCTATGTCCGCATCCAAACTTGGCCACCATACGTAAAGTCGTGCTAAGCTTTTCATTCGTACAATGCCGGGATGGCCAGCATGCAAATCGTTCAGCACTTGCTGGCGTAGGGTTTCAGGAATCACTACTCGTTCTCCCCTCCACAGTTTGTTGTCTTGTAATGTAAGACTTTCTTTATAGGGAAAGTAAGGTAACAAATCTCCTTTTAGCACGTTCTTTAATGGCCAACCTTTTCGAACGAAATCCGCCACATTTTTTAATTGTGTGTCTTTCCATGTCTCGGTTTCCAAATCTTTTGAGGTAATTGGCATCGTGGCTAGCTTTTTAATATTTATTTCGTTGATTTCCAAGTTTTCCTCATCTTCTTCTTCTTCTGGATTTGGTAATCTTGACAAACCGTCGGCATTTGCGTTATCCTTTGAAGTTTTGAATTTAATTTCAAAAGAATACGACTGTAGGATTATTGCCCAGCGCTGTAATCTGGAAGTTGTCATAACGGGAATGCCCCGTTTCGGGTGGAAAATCCAAGTGGTTGATGATCTGTTACCAGTGTAAATACTCGTCCGTAGAGGTATTGATGAAATTTCCTTAACCCGACTATTATGGCTAACCCTTCGCGTTCAATTTGTGAGTAATTTCTCTGGGCGGCATTTAACGTTTGCGACATAAACGCAATAGGTTGTTCTAGCCCTTCCGGCGATGTCTGCGATAGTACCGCTCCGACACCGTACGGTGACGCGTCCACTGACAACGTTAATTTTAGTTTGGAATTGTAATGCCCTAAAACAGGAGCTGTCATTAGGGATTCCTTTAGTTTCGCAAACGCGTTTTGTTCCCTATTGGTCCATAACCAACTAGCTTCTGCTTGCAATAATTGGTATAATGGATGTGCAATGCTAGACATATTAGGAATAAGCTTCCTGTAATAATTTACCATTCCCAGGAACGATTGCAGTTGTAGTATATCTTTAGGTGCCGGAATTTGCAATATCCCCTCCACTTTACGTGGGGACGGCTTGATTCCATTGGCTTGAACAATGTATGCAAAGTATTCCACTTTGTCTTTTAAAAATACACACTTGTTTATTAATGTGTAATCCGAACTTCTTCAGTCGCTTAAAATCCTCTTGTAAGTAATTTACTTCACTAAAATCAACTTAGAAATAACACGTACTCTTCTTCCTTGCTATTCGTCGACTGTATTGAACTGTAGAAGACTGTTTTTTGGTGGCTATTTACAGAGGTTTTTATAGTCCCTAGTCGTAGAGAAAACGTCGAAGTTCTGAAGAAGCAAGTCAGTTCGGAAGTTCTTGCGAAGTCAGACCAGGTCAAAGGCTTAGATGAGTCATGTCAGATCAGTCAGGTCGAAGGTTCAGAAGGTCAAAAAACACAACATTCTCCCCCCTTTGTTAAGCAATTGGATGAATTAACAAAAATAGGACAATTCTAAAGGGTATAAACGGTTAATGGGTCTATTAATAATTCCATCCTTAGTCTTGACTTCAACGGCACGTGTTCTTCCATCTCGTCCGGGATAAATGTTAGTCACTCGTGCCAATTTCCAATGTTGTCTTCTTATGTTATCTTCTTGAAGAATAACAATGTCTCCGATCTTGACCGACTTAGAGGAGGTCTTTTGATTGGGGTTTCTCCAGAGTTCTGGCAAGTATTCTCGGAGCCATCGCTTCCAAAAGTGTTCGCTTAGTTGTTCACGATAACGCGTTTGTTTTAACAGGTCTTGAGCTTGGCTAGTGACTGGGCGATCAGGATAAACGAGTGGTGGGAGTAAAGGTAGTCGTTTACCTACTAAAAAGTGGCTTGGAGTGAGAGGTTCTAGTTCGTTCGGGTCGTCATACAGATGAGTTAAGGGACGCGAATTAAGAGTGGCCTCCACCTCGGTTAACACGGTTTGGAATTCTTCCGCTTTGGTACTGGTATTTCCGAGAACCTTTTTTAGCGCTTGTTTAGTGCTACGCACCATTCGTTCGTAGAAGCCACCCCACCACGGTGCTCTTTCGACGATAAATTTCCATTTAATGCGCAAGTTGGCGAGAAAATCTTGTGATTCAGTACCTCGTAGATTGACATGAAGTTGTTGTAAGTCGCGGTTTGCTTTTTTGAAGGTCAATGCATTATCGGAGTATATAATTCGTGGAATTGCACGCCGTGCTATAAATCGTCGTAAGGCCATAAGGAATACGGGAGTGCTTAAGTCGGATACCAACTCAAGATGAACTGCACGAGTTACAGCACATGTAAAGAGGCAAATGTAAGCTTTAGCTGATCCAGTTGCTGTTTTGAGGAACACGGGTCCTGCAAAGTCAATTCCACATGTTTCAAAAGGGGCTGTAGGATTCGTTCGATCGAATGGTAGTGGGGCTATGGGTTCCAGGAAAGGGAGTGAGTTTTGGCGGTTGCATGTGACGCATTCGCGAAGAACGGATTTGACAATCTGTTTGCCTCGTAGGATCCAATAGGTTTCACGAACAACAGCCAGGGTATCTCGAGGTCCAGCGTGACAGTTGCGCAAATGATGATAACGGATAACTAATTTGGTAAAATGATGGTTGGCGGGAAGAATGATCGGACTATTATTGAAATCGGGCAAATGCGTTAAACGCAGTCGGCTTCCAACGCGCAATAGGCTGTCAGCTGGATCTTTGGTAGGATTGAAGGGTTTTAGAGGCGACGAATCTGCCACATTTTTACCTTCGTTCAGACGCACGAAGTCAGATTTGAATGTTTCTTGTTGAGTTTGCTTAACCCACCACAACTCAGCTGTATCTAATTCTTTAGAGGTCAATCGGCCGCGTTGTCGCAGAGTTATCGGTGTCCGAGCATTGTGCACGAATCTTCGAATAGTAGCTGTCAGTCTAACGAGCTTGGATAAAGAGCTGAATTTTTCTAGGTCAATCAGGCGGGTTGATTTTACGGAATCTGTAACAGTGAGAGTAGTTTGGGTTTTCTTCAATTCCGACCAGACCTTGGAATTTGAGTTACATTTTTTGACTGCGTTGTGTTGAGGCCAGTGCTGTTCGGGTTGAGTCAACCAGACGGGACCTTTCCACCATGCAAGATTGTTGATTAGATTGGAGGTAAGCTCCCCCCGTGAGGCAAGGTCAGCAGGGTTATCCTTTCCGGGACAGTATCTCCAAGTGGCGATATTCGTTTGGGTTTGGATTTCTTGCACACGATTTGCGACGAACGTTTTCCATTGGTGTGGAAGTCCTTTGATCCAGGCAAGAACTACTTGGGAGTCTGTCCAGTACACGCAGGTCAAAGTATTTCCGTAACAGGGAGCAAGTGATTTCTTCAAGTACTGGCTAACACGAGCGGACAGGACTGCGCCTAGAAGTTCCATGCGAGGTATCGATACTCGATTGACCGGGGCCACTCTGGTTTTACTAGTCAAGAAAGCTGTGGTAATTCCAGTTTCTCCTGCAATTCGAAGATAAGCTACCGTCCCGTAACCGACTTCACTTGCATCGCTGAATAAATGTATTTGAGCGTTCAAAGAAGAGTAGGGTCCATAAAAACGGGGAATCATGAACCCATTCAGGTAAATTAGATCTTTTATCCATCTTGAAAATTTGTCGGCTAATTCGGGAGGGAGTGGGTCACGCTTTAAGCGATTCCAGGTGGATCCAAGTCGTCGTTTTGCGAGTTCGAAATTGTCAGGGACGCTTGGGCGAGATTCTTTCCATGGCAGGGCAATGGAGTAACGTTGACCGTTATAATGAATGGATTTTCTTAAAACTTCGTGAATAGGATCGGGATGGGAGTTCAAAGATTCCTTGGTTTGAATACCAATGCTTTCTAATTCCCAGAACTTACCAAGAGTCGTATTAAGGGCGTTCTCTTCGGGAAGGTAGTCCATTTTAACGAATAGGGATGTTATTGACGATCGGGAGGCTGTCGGGTTAACAGCAATGGGTCCATGGAGCAACCATCCTACTCGGCTACTTATGGCGACTGGGCCGTCCGGAATCCTTTCCACTTGGTCTGTAACGATCATCCAGTATTGATCAGCGCCGATTAATAATTCAATAGGTTGATGGGATCCGGAGTTCAGTTCGTCTGCTAAAGGAAGGCAGTTGGCTGGTAAATTCTTGAGCCAAGTACCTGTAGATAGAATGGGAAGAGAATTACAGATATATGGGATTTCTAATGCTTGAATGGGTATGGGATCATGATTGGAGTGTATTCCAGTGATGTCCATCGTGACTCGGGAAACCTTCTGTGTACTTGGACGGGGATTACCAAAGGTATGGATGTTTACATCTTCCATTTGAGATTGATTCAACCCCAAACGCCGGGAAAGAGATTGTGTAACATAGGTACGATGGCTTCCTCCGTCGAAAACACATCGGATCAATTCTTTTCCTTTGGGGCCGTGGGCATAAACAGTAGCCGTTTGTAAGGCCACCATGCTGCTGAGGGTCAGATTTGCTAATGTCGTAACGGGTTCGGAATTAGGCTCAGGAATGTTATTCGTAGCAGGCGTTTTCGGTTGCTGGGCATCGCTAGAAGGATCGTTGGCCTTTTTGGCAGAGGGGTTTCCCTTCTGGTTGCCTTCACGTCGACTGCAAATTGTAGTGTGGTGTTTGCCTTTACAAGTTCGGCATCGTTGATTGGCGATAGGGCAAGTGCTAATCATGTGGCCTCTCTTCAGGCAGTTGTAACAACGACCTTGTTTTTTCAAGGAGTTACGACGTTCGGATTTTGGTTGGGAACAGGCATAAGCGTTGTGCTCGTGGGAGTTACAAAAGGGACATCCTTTACCGTCATCCAGCTGTGGAGGTGTGGGGGCTGGATTCCCAGCTGTCAAGGCTGATAGCGTCGGAACGGATGGTCTGGAGGATTCCGGCAACTGTGAGGAATCAGGGGAATTTTTTGTAGGACACAATAGTTGGCATCGTTCTCTACTCTCCACTTCAGTTCGTAAAAAGGACATAAGGTCTGTCAAATCCATGGAGCCCTTGCACTGGCGTGTAAAATCAAGCACCAAATCGCGAGGGATCTTGGCTAAAACTGCCGTGGGGAGTAAGGTGTTATAGGTGGCTGGAGGGATATTCAAAGATTTTAATCCATTGATGTGCCCTTGGCATGTGTCGTAAAGAGATCGAAGTTGTTTCACATCCCGAGATTGCCTTATTGGTGGTAGGTCTAAGAACCCTTTCATGTGCGCCGAGATGATGACTTCAGTTCGTCCAAACCTTTCTTTCAAGATTCGGATTGCTTCGTCGTAGTTGGCATCTGTAAGTTGTATACAGTTGACCGCTTCCAATGCTTCTTTCTGCAACAGGGATTTCAAGTAAGTGAATTTATCTATGTTGGATAATGCTGGTTGATCGTGGATAGCATTCTGGAAACAATCCCAAAATGATTGCCACTGATAAACATCTCCGGAAAAGGTTCGCAATTCTAGTTTGGGGAGTCGTAAGTGAGCCGAAGCACTCGTCGTCGTAGGCGTAGGGGGTGTAGGGACGTTGCTGGCTATCAAATGCGTCTGAGTTCCGGGTAGCCCTGTTGGTGATGGAGAAGTATTCACTAGCTGGATTTCAACACGAGTCTTCATTTCGATGTATTCGTCTTCATGAGTGGCACACTCGACTATGTCGGCGTCGAGATCCTCTTCGGAAGCAAGGATAGTCTGTATCTGGTTCGAGATATCTTGCAGAGTCTTGAGTCTGTTTCCAAGTTGAGCCACTCCATAACGCAGTTGATCGAGGTCGGGGGCACCGCTATCGAATTGTCGTTTCAGCTTAGCTATGTGGTCGTTAAAAAGACGTCGATGTGCTCCTCTTTTCCTCTTTAGGCTGGTCAGAAGTCCAGCATCCGGGGGTTGCGTATGGCTGGTACCAGGATTGTCGGCCATGGTAGTTAAATTAACTTGTAAGATATGATATTTACCGACGATCCGGCCCGGAGGACCAATAATTTACTTCACTAAAATCAACTTAGAAATAACACGTACTCTTCTTCCTTGCTATTCGTCGACTGTATTGAACTGTAGAAGACTGTTTTTTGGTGGCTATTTACAGAGGTTTTTATAGTCCCTAGTCGTAGAGAAAACGTCGAAGTTCTGAAGAAGCAAGTCAGTTCGGAAGTTCTTGCGAAGTCAGACCAGGTCAAAGGCTTAGATGAGTCATGTCAGATCAGTCAGGTCGAAGGTTCAGAATGTCAAAAAACACAACAGTAAGTTTCTTAGGTGTTCTTCGTTATTTGCACCGGTCACCAGAATATCATCTAGAATGGCTCCTACGTTGTCAATGCCTTGTAGCATCTTTTCCATAAAATTCTGAAATATGGCTGGGGCTGAAGCCACTCCAAATGGTAGTCGCGTATAACGGTACAGTCCCAAATGTGTATTAATAGTCACCAAGTCCTTCGCTTCCGGAGATAGCAATAACTGTTGGTAAGCCCCGGTTAAATCTATCTTTGAAAATTTCTGGCCCCCGTTTAGTTTGATAAACAGCTCTTCTGCTGTAGGTAATGGGTATTCCGGAATTTCCAAGAAATTATTTATAGTAACCTTATAATCGCCACAAATGCGTATTGTTCCATTGGGTTTTGCTACCGGAACTATCGGAGTTGCCCAGTCACTGTAGTCTACCTTTTCTAAAACTCCAGTTTCTTCTAATCTTTGTAGTTCGGCCGCTACCTTCTCTTTTATAGCAAACGGTACTTGCCTAGGCTTGAAAAACTTCGGTTCAGCTCCCGGTTTTAATCGCAATTTAGCCCGGTATCTCGTTACGGTTCCCAACTTGTCATCAAACAGCTCTCCGTATTTCTTCAATAAGACCTCCAGTTTATCTTGCTTCGGATCCGTGATGTTCAATATGCGATGGTTTTGCCAATCTAGTTTCAGTTTATGAATCCAGTTTCTGCCCAATAATGCGTGGCCTTTTCCTTTGACGATAATTAAAGGAACGGTTGCCCGGTTGTCTTTACAGCGGACATCAACCAAAATCTCTCCGAGTACGGAAACATTCTCTCCAGTGTAAGTCTGCAATTCTACGCTGGATGGTTCCAATTTTATCTTTGCCCATAACTTCGAGTAAAGTTTCTCAGAGGCTAGGCTTACTGCTGCTCCGGTGTCTAACTCAAACATGCTGTTTTTTCCTTGAACTTCCAAAGGCACTAACCATTCCTTGGTGCTTTGTGCTTTTGTTACACACTGAAAAAGGCCGTAACTCTTCTTGTTACCCTTTACTGATATGTGCCCAAGCGTTGAAGTATAAGATTCCCCTTCAGAACCTTGGTCATCTTCTGAGGTTCCAAGCTTGTCTAGATAACGTACTGGTGCTTTCCGTTTACTTAACTTTCCATTTACCCCACTGGTCTCTCCTTTTTCCACTTTATTGCCTTTTTTTATGCTGCTCTGGTTTTCTTCGCCCTTTTTCTTGGAAGGCTGTAGCCACATGGCCTTTTTTCCCACAGTTATAACATTCGGCTGTACGAAAACGGCAATTCTCCGGGGTGTGGTTCTTCCTTCCACAACGCCAGCACGTTTTAAACGAAATTTTTTCCAAATTTTGGGTTACCTCTCGGCTTTCGTTCATCTGCTGAGATTCCGATTCCGCTGCTTCCATAGTTTGCGCAAATTGCAATGCAGTAGCCATAGTGAGCTTTTCCTTAGTTAATAATTGTTTCTGTATGTTCTTTGAAGTTAATCCACACACGAAACGGTCTCGTAAGGCTTCACTTAAATTTGTAGCGAAATTGCACTTCTCTGCCAATCTTTTTAAATCTGTGGCGAACTGAGTTACAGATTCCTCTTCCCTTTGATTTCTCTTGTGAAACTTGTACCTTTCAGCAATTTCCAACTGTTTTGGTTGGTAGTGAGTTGTTAACAACGACTTAAGTTCGATGTAACTTTTCGCACTCGGCTTTTCAGGCATGAGCAAGTTCCTAATCACATTGTACGTTTTACCCCCACAAACACTTAAAAAGACTGCGCGTTGTTTATTCGCCTCTGTAATGTCGGTTGCTTCAAAATACTGCTCCAGACGATCGACATAATCACCGAAATCTTGGTTTTCGTCGAATTCTTCAAACTGGGTTCTTTGATTCGCCATTGTAAGTAAATCCTCGTCGCCACTGTTATGTCTGGGCTACAATTGTATTATGAAAGATAACCAGTGAGCTGGTAGGTCTAACACCGACTGGTGTTCTACATCTCTGGGGTCTGGTATATAGGCTGCGAAGCCAGTTACGAATGGGGCGAGGGTGTTAGTCTGGTCATACATAACACAGCCCATTTGCATTAGGAAAAGCTATTAAAAACCTGGGGATCACGGCAATGGAGACAAAAGTGACCAATGGGGGGGAACTTTTGTTCTTCACATCCCAACCGGATATAGTGGAAAAATTATTGGCAATCAAGAGTATTGGGCAATGGAAGGTACATATGCGGATGGCTAAGCCCCTAGTGCTGCAGCACGGGATAGTCAAAATATGGGGTACATCCAGAGAGGAGATTATGGAGCAGAATATAATGGGTCTATACTCAGTCAGAACATTGTATAGCTTCCGAGAGAGCGAAAAGTTTGCCACAGGGGCATACCACGTTACATTTGAAGGAAATGAACTACCTAGTCACCTTAATATCGGGTTCTTTAAAGTTCCAGTAATTCCATTTAAGCCCAAACCAATTAGGTGCTATAGATGCCAGAGGTTTGGGCACGTAAGTACAGTGTGTACGGCCAAGCAGCGCTGTGGTTTCTGCGGGGACGACCACAGAATTGAAAGTTGTATGAGGAAGATACAGGGTATGACACCCACGTGTGCTAACTGCCGCGGCAGTCATTCAGCGGCAGACACAAAATGCACCGTTTTTAAGAGGGCAATGGAGGGCGGTCAAAAAGCAAAACCAGTACTTCAAGAAGAACCATCCCATCCAAAGACCAAGAAGACACCTGACACCCGAGAAGTCAAGACGGCGGCGGAAGAGATACCTCAAACAAGCACAGGCACACAGAGACTCACGTACAGGGAGATAGCCGCAGGGACGAAGAAGGTTACGACGGAGGATGGTAGCAAAAGACCACAGGAAGCAGAAACAAGCAAGCCAGGAAAGGAAATGGTCACAATGACATTGACAACTGCGAGGTAAGGGGAAAACCAGGGGTAATTCGGACAATAATACAGAAGGTAATCAGAAGGATTATCCCAATAATTTTAAACGAAAGTAGCTGGGAAGAGAAAGGTAGGCACTTTTTATGTTTGAGAAAAGAGCTAATAAGGGAGGGAGAACTAATTACAATATTGTTTGAATGGGGAGCTCTATAAAAATCCTAGTGTGGAATGCACGAAGCATCACGCAGCATCTTAGCGGCTTATGTGCATACATTAGTGAGATGCAACAGACCCCAGATGTTATTTTTATATGTGAAACGTTGTTGAAAGAGGGGAGGAAAGCTGTAATCGCTGGGTACGAATGCTATAGAAAAGACAGACCTGATAAGAAAGGAGGGGGAATTTTATTTTATGTGAAAAGTGGAATGCAAATCGACTGGCTACCAATGGAACCCTTCGCAAACGGAATACTGGAGGTAGGATGTGTGAAGGAAAAGTGGGAAAAACAGGATATATATCTAGTCGGCATGTACCTACAAGTGCAAACAGGGAAAAAAATAACAAAACAAGAATATGCATTTTATTGGTCTCAAATCGGCCATGATGAGAAATGTCTTATGTTTGGACATTTTAATTCACACCATAATTTATGGAACGGAAAGGACTTTAACAATACCAGAGGAAATATTTTATTCTCGTTTTTAGAAGAATGGGGAAACTTAGTACTAGCTTCCCCAAAGGGCGTTGGTACACACACAACTGATAGAGGGGCGCTCACCACCATTGACCTAGTGTTTACGACAGCAAATATGCACGACAAGACGCGAGTCAATATAGGGGCAATGCTACAAAGCGACCATCTCCCAATCATAATCGAAGTAGAAGGAGCAACGGGGTTGGTTATTAGAGAAATGACCCCGCGATGGAATTTTAAAAAAGCGAATTGTGAGGAGTGGAGCAGAGAAATGGAGGAAACAGACATAGAAAAGGGAGTGCGATGGGGAAGGGTAGAGGAACGATACAAGCCTTTTATAGATACACTCCTAAAAATCACTAAGAAGCATATACCCTGGAGAGAGGGGACAAGCAGGGAAAATAACACAAAAGGGAGCCAACGTAGAAGCAAGATACGGAAACCGTGGTGGGATGAAAATTGCAGCGAAGCAATAAGCATCATGCGAGCGAAGTATAGAATATTAAAACGAAACCCCAACGCTGAAACCCTGACAGAATACAAAAAATACAAGGCAATTGGCAAGAGAGTCACACAGGAAACGAAAAGAGCCCACTGGAAGTCGAAGGTGGAGGGCCTAGGAAAGCAAAAAACAACAAAACAAATGTGGGAGCTAATAAGAAGAATGGAAGGAGTACCAATGGAAAATATAGATAGGGTAACACTCAACTCAGGGGGAAAGTGTACACAACAAAACGAAGAGAAAGCAGAAATGCTGGTGGAGCATTTCACCAAGATACAAAGTGAGGAGCCGGAAACTGAGGCAAATGAAGCGGAGATATTCCACATGCAGTTTGAAATAGATAACATGATAGGCGATATAAACAGCATGACGGAGTTTGATAAACCTTTTACAGAATGGGAAATAGAGGAGATTTTAAAAAAACACCGAAAACTAGCCAAGGCAAAGACATGGTACATTATAACATTTTAACGAAACTACCAAAAAATTGGAGGCAAGCATTGAGAATGCTTTTTAATCATATACTTGAGTGCGGCACGGTACCTCAAGATTGGTGCAATGCGCTAGTGGTACCTATTTTAAAAGCAGGCAAAGTTAACAATGAAGTGCAATCATACAGGCCCATATCCCTTATATCGTGTGTGGCCAAATTGTTCGAAACGACGCTAGTCAAAAGGTTGAGTTGGATTTCGGAAAAAAGAGGATGGTTTTCACCGGCGCAGTCAGGTTTCAGACGAGGACGAAGCACGGTGGATCAACTTGTCAGGTTGAGCAATGAAGCTCACCGAGTATTCGAAAATGGAGAGGTTTTAATTGCTTTATTTATAGATCTAACCGCTGCGTATGATTCAGTTTGGGTAGACAAACTTTTATACAAAGTAGGGAAAAAAGGAGTAAAGGGAAAAATTTTAGGATTGTTGAAAAGCTTTTTAACCAACAGGACGATGGAAGTGAGAGTAGGACGAAGTTTGTCTAGACAAGTAAATCTAAAAAGAGGAATTCCTCAGGGGGCGGTGCTCAGCCCATGGCTTTTTAACATGATGCTAGCAGATTTTCCCTCAAACGAAGACAAAGCAGGAACGTCGCTTTACGCAGATGATGCAGGAATTTGGGCAAGCGGGAAGAACGGTGATACGGCGATGGAGAAAATGAAAAGGGCAGTAGGGAAAGTGGAAAATTGGTGCAAAGAAAACGGGTTTAAGATATCCACGGACAAAACGAAGTACCTGATGATTACAAGGAAACGTAAAGCGGAAATTAAAAAGAAAATCAAAATCAACGGAACAGAAGTAGAACGAGTTGAGAGTGCTAAGTTTTTAGGAATTATTTTTGACACAAGATTCAATTTTACAAAGCAAGTACAACACATAAGAGAAAAGGGCATGAAGGCTGCAGGTGTTTTACATAAACTAGCGGGGAAGACATGGGGTGGGGATATTAACATTTTACTCATGGTTAGAAGAATTTTATACGGTCGAAATTAGAGTACGCAAGTTTTATATATAAACACGTTAACACTAGGAAACTCGAACTTATAGAGACAGTGCAAAACAAATCAGTCAGAATAATATTGGGGGCAACGAAAACAACACCGATTGGTGTGTTACACTGCGCTGCAGAAGTGGTGTCGATTCAAAGAAGGACAATTTTAATGGAGCAAGCATATTTTAACAGAATGTTAGAATGTCACAGGAACGATCTCGTAGTGCAAGAAATAGCGAACAAAAATTCACTGTTTTGGGAAAGTGTGTCCGAAACGAAAAACAAAACCAAAATACCTTATGTCATGCAAGGAGATTATTTTAAAAATTTGTTACCGCCATGGGAATTCAAAGGTCATCAGATAAAAACCGCGGTCCCGGGAAACAGGAAGGAAAAGTGCAATCAGCAAACAGTGCAAGAAGTTTTAATGTTTCTAGAGAAGGAGTATGAAAATTTTAAAAGGGTTTTTACGGATGGATCAAAAGATACTGAGGGAAACTCGGGATGCGGGGTTTACATGGAGGAAATGGGGGAGACAAGATCATACGCATTAAACAAAGCAACGACAGTAATGGCTTCCGAATTGCACGCGATAATACAAGCGATAAGGTGGATTGAGGAAAAAGAGCCGGATAACTATGTCATGCTGACGGATTCAAAATCCGCAGCACAACTGCTAGATAGCTGGGTGTACCGTTCCTACTTTGGTCTTACACAAAGGATTCAAAACAAAATGAACCACTTAAGGACAGACGGGTACACAATACAGATTCAGTGGATACCAGCACATAGAGGGATCAGGGGAAATGAAATGGCGGATGGAGCGGCAAAGGAAGGAAGGATGACAGGGGAAGAAATTAATCACAAAACAACATGCCAGGAGCTGAAATCAATAACGAAAAGGAAAATCGAAAAGGACTACATAGAAGAAATAAAGACAAGAACAGCACAAAAATTGGTTCAGAACACGTACCAGTTCGGGACCAACAAATGGGAAAACAGCAGGAAAAGAAGAGAAGCTATCGTTTTACTACGAATAAGGTGCGAACATGGGAGATTCCGGTCATGGCTACACCGTTTCGACATGATAGAAGATAACACATGTCGTTACTGTGAGGAGGAGGAAGAAAGCCCGGAACATTTAATAATGAGATGTGAGAAGTTTTCGGAACAAAGGGAGGAACTCAAGAAAAAACTAGAAGATAATAAAATAGCCTGGAGATTCGAAACTATAACGGCACTGGAAGGCGAAAAGAAAGAACAGTATATAGCACAAAATTATCTTTTAAAATATTTGAAAACAACTGACATCATAACAAGCATATAAGTACACAGAGGAAATATCAGTGAACAGATGAAAAAAGAAAAAAGAAGAAAAGAAAAAAAAAAAAAATAGAAAGCTGAAGACGGTAATGCGACGCGAACGCGACGTTGGCCGTCTTAAAAAACCAAAAAAAACAACAACAGCTTATTCTAACCGGTTTAAAATGGTTTAAACAGGTTTAAGCCGGTCAAAACTTGTTTGAAACCGGTTTAAACTGGTCTAAACTGGTTTAAACCGGTTTAAACTGGTCTAAACTGGTTTAAACCAGTTTAAACTGGACTAAACTGGTTTAAAACCGGTTAAACTGGTTTAAACAGGTCTAAACAAATTTAAACCGTTTTAAACTAGTCTAAAATGGTTTAATACCCGGTCTAAACTGGTGCAATCCGGTTGAGAATGGTTTAAACCGGTTTAATCCGGTCTAAACTGGTTTAAACCGGTTTAATCTGGTCTAGACTGGTTTAAAAACCGGTTTAAACTGATTTTAACCGGTCTAAACTGGTTAGGACCGGTTTAAACTGGTTAAGACTGGTCTAAAATGGTTTAAAACTGGTTTAAACCGGTCTAAACTGGATTCAAACTGTTTAAACTGGTTTAAACTGGTCATCACTGTTTTAAAGCGGTCGAAACTGGTGTCAACCGGTTTAAAATGGTTTAAACCGGTCTAAACTGGTCTAAACTGGTTTAAACCGGTTTAAACTGGTTTAAATCGGTTTAAACTGGTTTAAATCGTTTTAAACTGGTTTAATCGGTTTAAACTAGTTAAAACTCGTTTAAAACCGTTTAGACTGGTAAGAACTGGTTTAGTCCGGTTTAAACTGGTCAAAACTGGTTTAAGAACCGGTTTAAACTGGTTTAAACCTGTCTTAACTGGTTTAAACCGGTTTACTGGATTAAACCGGTCTAAACTGTTCTAATTTGGTTTAAAAACCGGTTAAAACTGGTTTCAACCGGTCTGAACTGGTCTAAACTGATTTAAAAACCGGTTTAAACTTGTTTAAACCGGTCTGTTCTTACGAATATCACTATGCTGAACACCGGCTGGCTAATTTGTTTTTATTATCCATATTGGAAACGGACTTACACCGAGTTAACTTTGATTGTATATAGGATTCAAATTGATTTGACTCAAGTTACACTTTCAGCACAAAAAAACTCTGTATTTTCGTATTCGACGCGAGCGACTCTCTCCCTCCCCCAACCGTCACGACGATAACAACCATACGTCATAATCCCTTCTGTCCTTCAGCTCTTCCTTTTCATCTTTCAATTCTTCCTTTTCATCTTTATTCCATTCTTCCGTTTTCGCCTCAACATTCTCCCCCCCGAGCAGCGACTCGGGGCTCCGCTGAGCTGCTCCAGTTTTTTATTCTAAGGCGGGATCGGGGTCTAATAGGAAAAGTTTATGAATCGGCCGGTGGTATATTCCGGTATCGGTTTTCACCATCGCCGAACGTACGAGCTCGTCTTTCCCCCGGAAAACCTCAGTTATTCGTCCATGCAACCACTTTCCTCGTACCAGATTTGGCTCTAAGACCAGTACAGCATCACCTTCTTGGAAATTTCTTTGGCGCGTAAGCCACTTTGAACGGCGGGTTAGGGTGGGGATGTAATGTTTCTTCCACACATCCCACAGAACCGTGGTAAGATGCTGTAGATACTTGAAAAGTTTCCGGGGGGTGCTTTTGGGCACCTGCCCCACCGGAATAGACGAGGATCTTTGATTCAGAAAATCTAAAGGTGTAATCGTGCGCATGTCCTTGGGATCAGAGCTGACATACATCAACGGGCGTCCATTCAAAAACCCGGCCACTTCGTACAACAATGTTCTTAACACATCCTCGGAAACGCCTTTTCGGTTTTCTCGCTCGATTGCCAACACCTTGTACAGTGCCCTCTTGGCGGACTTTACCAAACCTTCGTGTACACCACCAAAATGTGGTGCCTGAGGTGGTTGGAATGTCCATCGGATGCCTCGCCCTTCGCAGAAGTTCTTCAAAGCTTCATCTTCACGCGTGGCCTCGACCAGCTGATTCAGTTCTTTCTCGGCTCCCACAAAGTTGGTCCCATTGTCGGAATAAATGCTTAATGGTTTGCCACGGGTCGAAATGAAGCGCCGAAGTACGAGGAGGAAATCATCCGTGGATAGAGACCGTGCTAAATCCAAATAAACAGCTCTGGTCACCATACAGGTGAACAGAGCTCCGTACCGCTTCGTGACCCGGTTATTCCCTTGAACGATTTCCAGTGGCCCGAAGTAATCCACTGACGTGTGAGAAAATGGAGAATCGACGTCCAGCCGTTCCCGGGGAAGTTCTCCCATGAGTTGCGTCGCTGGTCGTGCGGTTTCGATCTTGCATTCGACGCATCTCCTTCGAACGCGTTTGACGGCTTCACGACCGTTTACTATCCAATACATCTCCCTAAGGTGGGCTAGCACGTGGTTGATCCCGGCGTGCAGGAGTCGACGATGGAAATCTTCAATGATTCTCTCCGTCAGCGGGTGCTTCGATGGTAGCAGCACGGGGTGTTTGTTTTCGTACGGCAGGTCAGCTGCGTCTAACCTCCCACCGACGCGCAATAACTCGTCCGTTCCAAGGAACGGATTAAAGGCTAGGATTTTCGAACTCTTTGCCAAATTGACTCCTTCACGTAGTCTTTCTACGTCCGGACCGAATGACTGCCACTGACAGGCCTTGACAAGATTCTTCAATGGGTCCGTTAGATTTCGGAAGCCGGCGCAGTCTTCAGGCTTGACACTTTCCCAATCGACTTCCTCACAAATCTGCGACGTAACAAAGGAGCGATGTTCCTGAGTGTGTCGCATCTCTTCATGATTAATTATCCATGGGGTGTCTCTTGGCCACGTAACTTCCTCCCGTCTGAGGAAATCAGGCCCCATAAACCAGGGTTCTAAGTCGTTCCGATCTACGTGCAAGTTAGATCTCGTGGCGAGATCGCTGCTGTTGCGGCTGCCTGGAACGTAGCGCCATTCTTCGGGGCGAGTTATTGTTTGAATCTCACCTATTCGGTTGCTGACGAACGGCTTGTAGAACGATGATGTGCCGCGAATCCAGTTACGGACGCATGAGCTGTCCGTCCATAAAATCCTCCGCTCGACAATTCGTCGCAACCCCTTCTCGACATAGTTCGTCAGCCGGGCTCCTAACAAGGCTGCATTTAGCTCCGCCTTGGCTACCGATATAGTCTTTAACGGTGTGAGCTTCGTTTTAGCCATGACGATGTTCGTGCGAACGCTGCCATCCTTGTGAACAACTCGGACGTAGACTACGGCTGCCACAGCTTCCTGAGAAGCGTCATTAAAGGTGTGTAATTCCACATAATCAATGGCATCTTCGTCCGGGAAAAGACATCTAGGTATCTCAGCTCGTCGAAGATCCTGAAGCAAATCCAACCAATGTTGCCACCATTGACGTGCCTCCAACGGAATCTCGTCATCCCAATCTAAACCTCCGAGACCCAGTTCTCGGTGCTTAATTTTCGCCTTAACTGTCACGGGTGCTAAGAACCCCATAGGGTCGAAGACTTCCGCCAGGATCCTCAACAATCCGCGTCGGGTAAACTTCACCTCGTGCGGCCCAACTTCCTTCGACGTCAAGACGTCTCGCAATGGGATCCAGTATATCCCCAATACTTTGGTTCCGAACTCCTCTTCCTTCGATGCTAAGCTAGCTAAGTCCATACTGTTGCGGGAGTCCAGGATATGCGGCCGGTTGGAGACCCACTTGCCCAAGTTGAAGTCGCCTCTGCGTAAGAGGTCGCTGACCTCTTTAATTCTCGTGGTGGCTTGATCTTCGGTCGCCTTGCTGTCCAAATAGTCGTCCATATATAGATTATTCGTTACAGCTTCCGCGGCTTCCGGGAAATCTGCCCCGTGGTCTTCGGCCGTTCTCCTTACGGTTTGAATGGCGATGAACGGAGAGCAACAGTCCCCAAACGCCAGGCGGTCCATTTGGAACACGTCCATCACGTTGCTGCCCTTCTCTTTCCAAAGGAAACGGTGGAATCGGGCATCTTCTTCTCGTAATCGAATGCGGCTAAACATTGCTTCGATGTCGGCAACAAACGCGACACCAAACTCGCGAAACTTCAAAAAAACGATCGGGATTTCCGCTTGTAAAGCTGGTCCAGGTAACAATGCATCGTTCAAGCATTTACCGGCAAACGTGGCTGCGGCGTCGAATACAATGCGTAACTTCTTGTTAGTCGCGGACTTTTTGTACACCCCGTGGTGCGGTAGATAATACTGCTGCGGGTGCTGTATCTCTTCCAACTCTGTAACTTTATGGGCGTACCCGTGAACTACGTACTTTTGTATGGCCTCCTCGTAGTCCTTTTCGTACGCCCTGTCCTTGGCGAACTTCCGTTCCATCGCCACGAAACGCTGCTCCGCCAAAGCCCGATTGTTCTTGAGGTTGGGCTCTCCCTCACGCCACGGCAGGGCGACTTCGTACCCGGTTTCGAGCCTCTTCGTCCCTTGAAGAACCATACTGAGGGCCCTCGAGTCTTCGCCTGACAAGGCCGGTCCCCTGCTGTGCTCTGTACCGAAGGATTCGGTTTCACAGAACTTCCGGAAGCTAACATCGAGCTCTCCGTAAACTCCTCGGATGAGGTTGACGTGCGCTAATCTCGCGGTTCCTTGTTGAATGACTCCTCTCGCCACCCATCCAAAAGCGGTTCTTACGGCACCAGGTTCTCCTTGTTTCCCATGACGCGTTTCTCTGGGAGTGAGAAGGTGAATATGGTCGCACCCAATTAAAATGTTAATTACTCCCCTGGAATCATGTAGTGGTAAGTCTTTCATGTGAGTCCACTCACTCTTCAACTTCGACCACGCAAATTCCGCTGTTGGGCTACACACCGTCGGGATTGAGTTCACGCGAATCCACAATGGGCCATCCTCTCCCTCGATCTGGATCTCTGTCTCTTGCGAACGATAGTCACCCCGCTTGCCTGCTACTCCTCGAAGTTTCAAGTCATTACATTCCCCGGAAAATCCAAGACGTCGCAGGAAAGACTGTTGGATGAGTGAAATGTCGCTCCCTTCATCGATCAGCATGTTCGCTTTTACTCTTCTTCCCTTGGCGTCGACCACCCGCACGGTCATGACGCCCAAGGCGACCGCTTGTGGTCGGTTTCGTGTTGCATGAGCGGAGGTTCCTTCGACCGCGGCTTCATTCCTGTGCAGGAGGCGGTGGTGACGGCGCTTGCATCCATTGATGCCGCACTCCCTGCCCGTCCTGCAGTCCTTGGATTGATGCCTCCCCCGTAGACATGAGAAACATAGTCTTTTCCCTTCTACAGTCTTTATTCGGTCGCTTAGCTGCATAGTTTTGAATTTAGAACACTCTTCTAGTCGATGGTCATCTCCACAGCTCCAGCAACCTGTTGGCTTGTTGTCCTTAGGAGATTCGGTTGAGGCATTGTTGCTCCTGCCTTTGAGCTTTTTGTCAGCTTCCTTGGGCGCCTTTTCCTGGTCCTTTGCAATGTCGTACGCGTTTTGGTACGCTGCCGCTCTTGCGCACAGCCACGAACCAAAACGTTCTAAGTCGTGGCAGAAGACGCCCGAAGCGCAACCTTCGTTCCATGCCAGACGGTCTTGAATATTCAGCCTCGCCGTGACTCTCTCGATGATGTCCCTTTGGCTGCTGCCCCCTATACGACTAAGGTCAAACAGGTGAGTTCGCGTACGCTCGGCAAATCTCTTGAAGGCGGTTGGGTTTCCTTTCCCGACTTCAAGTTTCTCCAGGGCTTGAATGTGGGCTGCTCTCATGACATCTCTCCGACCGCAGGTTTGCTTGAGTCGGCTCAGCGCTTCCTTGTAGGCGTGCTCTCCTCCGCCGAGGCCATAAACGATATCCACGCAATCTCCTCGAAGGCTGGTTCGCAGAATTGCTAATTTCTCCGCGGGGCTTTTCCGCTTCTGGTGAACTAGTGACCTAAAAAGGTCAATCCACTGGAACCACTCCAGCGCTAAGCCGGAATATGGTTCCATCATAGGTCCAGCAGACTGGTTTCTGCACTCGGAGCTTTCTTGCTTCGTGATTTCTCTGCCGCTTACGTATGTGTCGATCCAGTCATCTGGGGCTTCACTCTCGATGTTTTGGCTGTCCAGCCACTCCGACACGCGATGTTTCACTGCGTTTGCTTTGGGTTGCCGTGGGTTCTTCGCTTTATCCAAAATCTCTTCCAGAGTTCTGGCTAGGCTCTGACTCAAACGTTGTGATATCTGGCTCACGGCGTCAACCAGGTCTACGGAGTGATCTTGATCATCGTGTTCGGCATGCTCTGATTTTTCGGATTGAGCTCTGCTACCGACAGCTGGCGAAGGGTTTACTTGGTCGTGAAGGGATGTGATTGAAGAGCCGTCCGGATGCTGCTCCCGATAAACGGTTATCGCTTCCGATGCTGCTTCAATTTTACCCCAGTACTTGATCTGGAGGTTCGCTTCCCTTCCGGCTTCTTCGTCATCATCTTCCAGGAGATCAAAAAGTTTTTCGTTGATGCTCTCGACCTCTTGGTAGGCGTTTCGACATTCCTTCAACCTGCTCTGCATTAACCGTCTCGAGTCTTTCTCGCTGATGAAGTGCTCGATATCCTTACAGAACTCGGTGATTCTGGTCCTGAGAGTCGTTCGTTTCCTCTTGGGTTGACGTACGTTTACTTTTGGAAACTCTTCGGAATTGGCAGCGGCCATCTTGACTGATGGTTGCCCTGGCTGAAGAGACTTCGACTTGAAACGCCCAATGGACTCTGACCTCTCGGGTAAACACGACGAAAAAAACGAACTCGGTGTCGCTGAAGTATCGCTAGCGGCTTGACTCCTCGGAAAAGCACTTTTCACAATATGTTGCTTGTCTCACAAACCAACCAAATCCGGTTCCGGAGGACCAATTGTTCTTACGAATATCACTATGCTGAACACCGGCTGGCTAATTTGTTTTTATTATCCATATTGGAAACGGACTTACACCGAGTTAACTTTGATTGTATATAGGATTCAAATTGATTTGACTCAAGTTACACTTTCAGCACAAAAAAACTGTATTTTCGTATTCGACGCGAGCGACTCTCTCCCTCCCCCAACCGTCACGACGATAACAACCATACGTCATAATCCCTTCTGTCCTTCAGCTCTTCCTTTTCATCTTTCAATTCTTCCTTTTCATCTTTATTCCATTCTTCCGTTTTCGCCTCAACACCGGTCTAAACCGGTTTCGACTGGTCTAATTTAAACTATTTTAAACTGGTCTGAACTGGTTTAGAAACCGGTTAAAACTGGTCGGAACTGGTTTAGAAACCGGTTAAAACTGGTTTAAACCGGTTTGTACTGGTTAGAACTGGTTTAAACCGGTTGAAACTGGTCTAAACCCCTTTAAACTGGTCTAAACTGGTTTAAACCGGTTTAAGATTGTCTAACTGGTTTAATATCCGGTTTAAACTTGTTTAAACCGGTCTAAACTGGTGAAACCCGATTTTAGATGGTTAAAACCGGTTTAAACTGGTCAAAACTGGTTCAAACCGGTTTAAGCTGGTTTAAATTGGTAGAAACTGGTTTAATAGGTTTAAACTAGTTAAAACTCGTTTAAACCGGTTTAGACTTTTAACTTGTTTAACTGGTTGTTTAGACGTTTCACTTGTTTAACTGGTTTAAACCTGTTTAGACCAGTTTAAACTTGGTTAAACCGTTCTAAACTGGTGAAAACCGGTTTAAAATGGTTTAAACCGGTTTAGGCTGGTCTAAACTGGTTTTAACCGGTTTAATCTAGTTAAAACTCATTTAAACCGGTTTAGACTGGTAAAAACTGGTTTAATCTGCTTTAAACTGGTTTAAACTGGTCTTAACTGGTTTAAACTGGTTTATAAACTAGTTTAAACTGGTTTAAACCGGTTTTAACCAGCTTAAACTGGTTTAAAACGGTTTAAACAGGTCTAAACTGGTTTAAGAACCGTTTTAAACTGGTCAAAACTGGTTTAAAAACCGGTTTAAACTGGTTCAAACCGGTCTAAACTGGTTTAAACCGGTTTAAACTGGATTAAACCGGTCTAAACTGGTCGAATTTGGTTTAAAAACCGGTTGAAACTGGTCTAAACTGGTTTGAACCGGTCTAAGCCGGTTTAAACTGGTCTAAGCTAAACTGTTTTAAACTGGTTTGAACTGGTTTAGAAAACGGTTAAAACTGGTTTAAACCGGTTGTACTGGTTAGAACTGGGTGAAACCGGTTGAAACTGGTCTAAACCGGTTTATACTGGTCTAAACTGATTTAAACCGGTTTAAACTCGTCTAACTGGTTTAATATCCGGTTTAAACTCGCTTAAACCGGTCTAAACTGGTGAAAACCGGTTTTAAATGGTTTAAACCGGTTTAAACTGGTCAAAACTGGTTTAAACCGGTTAAAGCTGGTTTAAATCGGTAGAAACTGATTTAATAGGTTTAAACTAGTTAAAACTCGTTTAAACCGGTTTAGGCTGGTAAAAATTGGTTTAATCCGGTTTAAACTGGTCTAAACTGATTTAAAAACCGGTTTAAACTTGTTTGAACCGGTCTAAACCGGTTTAAACTGGTCTAAACTAAACTGTTTTAAACTAGTCTGAACTGGTTTAGAAACCGGTTAAAACTGGTGCAAACCGGTTTGTACTGGTTAGAACTGGTGAAAACCGGTTTAAATGGTTTAAACCGGTTTAAACTGGTCAAAACTGGTTTAAACCGGTTTATAGCTGGTTTATATCGGTAGAAACTGGTTTAATAGGTTTAAACTAGTTAAAACTCGTTTAAACCGGTTTAGACTGGTAAAAACTGGTTAAATCCGATTTAAACTGGTCTAAGCTGGTTTAAAAACAGGTTAAACTGGTTTAAACTGGCTTTAACCAGCTTAAACTGGTTTAAACGGTTTAAACAGATCTAAACTGGTTTAAAAACCAGTTTAAACTGGAAAAACTGGTTTAAAAACCGGTTTATACTGGTTCAAACCGGTCTAAACTGGATTAGACCGGTCGAAACTGGTCGAATTTGATTTAAAAACCGGTTTAAACTGGTTTGAACCGGTCTAAACCGGTTTAAACTGGTCTAAGCTAAACTTTTTTTTAACTGGTCTGAAATGGTTTAAAAACCGGTTAAAACTGGTTTAAACTGGTTTAAACCGGTTTATACTGGTTAGAACTGGTTTAATACTTTTGAAACTGGTCTAAACCGGTTTAAACTGGTCTAAACAGGTTTATACCGGTTTAAACTTGCTTAACTGGTTTAATAACCGGTTTAAACTTGTTTAAACCGGTCTAAACTGGTGAAAACCGGCTTAAAATGGTTTAAACCGGTTTAGGCTGGTCTATACTGGTTTAAACCGGTTTAAACTGGTCTAAACTGGTTCAAAACCGGTTAAACTGGTTTAAACAGGTCTAAACAAGTTTAAACCGGTTTAAACCGGTTTAAAATGGTTTAATACCCGGTCTAAACTGGTGCAATCCGGTTGAGAATGGTTTAAACCGGTTAATCCGGTCTAAACTGGTTTAAACCGGTTTAATCTGGTCTAGACTGGTTTAAAAACCGGTTTAACTGGTTTTAACCAGTTTATACTGGTTATACTGGTTATAACCGGTTTATACTGGTTAGAACTGGTTTAATCCGGTTGAAACTGGTCTAAACAGGTCTTAACCTGTTTAAACTGGTCTAAACTGGTTTGAACCCGTTTAAACTTGTTTAAACCGGTCTAAACTGGTGAAAACCGGTTTAAAATGGTTCAAACCGGTTTAGGCTGGTCTAAACTGGTATAAACCGGTTTAAACTAGTTAAAACTCATTTAAACCTTTTAGACTGGTAAGAACTGGTTTAATCTGGTTTAAACTGGTTTAAACTGGTTTAAACTGGTCTAAACTCGTTTAAAAACAGGTTAAACTGGTTTAAACTGGTTTATAAACTAGTTTAAACTGGTTTAAACCGGTTTTAACCAGCTTAAACTGGTTTAAAACGGTTTAAACAGGTCTAAACTGGTTTAAAAACCGGTTTAAACTGGTCAAAACTGGTTTAAAAACCGGTTTAAACTGGTCAAAACTGGTTTAAAACCCGATTTAAACTGTTTCAAACCGGTCTAAACTGGTTTAAACCGGTTTAAACGGTTTAAACTGGATTAAACCGGTCTAAATTGGTCGAATTTTGTTTAAAAACCGGCCGGTTAAAACTGGTTTCAACCGGTCTAAACTGGTCTAAACTGATTTAAAAACCGGTTTAAACTGGTGTGAACCGCTCTAAGCCGGTTTAAACTGGTCTAAACTAAACTTTTTTTAACTGGTTTGAACTGTTTTAAAAACCGGTTAAAACTCATTTAAACTGGTTTAAACCGGTTTGTATTGGTTAGAACTGGTTTAATCCGGTTGAAACTGGTCTAAACCGGTTTAAACTGGTTTAAACTGGTTTAACCCGTTTTAAAACCTGGTTTAAACTTGTTTTACTGGTTTAATAACCGGCCAAAAACTTGTTTAAACCGGTCTAAACTGTTGAAAACCGGTTGAAAATGGTTTAAACTGGTTTAAACCGTTATAAACTAGTTTAAACAGATTTAAACTTGTATATAAACTGGTTTAAAACCGGTTTAAACTGGTTTAAACCTGTATAAACTGGTTCAAGCCGGTTTTAACCGGTCTAAACTGGTTTAACCGTTAAAAACTTCTTTTTGCTGGTATGAAATGGTTTAAAAACAGGTTAAAACTGGTTCAAACTGGTTTATAAACTGGTTTAAACTGATATAAACCGGTTTAAACTAGTTTAAACTGGTTTAAAACGGTTTAAACTAGTTTAAACTGGTTTAAACCGGTTTAAACAGGTCTTAACCGGTTTAGACTGGTAAGAACTGGTATAATCCGGTTTAAACTGGTCTAAACCGGTCTAAACTAGTTAAAACTGGTTTAATCTGGTTAAAAACCTGTTTAAACTGGTTTAAACTGGTTTAATAACCGGTTTAAACTTGTTTAAACTGCTCTAAGCTTATGTTAACCGGTATAAAAAGGTTTAAACAGGTTTAAGCCGGTCAAAACTGGTTTGAAACCGGTTTAAACTGGTTTAAACCGGTTTGAACTGGTCGAAACTGGTTTAAAACCGGTTAAACTGGTTTAAACAGGTCTAAACAAGTTTAAACCGGTTTAAAATGGTCTAAAATGGTTTAATACCGTGTTCCGTACTAGATACGGAAGGTAGATTTCAATATTGCAAAAATTCATTGTTACTACTACAAGTTCTCGCTAAGGCAAGTTACTCTCGTTCCGTTCTCGACAACGGTTAGTCGACCATCGTAACCCCCAAAAATTTCTTTGTTTCTGTACACACGATTGACGAAATATAGTCGTGTTTGTTATTAAAATCATCAGAGTGATATCGTAACGTTTCCCAGCCAGCTCACGATATTTGGGCTGACCATTTGGTGCATCGACCGGGAAACCAAGCGGTTTTTCTTTTCGCTTCGCAAACTGTTAAGTACTAAGTTTTCGATCTCAAATTTTTTTTTGACGCATTTACTTTCGTAATTCGTACAATGGCGTACGCCAACGCGCCAGCCAACAATGAATTCTCGGATGGCGAGCATGACGTCAACAATGAATTCTCAGATGACGAACGTGACGCGTCAGACGTTCGTTTTTTACGCAAGCTTCGTACCGAAGCCACGAAGCGCGTCAAAGTGTGTATCAAACGAATTGATGCACACACCGCAAACCGCGGCAGCCGCAGCGCACTCGAAGTTCTACGACAGCAGCTTTCCGAGGGTCTCAAGGAATGTGCGGACCTTAACAAACGCTACATCACGGCTCGGGGCTGAAAGACCGCCAAAGAGCGAACGCCGAATTGCGTCTCCACCGGTTAAACGAAGACGCCGTAGAAGAGGAGGCCTGCCGAAAAAGGCTAAGGGAAATGCAAATGCAACTGGAGGAAGAGGAACAGAGAGCACAGTTGGCCCGAGAGAGACGACATTACGAAAATGAAGTCGCCCAACTCCGTTTAGAAGCAAATTCACTACGCGAAGAAGTTGAGGAGGTAGTTGGAGAGCCTATGCTCATCACGGGGACGGCAGCACCTCCTTCCAACGTGTCGCTAGACGTACGAGTGAGTCCAACACACCAAACTGCCCTGGTCCCCGACAGAAGCGAAACTACTACTCCAGCTTCCACAAACGAGAGGACAGTTGCCAACGCCACCTATCGCCGAGAAGAGGTTGCAAATCGCGAAGATGCGTGGATAGACGAAAAATCAGAAAATCGCGGAGAACGCAGTTCTCATTGTGGTAAGAGTTCCGGACTCCCAAAGATCACGATTATCCCGTTTAATGGAGACCCGAGACGATGGACGATGTTTATTGCCAATTTCAGAGCTCTGATCCATGAATCGGGCTGTTCCGACGCTCAAAAACTCGCTTATTTAAGAGAACTTTTGGATGACAGAGTAAGGGGATCGATTGCGCAAACACTACATAGCCCCTCCTTGTATAAAACGGCCCTAGCGGAACTGCAACGAAGATATGGCCATCCTCATTTAATTGCCAGAGCTTTCATTGCGAAATTGCTTAACATTACACAGCTACGCTCTGAAGATTTCGAAGCTCTTCAAGAATTCGCTAACGAAGTCCATGGCGCTGTTACGTCCCTTGAGCACTGTGGGTATCACCAAGACTTGCAATCGAGCGCAACCCTGTCACAGCTTGTCAACAAATTGCCCAAGCCTCTCAGAAATAGATGGGGTGAAAGAGTATTTAGTATACAACCTCGTCTCGCTGATCTGTCTGATTTCGACGCTTGGCTTGATCAACTCGTTTTAAGCCAAATGACAGTTCAACCGATTGAACAATTCGAAACAAAACCGGGGCCTTTGAAAAGGTCACCCCTGGCTACGAAGACGCCCCAATCGAAGCATGTTTATGCAACGAGCGAAAACTCTGCCCCAAAACTTGCCAAGTATGCGCGAAAGTTGGGCACAGTATTTCCGATTATCGAAAATTCGCCGCGTTGCAGACGAAGGAGCGTGCTGAAGTTGTCAAAGAAAAATCGCTCTGCTTCTCCTGCCTCGAAGACCCCCATCGAAGTCGGGAATGTGGCCGAAAGCAGGACTGTGCAGTCGACGGCTGTAAAGAAAAACATCACCCATTGCTGCACGGCGCTCCCTGAGTTTACCCAAATCGTTCTCCAGCGAAAAGCCAGCCAGGACCCGCAGTCTATCATATGAGATTCGCGCCTGGGAGAATTGTTCTTCTATCATTAGTTCCCGTTATAATCTCCAAAAGTGGGGTCTTTACGCGTACACGCTCTGCTCGACACTGGCAGCGAAGTGTCACTTATTAGAAGAGATGTCGCCCGAAGCTTATCTTTAAATGGCCCTGAGAAGAATATTCACCTCGAGACGTTCCATGGAAATGACCCGGTTTTGCGCGTGAAGACTGTGGATTTCGAAGTCTCCTCCCTCGACGGAAAATTCGTCGTGCAAGTTTCGGGAGCGCTCACCGTTCCTAATCTCAACATTTCAAATCGACGTTATGATTTTCAACGACTGCAAAAGGCTCACAATCACTTGAGAGGCTTGGAGCTTCCAGAAATGAAGGACGAAGATGTTGCGGTACTCCTCGGCATGGATGGTAGAGGCATGGATGGTAGAGGCACACGAACCTTTGGCTATTTTGAAGCCTGCAAGAGGCACTGTCGGTCCCAGGGCTGTACAAACGATTTTCGGATGGACTGTCGTCGGTCCTGTCGAGCAAACAATACAAAGCCGCACTTCTGCGAGACAAATCTCCCGAATTGGCATGCAAGATTCGGATGACGAACTACATCGCTCCGTTGAAAACATGTGGGAGACGGAGAGTTTCGGTACCAAGCCAGGCACTGAGAAGTTACTTTGTGATGACGACAAGGTAGCCCTCAAAATTTTGGAAAATACGGTGTTCCATAACGGAGAGCGCTATGAAGCTGGGCTCCTATGGCGAAGCCCTGAAGTCACCCTCCCGAACAATCGCAACTCGGCTCTACACCGTTTATTCTCAATGGAGAGAAAATTACGTTTGAACCCCGAATTCACTGAGATTTACAAAAAGGCCATCGAGGACTATTTGAAAAACGGACATGCTTGCCTCGTGCCTGTCGAAAGGCAAAACCTGGAGGAAAAAAGGATTTGGTATCTCCCGCATCACGCAGTTACAAATCCGAACAAACTTGGTAAGTTGCGGGTTGTATTCGACGCCGCCGCACGCACCGCCGGAATATCGTTAAATGATGCGCTCCTGAAGGGACCGGATCTCCTCACAAATTTGGCTGCCATACTACTTCGCTTTCGACAGAATCGGAAATAGTGCACAACAGTCACGACCGAAACGGGGTGGAGCGAAAGGGGGAGAAGGAGGGATTCCTCACGTCACACTCGGCCACCTACCCTCCAACGCGCCGTCCCCGGCGCGGTGTCAGGTGAAGGAAACTCCCACAGATAGTGAATTGCGGGGGTCCTTGACATCATCTTCGGTTTGATCTCCATAAGTACCAATATTCTCACTTTCGGGTTCTGAATCGCGTTCTGACAGACAAGGTTTCGTCGGTTCTCTGTTGCAACAGGAATTCATCCCTCTTACCCCGCGCTCCGGCGATCGCGCAACAGACAGGAGGGGAGTCCATCTCAGGGAGGCGAGATAATGTATCAGCTACGACATTCTGAGCACCCTTGATATGCTGGATGGTGAAATGATACTCTTGTAGGGCCAGAATCCAACGAGCGAACTTTCCCGAAACGTCCTTCTTCCGCAAAAGCCCCATCACTGCAGTATTGTCGGTTTGTAGGGCGAAGTGCTTTCCTAACAGATAGGGTCGGAGCTTCTGAACTGCCCAAACCACTGCCAAGCACTCGAGTTCATTACTGTGCCATTTTCGTTCCGCGTCGGTCAATCTTCTGCTAAGATAGCACACAACGCCTTCCTTATCATCGATAATCTGCGACAGCACAGCACCCAGCCCGGTACCGCTGGCATCCGTTCGAAGGAGAAGAGGAGCATTCTCGTCGTAGTGGACCAAAGTCGGGGTAGATGTTAAAGCGGTGATCAAACAACGAAATGATTGTTCTTGCTCATTTTCCCAAACCCAATTATGTCCCTTTTTGAGCAAGTCGTTGAGGGGACACGCAACGCTGGCGAAATTAGCGATGAACCTTCGGTAATACGAAGCGAACCCTAAAAAGCTTCGAATGTCCCGGGGATTCCTGGGAGTAGGGTGATTCTTCACAGCCACGATCTTACCAGGATCCGGCCGGATCCCTTCTCCCGATATCTCGTGACCTAAATATAGGATTGTGCGACTGGCAAAGAGGCATTTACTTGGTTTTAGTAATAGTCCAGCTTTCTTCACCGAACCCAATACCAGCGATAACCGTTCGAGGTGTTCGTTGAAAGTACGAGAGAACACGAGTATGTCATCCAAGTAGACCAAACAGTATCGCCATTTTAAATTACCCAGGATCCGGTCAAGGAGACGTTGGAAGGATGCGGGAGCGTTACATAGGCCTTGGGGCATTCGCTTATACTGGAAAAGCCCGTCCGGCGTACAGAACGCCGTTTTCGGTCGGTCCTCCTCGACGAGACCTACTTGCCAATACCCGTTGCACATATCCAGCGTACTGAAATATGTGGACCCAGCTAGTCGATCCAATACGTCATCCACCCTAGGTAGCGGGTACGCGTCTTTTCGGGTGACGTCGTTAAGACGACGATAGTCGATACAAAACCGCGGACTCCCATCCTTCTTGCGGACCAATACGACCGGGAAGGCCCACGGACTGTTGGAGGGTTCAACGACGTCCATCGCTACCATCTCGCCCACCTGCTCTCTAATGATCTCTCATTCTCGGAAGGGCACCCGTCTAGGGTGGACCGAAATCAGTAGAGAATTCCCGGTGTCGATCGTGTGAAGCAACAAGTCGCAGAACCCCAAAGCCGACCTAGTCTTCGCAAAACATGCAGTACACTCTCCGAGTACCGTCGTCAGTCCGCCCACTTCTTCGGGAGTTAAGTCATTCCCCAGACGCACTCCGGGTGGGACGTCAACGTCTACCCCTTTCGGAGTGGAGGCCACACACATGGCGTTATGGGTAGAACGTGGAAGGCAAGAAGGTGATGAATCGTCTACAGCATACCCCTGAGCAAGTGCCTCCCCTTTCACCAACCGAATAGGTTCGTCTCCGAAATTGAGGACAGGGACATGAACCACACCGTTCTCAGGCGTCACTAAGCAGTTGGGAGTAGCCCACTCACAGCTCGGGTTAGCATTCAGCTTAGTCTTCAACCGCAGGGTGGAGAGCCCAATTCCCACGCAACTCGCGACGACGAACCGTAGCGTCCCTGCTGGGACATTGGTGCTTTGCTGAGAAAGCAACTCTGGAGGTTTCTGGTGACTGCTGACTTCAATTCCTTGGAAGTCGTCCCCATCCGCCATAGTCTCCACAGCGGCTGCGACGTTAGGACCCTGGGGCTTATTTCGTTCTGGCAATTCGACCTCGTAACATCCGTTACGTACTCTTACGGTCGCTTCAGTAGCCCGGAACCAATCTCCACCAAGGATGAGGGCGAAAGGCGCTTCCTCCACCACGGAAACTCGGGTAATTCCACAACCCGACCGAGTACTTCCACCATCAGAGATACAGAACCCAGTGTAGACGAGAGGTGCCCATCTGCACACTGAAAAAAGGAACAATCATCTGTATCTACTGAACGCTGTAGGGAACCCAAGTCACCCTTCCTAATTTGGCTGCCGAGGGCGCCACAATCCATCAACGCCTCCACCCAGCCCACCCCCTCGACCCGGGTTTGCAGGGTAGGTAATTGCACCTTTCCGTCAGGGACTTGTAAGACTACAGCCGCCCTTGCCCCTTCGGAGCGGCTTGCCCGTTTCCCGAGTTCCTGGGAGGGTTGCTAGGGCAATCGCGTCGGAAGTGGCCCAGAGCCTTACACCCGTAGCACTGAATCTGGTCAGGCGGTTTCCGAGGCTCCGCTGATCTCGCTTCTACCGGCGCGCCGTTTATACCCTGACCAGCAACTCTTCTAGGAATGGTGTTACCACTGAGCTGGATAGTCAACTGCTTCATGGCAGACGTTAGTTCACTAACGGGATCAGAGGCCGGCACACCTAGTGCGCTCGATTCCGTAACCAACGTCCCTGGTGCTGATGAACCCATCATGCTCGTCAGTCTTTGGATGGTGTCAATAAATGTCCCGACGGTGGAAGGCGGGTTCACTATTAGGGCCGGAATGTACTGGGTGCAAGCTAATCCCCGAATGAGGTAGGGAATCATGTCTCCCTCTGACATGACGTGGGGGCAGCGTTGACACAGTTCTGCCTTCTCTAAAACATATTGGATTACTGATTCGCCAGTCTGCTGGACCGTCTCCTGGACTTGGCGAAGCCATTCCTCCAGGGTCAGGGTTCTCCCAAACACATCCACCAACCGTTGACACCACTTGGGCCAGTCCCGCAGGCTGTTGCCCTCGATATCCTGCCACGTGCGCACGATACCCCCCAATTTCGACATAGCGAACCGTAACTTCGTCGCAGCATCCCAACCTTGTAGGCCGGCCAGCCGCTCGAAGTCACGGAGCCAAACTGCGACATCGCCGTCTCCTTTGTACTCGGGGATGGCGGCATGGGTAGGGGTACCCGTGGTCCCCGTCAGCCGTTGGAACATCTCCTGCTGTTGGAGCATGAATTGTTGCTGTTGTTGCTGCAATTGTTGTTGTATTTGCATCATCGTAGCAGCCAGGGCACCCGTCATGTCACTCGGCTCTTCCGCCTTAGACATGGTTGCCCTCAACAGACTTCCGTCCTGGGCCAGGCGTGGAACTAACTTTCCACTTCGCAATAGAGTTCCTGACCTGGGGCGAGGCTGGGCTGGCACGTCGTCACCAGAACGGATGTCTGACTCCCCTCCGTACATGCGGGGTTTACAATGTTTAGAACTGGAGGTTTTAGCTTTCGAGAAGGGGAATAATAAAAATTCGTCGCGGATGCAATAGGCAAGGAGAGATCAAACTGTGTCCTTGTCACCAAAGCAATTTAAGGCGCTCCACGACCCGCTTTGTACACTTTTGCAAAGGACCTCACAGCGACCACACCCAGGGCTCCTATCGTTCCTAAGAGATTACAGCTACTCTCCTACCAGTCCAAAATTACACGGTGTGAGATGCAGATCCTGTCCAATCGTCAGCACAGAATCCCACCGCTGCCACCAAATGTAGCGAATGACCGAAATAAATCAACTTGTAACATACTTCGTATAAACTGCGCAATAGCCTCGATGTATTCTCTCTGACTCTCCAACGACAACTCCTCGATTCCTCCTTCTCGCGCGTTCTTCCTGGATCCAAAACATGAACCACCAGAACAAAAACATAACGAAAACCCAACGAGACAATAGAAATAGTGCACAACAGTGACGACCGAAACGGGGTGGGAAGAAAGATGGAGAAGAAGGAATTCCTCACGTCACATCAGCATGGCACGTGTGACTAGCCTGGTTAAGCAACCTACGGCTGAGTCAATGTCACGTGGAGACTGTAAGTCAGTGAAAGCTGAGACATTTTGGAGGATGTCTACAGTCAAGTCTGTGTTCAGTTGTGGCCAATTTGCTTTGTTGTAGTTCCAAATGTGAACAGAGGGTGGTTTACTATGTGAGAGAAAATCGATGGCTACAGCGGCGTGGTCCGATTCGTTTATAAAAGTGTCTTCGTTTACCAGGGAGTGCTTCACTTGTGATAGAGTCTGGGGCGTTGCGAAAGTCTAATGTGGAACAGTGTCCTCTTTCGTTTTTAAAAGTTGGAGTGTCCCATTTGTTCAGTAAGTCAAAGTTGTGACTGTGCGCAAAGTCAGTCAAGATGTTGCCTGCCTCGTCTGGCGGTTTGTTCTCCCACCACCAGTGATGGGCGTTGAAGTCGCCTTTGATTAGTATGTGCGGGCTCAGATGTTTGCATCTATCCCATATAGTCCGGAGAAGTGTGTCGGTATCTGTCGTATGACGCCTATGGATTCCAATCACTGTAATAGGGGGGGCATGTGGAGAAGTGATTTGAAGGATGGCGTAGAGCTCATCAACACAATTGACTGTGACATTACTGTTCGATTTGGACAGGATTATGAGCCCTTTGTGTTCGGATTTGGGTACCGTGGATATACGTGGGTATATTTGGGTATACGTGGAATCCTTGGTGAGTCACAAAGTAGATCTTTTGGGGTGGTTCGAGGATCAAAACCGCCTCACAGCCTCTGTCATTCGCTTCCTTGACTGTTTCGAACATCTGATCCGGATTTTTCCTTACATTGTGTACTAGGATGGAGGTTTGCGTAAGTTTTATTTGCGCGTTAGGTTCACAGGGAGCGTTGCCTTAGGCCGAGATGGGCAGATGGGATCGAATGCGAAATGGGCATCCTTGCAGTTTGCGCATTTTTTTGTAGAACTTTTGCAGGACCTTGTGTCGTGTTGTTCTGCACATTTGGCACAACTTGGAGGTTTCTTACAGTTGGCTGCTGTGTGGCCAAACGCCTGGCAATGTAACATTGTAGAATGTCTGACGAACGCGAGTATGGACAACCCGGTTGAAAGCAAAGAGAGCTACTTCATTAAGAAGTTTCAGTTTTTCAGCTGAAGAGGAGCAGATGTATTGAATTGAGCAATAGGCTTTGGTGCTGTTTAAGTTCAACCATCGGGCGTTGCTTGGTTGGAAAGTTACAGAAGGGTCAGCGTTTTTTTCCGTCAAATGAGAGCAAACTTGATCTAGAGTTTGATCTCTAGGTAGTTGGTGAATGATGAGCCCTGTAGCTTGCGGTACGGTCTTGACGGGCCCTAATCTAGGCAGGGTAGCTGATTTTAGGCTTGATTCTGCTTTGGATTTATCTTCCTGGGTCTTGAAAGTTAAGGCCAGGTTGCCCTGTCTTGTTTTGCGGGCCAAAACTGGATTCGGGATGGAAGGGTTGACTTGGTGGAGGTCATTTTCAACAATTTGAAGTATTTCTCGTTGTGCTATCGTTTTGTTTCGCTTTTCGATGTCTTGCTGGTTAATAATCAAAGTTATTTCCCGACAAGGGTCAGCGAGGGTTGGTGTTGGAAGTGTCTGGGTTGGTGGGTTGGAGGTTGGAGCTGCTTTTGTAGTTGAGGTGGAGCGTCGCTTCACTACTTGAACCCACTCATTAGTAGAGTTATTGTTCTTAACTGTGGAGGAAGCTTTCGATCGTTCTTCCTATAGGTCTTGACGAAGTCCTATGACTTCCTCTTTTAAAGCCATTATCTCATGGGTCAGGATTTCGTTATTGTCTTTGAGCGACCTAAGCGTAGAGAGGATGAAGTCCATGGTGGACAATTGGGTAGTGCCTTCGATAGAGCAGGACCTCTTACGGAATGCTAGGTCGCTTGAAGGGGAGAGTAAAGGTCGTTTCTGAGCATGGCTTGGGTTGGATTTTTTTTCTCGGCACGCTTTGCAGTTCTTTTGCCGCAGGCTTATCCTTTTGAAATAGGTCTCCACACGATTGGCACTTCACTTGGGGCTGAGGTGTAACGGCCGGGATGGGCGAGTCTATTTCTATACTCTCTGAAACACAGGAAGGGCCAGCTTGTGAAGAGTGATTTCCCCCTTTTTTAGGCGAGTTTTCCGGTGTCCGTAACATTACGTGCTGGGCTAAGCCCTGAATAACAAGTTTTAAGGGCTTCGTTCATGCACAAACAGATAACTAAACACAGCAGAAATAATCACTTTAAGTGCAGAAAGCACCGAACTACACTTGGTATCAAAGTCAATCAAAAGGAACTACGATAAACAATGAAACACCGTACGAAAGCGAGAGCGCAGTTTGAGTGCGTCTTCACTTGCCCAGATTAATATTAAATATGTGGAATCATTGGGCAATCCCTGTAGTTAAAATTATAGCTCTTATTGCACCCAGTATGGGTCATGGGCTTTGATCTACTAAATGAAAAGGTTGATTTGATTTTATTATCATTATTGAGTTTCACATTATTGGGTCGTTGGGTGATTATTGCTTCTCAAATAATAAAAATGAATCCTAATGTTGCAATAAAAGAAATTATAGAGCCAGTTGATGAGATAATATTTCATGCAATATAAGCGTAAGGATAATCAGAATATCGGCGGGGTATACCAGCTAGTCCAAAAAAATGTTGTGGGAAAAAAGTTAAATTAACCCCCACAAATATTGTAAAAAAATGAGTTTTTAATCAGTTGGGGTTTATTCTTACACCTGTAAATAGGGGAAATGAATGAGTAAACCCGGCTAAAATTGCGAATACAGCTCGCATAGATAGTACATAATGAAAGTGGGCTACTACATAAATAGGTGTCGTGAAGGATAATGTCAATTCTTGAATTAGCTAAAAACAACTCCAGTTAACCCCCCACAGTAAATAAGAAAACAAACCCCAATGCTCATAATAAGGAGGGTGAGAATGTAAATTGTGTACCATGTAAGGTTCCTAATCAACTAAAAATTTTAATCCCGGTTGGTACTGCAATGATTATGGTTGCTGCTGTAAAATATGCTCGTGTATCTACATCTATTCCTACGGTAAATATATGGTGGGCTCATACGACGAACCCTAATACTCCAATGGCTAAAATAGCATAGATTATCCCTAATGTCCCAAATGCTTCTTTTTTTACCACTTTCTTGTCTAATAATATGTGCGATTATACCAAAACCCGGCAAAATAAGAATGTAGATTTCTGGGTACCCGAAGAATCAAAATAAATGCTGATATAAAATTGGATCTACCCCCCCCCCCCCCCCAGCCGGGTCAAAAAAGGATGTATTTAAATTCCGGTCTGTTAAAAGCATGGTAATTGCCCCTGCAAGTACTGGTAATGAAAGCAATAAAAGTAGGGCAGTAATTGCTACAGATCATACAAATAAAGGAATTCGGTCTAGTGATATACCTGGAGTTCGCATATTAATGATTGTTGTGATAAAGTTAATGGCACCTAAAATTGAAGAAATACCAGCCAGATGTAAAGAAAAAATTCTTAAATCTGCAGACGCTCCAGCATGTGCGATACCCACTGATAGAGGAGGGTACACTGTTCATCCGGTACCAGCCCCTCTTTCTACAACCCCTCCAGCCAGAAGTAAAGTTAGAGCAGGGGTTAGGAGTCAAAATCTTATATTATTTAATCGCGGGAAAGCTATATCAGGTGCTCCTAGTATAAGTGGAACTAACCAATTTCCGAATCGTCGATTAAAATAGGCATGACTATGAAAAAAATCATAATGAAAGCATGAGCGGTTACTACTACATTATAAATTTGATCAACCCCTATAAGGCTTCCTGATTGACCCCAGTTCTGCTAGAATTAACAGGCTTAAAGCGGTTCCCACTATTCCTGCTCAAGCCCCAAAAATTAAATAAAGTAATCCAATATCCTTATGGTTTGTTGAATAACGTCAACGTCGCAATATAGTGGCTGATAAAAGTATTAGACTGTAAAACTAATTATGAGTTTAATAAACTCCTATATTAGTGATTTTATAGTTTAAAAAAAATTTGAGAGTGCAAATCTTAAGATGCAATGCGGCTAAAATCTAAAAAAATTTCATAATTCAAGCTTTGAAGGCTTATAGTTTATTTAACCTAAGATTTTTTATTTATAATAAATAAAATCAATTGCATAAGAGTAGACCTAAAATAGAAAAGAAGGATAAAAAATAGTGAAGTTTGTTAAGCCGTAGGTTAGTTTTTTATTTCATGTAATTTTTCTATATAGTAGATTTCTGTTAAATGAAATTCGTAAATAATAATAAAGAGTAAATAATAATAAAGAGTAAATAAAGTGGAGGTAATTAAAATTATTAATCTAAAAATTATTATTGAAGTACTAATATTTTTAATGATAAGTCATTTTGGTATAAATCCTAAAAAAGGGGGTATTCCTCCAAGAGAGAGTATATTTAAGAATAGAAGTAATTTAATCATAGGGTTTAAAGAGTGACTGGAGTTAATTTGAATTAAAGAGATTAATTGGTATAAACTAAATAATTGGGTTACAGAGAATAGAATAATCACATAGACAAAAAAGTAGATTCATATAACTGAATTATTAATTAAGGAGGCAAGTAATAATCAACCTATGTGATTAATTGATGAGAATGCTATTGTAGAACGTAATAGGTTTAAATTACCCCCCCCCCCAACCCCCCTACAACTCCCCTTAATATAGCTGCTAATAAAATAAATTTGTTATAAGTTAGGGATCTTGTTATTAATAACAGTGGGTTGATTTTTTGGATTGTGGCCAAAATTAAAAATTTATTTCAAGAAAGTCCTTCAGATACTACCGGAAACCAGGCATGAAAGGGGGAGGCTCCTATTTTTAATAACAATCTTATTATTAAGATAATGATAATAAAAGAGGATGGGTATATAAAACAAAAAAGGCTGAATAAAGCTCTAAATATAAAAATAACGGAGGCTAATGCTTGAATTAAAAAATATTTTAATCCTGCTTCTGTTAATTGTTGATTGTTTTTGGTTATTATAATCGGGATAAAACTTATTAGATTGAGCTCAAACCCGATTCAAGCAGAGAATCATGAATTTGAAGATATTACAATTATTAATCTTAGTAATAATAAAGAAAAAAAGATAGAAATCGAGGATTTATTATAATTAATAAAAAGAGTAGTTCTATCAGTGGGGTATGAGTCCATTAGCTTAATTTTAGCTTACTTTATTTGTTAATGTAGAGAGCATAAGAGGTTTTGATTCTCTAGGCGTTAGTGCAATTCTATCACAAATAATTGAGGTAATAAATTACATTATTTACCCTATCAAGGTAATCCTTTTGATCAGGCACTCAATTTAAGTTTAAAAATACATTTTTTATGGAAATATATTTAGTAGGGTTATTTAATAACCCAAATTCAAAAACATGGTAAAGTTTCTTCTTTTTTTTAAATATTTTCATAGTATTATTTGTATTTAGTTATTTATTAGAAATGATTTCTTTTTTTAGTTATATAAAATAAAAAATTATTTTTTTGGTAATATTGGACATATATAAAATACTTAACATATAACATACTTATACAGGCATATTTACAACTTCTAGCACATAGAGTCCCGAGTTTAATTAGTATATAAAAGAAAATAGGAGAAATGAAACTTATTTTACAGGATGTAGTTAATGAGGTTGTATCTCACCATTATAAATGCTTAATTTTATTTGAATCCATCACATATGAAATGTATTTTAGGAGTAGGGGGGGGGGGGAGAAATGATTTCTTTTTTCTTTTTTTCTCTTTAATATTAAGCTGATTAAAGTTTATAGTTAAATTATTAATTATTACTTTCATAAGTTTGATTCTGGCTCAAATTTTGTTTAAATTTATAAACCAAATATTAATATAAAATTGCTTAATGTAAGTGTAATGTAGTGGTTAATTTTGATTATCAAATTTTTGGAATCAGTTGAAATTTTTAAGTCCGGCTTAACTCGTGCCAGCCGCCGCGGTTATACGATGGGTGTTTTTTTTTGTTTTGTTTTTTCCAATTTAATAGGGGCTTGAGCATAGCTCGTTGCCTCTTCTTTATTGACTATTTCTTATTGTGTTACGCAGGCTTTCGTACCAGGTATATTATATGGAGAAAAATGTCATTTGATTAAAAGGAACTTTTAAATAACGCATTTGTTATACGGGAACAGTGGGGTTTTTTATTTTAAAGCTTTAAGATTTTTTTTGCGGAATTGATATAATTGATGATTGGGATTGAAATTTTTTGGTTAGTTAAGATTTGTTCGGGTTTGAAATGTAGTTTGTTTTGACTTAGTGCTCTAAGTAAGATGGCTCTAGGTTTGTTTAACAGTGGGCAATGAAAAAGTATATGAGTTAATGTTTGGCGAAAGTAGTTAGTGCAAGGACAAATCATGTTAGATGTTTTTTTAATCCGAAATAAATATGATTTTGTGGGGAAGTGTGTTGTTCTTAATTGGATAAGTGTAGATATGATTTTGTGTGCATGACTAGATTTGCAAATAGGTTTTGAGTAAGGATTGATGTTTAAATCGTGGAGGGGCGAGATTTGTGTATTCCACTCTTCTGTCCATTTCAGCAAAATGATTTGTTTAATTGATTTTTTAGTATCTTCTTGTTGGAGTTTTTGTAGAGGGTTTTGTTTTTTTGTCATTTCGATAGAGAGTGAGCATGAGGCATACCGTTTATGTATGGGAGTTGATGTTGTTACGGTGTTTGTTTTGTGGGCAAATCTTAGAATTCTTTCTAATTGTAAAAGATCCAATGGGGTACTCCTGTTTCTATCTGTAGAGCTGAAGTTCAGTAATTCATGAACTAAGTCAGTATTTCACTAATTAAGTCCTTAATTAATTAATTTAGTCCATAGTTCATGAACTAAGTCAGGAAATCATGAATTAAGTCAGTAATTCATGAATTAAGTCAGTAATTCATGAATTAAGTCAGTAATTCATGAATTATGTCAGTAGTTCATTAATTTAGTCAGTAGTTCATTAATTAAATCATGAATTCATGAATTATGTCAGTAATTCATGAATTATGTCAGTAATTCATGAATAAAGTCAGTAATTCAGTAATTAAGTCCGTAATTATTTAATTATTTCCGTAATAATTTAATTTAGTCTGTAATTCATGAATTAAGTCAGTAATTCATGAATTAAGTCAGCAATTCATAAATTAAGTCAGTAATTCATGAATTAAGTCAGTAATTCATAAATTAAGTCCGTAATTATTTTAATTATTTCCGTAATAATTTAATTTAGTCTGTAATTCATTAATTAAGTCAGTAATTCATGAATTAAATCAGCAATTCATAAATTAAGTCAGTAATTCATGAATTAAGTCAGAAATTCATGAATTAAGTCAGTAATTCATGAATTAAGTCTTAATTCATTATTGAAGTCGGAAATTCATTAATGAAGTCAGTAATTCATGAATTAAGTCAGTAATTCATGAATTAAGTCAGTAATTCATTAATTAAGTCCGTAATTATTTAATTAATTCCGTAATAATTTAATTTAGTCTGTAATTCATTAATTAAGTCAGTAATTCATGAATTATCTCAGTAATTCATGAATTAAGTCATAATTCATTATTGAAGTCGGAAATTCATTAATGAAGTCAGTAATTCATGAATTAAGTCAGTAATTCATTAATTAAGTCCGAAATTATTTAATTAATTCCGTAATAATTTAATTTAGTCTGTAATTCATTAATTAAGTCAGTAATTCATGAATTAAGTCAGCAATTCATAAATTAAGTCAGTAATTCATTAATTTAGTCAGTAATTCATGAATTAAGTCAGTAATTAATGAATTAAGTCAGTAATATTAATTTAGTCAGTAGTTCATGAATTAAGTCAGTAATTCATGAATTAAGTCATAATTCATGAATTAAGTCCGTAATTATATAATTAAATTCGGAAATCATTAATAAGTACCTAATTATTTAATTAAATCCGGAAATCGTTAATTAGTCAGTAATTCATGAATTAAGTCAGTAATTCATGAATTAAGTCAGTAATTCATGAATTATGTCAGTAGTTCATTAATTTAGTCAGTAGTTCATTAATTAAATCATGAATTCATGAATTATGTCAGTAATTCATGAATTATGTCAGTAATTCATGAATAAAGTCAGTAATTCAGTAATTAAGTCCGTAATTATTTAATTATTTCCGTAATAATTTAATTTAGTCTGTAATTCATGAATTAAGTCAGTAATTCATGAATTAAGTCAGCAATTCATAAATTAAGTCAGTAATTCATGAATTAAGTCAGTAATTCATAAATTAAGTCCGTAATTATTTTAATTATTTCCGTAATAATTTAATTTAGTCTGTAATTCATTAATTAAGTCAGTAATTCATGAATTAAATCAGCAATTCATAAATTAAGTCAGTAATTCATGAATTAAGTCAGAAATTCATGAATTAAGTCAGTAATTCATGAATTAAGTCTTAATTCATTATTGAAGTCGGAAATTCATTAATGAAGTCAGTAATTCATGAATTAAGTCAGTAATTCATGAATTAAGTCAGTAATTCATTAATTAAGTCCGTAATTATTTAATTAATTCCGTAATAATTTAATTTAGTCTGTAATTCATTAATTAAGTCAGTAATTCATGAATTATCTCAGTAATTCATGAATTAAGTCATAATTCATTATTGAAGTCGGAAATTCATTAATGAAGTCAGTAATTCATGAATTAAGTCAGTAATTCATTAATTAAGTCCGAAATTATTTAATTAATTCCGTAATAATTTAATTTAGTCTGTAATTCATTAATTAAGTCAGTAATTCATGAATTAAGTCAGCAATTCATAAATTAAGTCAGTAATTCATTAATTTAGTCAGTAATTCATGAATTAAGTCAGTAATTAATGAATTAAGTCAGTAATATTAATTTAGTCAGTAGTTCATGAATTAAGTCAGTAATTCATGAATTAAGTCATAATTCATGAATTAAGTCCGTAATTATATAATTAAATTCGGAAATCATTAATAAGTACCTAATTATTTAATTAAATCCGGAAATCGTTAATTAGTCAGTAATTCATGAATTAAGTCAGAAATTCATGAATTAAGTCAGTAATTCATGAATTAAGTCTTAATTCATTATTGAAGTCGGAAATTCATTAATGAAGTCAGTAATTCATGAATTAAGTCAGTAATTCATGAATTAAGTCAGTAATTCATTAATTAAGTCCGTAATTATTTAATTAATTCCGTAATAATTTAATTTAGTCTGTAATTCATTAATTAAGTCAGTAATTCATGAATTATCTCAGTAATTCATGAATTAAGTCATAATTCATTATTGAAGTCGGAAATTCATTAATGAAGTCAGTAATTCATGAATTAAGTCAGTAATTCATTAATTAAGTCCGAAATTATTTAATTAATTCCGTAATAATTTAATTTAGTCTGTAATTCATTAATTAAGTCAGTAATTCATGAATTAAGTCAGCAATTCATAAATTAAGTCAGTAATTCATTAATTTAGTCAGTAATTCATGAATTAAGTCAGTAATTAATGAATTAAGTCAGTAATATTAATTTAGTCAGTAGTTCATGAATTAAGTCAGTAATTCATGAATTAAGTCATAATTCATGAATTAAGTCCGTAATTATATAATTAAATTCGGAAATCATTAATAAGTACCTAATTATTTAATTAAATCCGGAAATCGTTAATTAGTCAGTAATTCATGAATTAAGTCAGAAATTCATGAATTAAGTCAGTAATTCATGAATTAAGTCTTAATTCATTATTGAAGTCGGAAATTCATTAATGAAGTCAGTAATTCATGAATTAAGTCAGTAATTCATGAATTAAGTCAGTAATTCATTAATTAAGTCCGTAATTATTTAATTAATTCCGTAATAATTTAATTTAGTCTGTAATTCATTAATTAAGTCAGTAATTCATGAATTATCTCAGTAATTCATGAATTAAGTCATAATTCATTATTGAAGTCGGAAATTCATTAATGAAGTCAGTAATTCATGAATTAAGTCAGTAATTCATTAATTAAGTCCGAAATTATTTAATTAATTCCGTAATAATTTAATTTAGTCTGTAATTCATTAATTAAGTCAGTAATTCATGAATTAAGTCAGCAATTCATAAATTAAGTCAGTAATTCATTAATTTAGTCAGTAATTCATGAATTAAGTCAGTAATTAATGAATTAAGTCAGTAATATTAATTTAGTCAGTAGTTCATGAATTAAGTCAGTAATTCATGAATTAAGTCATAATTCATGAATTAAGTCCGTAATTATAAACTTAAATTCGGAAATCATTAATAAGTACCTAATTATTTAATTAAATCCGGAAATCATTAATTAGTCAGTAAATCATGAATTAAGTCCGTAATTCATTAATTAAGTCAGTAATTCATGAATTAAGTCAGTAATTCAATAATTAAGTCAGTAACTCATTAATTAAGTCATTAATTCATGAATTAAGTCAGTAATTCATGAATTAGGTCACTAATTCATGAATAAAGTCAGTTATTCATTAGTTAAGTCAGTAATTCATGAATTAAGTCCGTAATTATTTTATTAAATCCGTAATTCATTATTTAAGTCAGTAATTCATTAATTAAGTCAGTAAATCATGAATAAAGTCAGTATTTCCTTAATTAAGTTAGTATTTCATGAATTAAGTCAGTAATTCCTTAATTAAGTCATTAATTCATGAAGTAAGTCAGCAATTCATAAATTAAGTTAATAATTCATGAATAAGTCAGTAATTCATGAATTAAGTCAGTATTTCATGACTTAAGTCCGTAATTATTTAATTGAATCCGTAAATCATTAATTAAGTCCGTAATTCCATAATTAAGTCAGTATTTCATGAATTAAGTCAGTAATTTATGAATTAAGTAATAAATTCATGAATTAAGTCGGTAATTCATTAATTAAATCATTAATTCATGAATTATGTCAGTAATTCATGAATTAAGTCAGTAATTAATGATTAATTCAGTAATTCATGAATTATGTCAGTAATTCATGAATTAAGTCATAATTCATTATTGAAGTCGGAAATTCATTAATGAAGTCAGTAATTAATGAATTAAGTCAGTAATTCATGAATTAAGTCAGTAATTCATTAATTAAGTCCGTAATTATTTAATTAATTCCGTAATAATTTAATGTAGTCTGTAATTCATTAATTAAGTCAGTAATTCATGAATTATCTCAGTAATTCATGAATTAAGTCATAATTCATTATTGAAGTCGGAAATTCATTAATGAAGTCAGTAATTCATGAATTAAGTCAGTAATTCATTAATTAAGTCCGAAATTATTTAATTAATTCTGTAATAATTTAATTTAGTCTGTAATTCATTAATTAAGTCAGTAATTCATGAATTAAGTCAGTAATTCATGAATTAAGTCAGTAATATTAATTTAGTCAGTAGTTCATGAATTAAGTCAGTAATTCATGAATTAAGTCATAATTCATGAATTAAGTCCGTAATTATATAATTAAATTCGGAAATCATTAATAAGTACCTAATTATTTAATTAAATCCGGAAATCATTAATTAGTCAGTAAATCATGAATTAAGTCCGTAATTCATTAATTAAGTCAGTAATTCAATAATTAAGTCAGTAACTCATTAATTAAGTCATTAATTCATGAATTAAGTCAGTAATTCATGAATTAGGTCACTAATTCATGAATAAAGTCAGTTATTCATTAGTTAAGTCAGTAATTCATGAATTAAGTCCGTAATTATTTTATTAAATCCGTAATTCATTAATTAAGTCAGTAATTCATGAATTAAGTCAGTAAATCATGAATAAAGTCAGTATTTCCTGAATTAAGTTAGTATTTCATGACTTAAGTCCGTAATTATTTAATTGAATCCGTAAATCATTAATTAAGTCCGTAATTCAATAATTAAGTCAGTATTTCATGAATTAAGTCAGTAATTTATGAATTAAGTAATAAATTCATGAATTAAGTCGGTAATTCATTAATTAAATCATTAATTCATGAATTATGTCAGTAATTCATGAATTAAGTCAGTAATTAATGATTAATTCAGTAATTCATAAATTAAGTCAGTATTTCATGAATTAAGTCAGTAATTTATGAATTAAGTAATAAATTCATGAATTAAGTCGGTAATTCATTAATTAAATCATTAATTCATGAATTAAGTCAGTAATTCATGAATTAAGTTAGTAATTCATGAATTAAGTCAGTAATTCATTAATTAAGTCCGTAACTATTTAATTATTTCCGTAATAATTTAATTTAGTCTGTAATTCATTAAATAAGTCAGTAATTCATGAATTAAGTCAGTTATTCATTATTTAAGTCAGTAGTTCATGAATTTAGTCAGTAATTCATGAATTATGTCAGTAATTCATATAGTTAAGACAGTAATTCATGAATTAAGTCAGTAATTCAAGAGTTAAGTCTGTATTTCTTGAATTAAGTCAATAATTCATGAATTAAGTCACTAATTCATGAATTAAGTCAGTATTTCATGAAATAAGTCAGTAATTAATTAATTTAGTCAGTAATTCATTAATTAAGTCAGTAGTTCATTAATTTAGTCAGTAATTCATTAATTCAGTCCGTAATTATTTAATTAATTCCGTAATAATTTAATTTATTCTGTAATTCATTAATTAAGTCAGTAATTCATGAATTAAGTCAGCAATTCATAAATTAAGTCAGTAATTCATTAATTTAGTCAGTAATTCATGAATTAAGTCAGTAATTCATGAATTAAGTCAGTAATTCATGAATTAAGTCAGTAATTCATTAATTTAGTCAGTAGTTCATGAATTAAGTCAGTAATTCATGAATTAAGTCATAATTCATGAATTAAGCCCGTAATTATTTAATTAAATCCGGAAATCATTAATAAGTCCCTAATTATTTAATTAAATCCGGAAATCATTAATTAGTCAGTAAATCATGAATTAAGTCCGTAATTTATTAATTAAGTCAGTAATTCATGAAATAAGTCAGTAATTCATGAAATAAGTCAGTAATTCAATAGTTAAGTCAGTAACTCATTAATTAAGTCATTAATTCATGAATAAAGTCAGTTATTCATTAGTTAAGTCAGTAATTCATGAATTAAGTCCGTAATTATTTTATTAAATCCGTAATTCCTTAATTAAGTCAGTAATTCATGAATTAAGTCAGTAAATCATGAATAAAGTCAGTATTTCATGAATTAAGTTAGTATTTCATGAATTAAGTCAGTAATTAATTAATTAAGTCATTAATTCATGAAGTAAGTCAGCAATTCATAAATTAAGTTAGTAATTCATGAATTAAGTCAGTAATTCATAAATTAAGTCACTAATTCATGACTTAAGTCCGTAATTATTTAATTGAATCCGTAAATCATTAATTAAGTCCGTAATTCATTAATTAAGTCAGTATTTCATGAATTAAGTCAGTAATTTATGAATTAAGTAATAAATTCATGAATTAAGTCGGTAATTCATTAATTAAATCATTAATTCATGAATTATATCAGTAAATGCATGAATTAAGTCAGTAATTCATGATTAGTTCAGTAATTCATAAATTAAGTCAGTATTTCATTAATTAAGTCAGTAATTTATGAATTAAGTAATAATTTCATGAATTAAGTCGGTAATTCATTAATTAAATCATTAATTCATGAACTAAGTCAGTAATTCATGAATTAAGTCAGTTATTCATTATTTAAGTCAGTAATTCATTAACTAAGTCAGTAAATCATTGCTTAAGTTAGTAATTCATGAATTAAGTCAGTAGTTCATGAGTTAAGTCAGTAATTCATTAATTAAGTCAGTAGTTCATGACTTAAGTCCGTAATTATTTTATGAAATCCGTAATTCATTAATTAAGTCAGTATTTCATGAATTAAGTCCGTAATTATTTAAATAAATCCGTAATTCATGAATTACGTCAGTGATTCATGAACTAAGTCAGTAAATCATGAATAAAGTCAGAATTTCATGAATTGTCAGTATTTCATGAATTAAGTCAGAAATTTATGAATTAAGTCAGTAATTTATGAATTAAGTAATAAATTCATGAATTAAGTCGGTAATTCATTAATTAAGTCATAATTCATTATTGAAGTCGGAAATTCATTAATGAAGTCAGTAATTCATGAATTAAGTCAGTAATTCATGAATTAAGTCAGTAATTCATGAATTAAGTCAGTAATTCATTAATTAAGTCCGTTATTATTTAATTAATTCCGTAATAATTTAATTTAGTCTGTAATTCATTAATTAAGTCAGTAATTCATTAATTTAGTCAGTAGTTCATGAATTAAGTCAATAATTCATGAATTAAGTCATAATTCATGAATTAAGTCCGTAATTATTAAGTTATTAAGTTATTAAGTCGTAATTATTAAGTTATTATGTTATTAAGTCGTAATTATTAAGTTATTAATTAAGTCCCTAATTATTTAATTAAATCCGGAAATCATTAATTAGTCAGTAAATCATGAGTTAAGTCCGTAATTCATTAATTAAGTCAGTATTTCATGAATTAAGTCAGTAGTTCCTTAATTAAGTCATTAATTCATGAAGTAAGTCAGCAATTCATAAATTAAGTTAGTAATTCATGAATTAAGTCAGTAATTCATGAATTAAGTCAGTAATTCATGACTTAAGTCCGTAATTATTTAATTGAATCCGTAAATCATTAATTAAGTCCGTAATTCATTAATTAAGTCAGAATTTCATGAACTAAGTCAGTAATTTATGAATTAAGTAATAAATTCATGAATTAAGCCGGTAATTCATTAATTAAATCATTAATTCATGAATTTTGTCAGTTAATTCATGAATTAAGTCAGTAATTCATGATTAATTCAGTAATTCATAAATTAAGTCAGTATTTCATGAATTAAGTCAGTAATTTATGAATTAAGTCAGTATTTCATGAATTAAGTCGGTAATTCATTAATTTAATCATTAATTCATGAATTAAGTCAGTAATTCATGAATTAAGTCAGTTATTCATTAATTAAGTCCGTAATTATTTAATTATTTCCGTAATAATTTAATTTAGTCTGTAATTCATTAAATAAGTCAGTAATTCATGAATTAAGTCAGTTATTCATTATTTAAGTCAGTAATTCATTAACTAAGTCAGTAAATCATTGCTTAAGTCATTATTTCATGAATTAAGTCAGTAATTCATGAATTAAGTCAGTAGTTCATTAATTTAGTCAGTAATTCATGAATTATGTCAGTAATTCATGAATTGAGTCATTAATTCATTAACTAAGTCAGTAGTTCATGAGTTAAGTCAGTAATTCATTAATTAAGTCAGTAGTTCATGACTTAAGTCAGTAATTCATGAAGTAAGTCATTAATTCATGAATTAAGTCAGTAATTCATTAATTTAGTCAGTAGTTCATGAATTAAGTCAGTAATTCATGAATTAAGTCATAATTCATGAATTAAGTCCGTAATTATTTAATTAAATCCGGAAATCATTAATTAGTCAGTAAATCATGAATTAAGTCCGTAATTCATTAATTAAGTCAGTATTTCATGAATTAAGTCAGTAGTTCTTTAATTAAGTCATTAATTCATGAAGTAAGTCAGCAAGTCATAAATTAAGTTAGTAATTCATGAATTAAGTCAGTAATTCATGAATTAAGTCAGAAATTCATGACTTAAGTCCGTAATTATTTAATTGAATCCGTAAATCATTAATTAAGTCCGTAATTCATTAATTAAGTCAGAATTTTATGAATTAAGTCAGTAATTTATGAATTAAGTAATAAATTCATGAATTAAGTAATAAATTCATGAATTAAGTCGGTAATTCATTAATTAAATCATTAATTCATGAATTAAGTCAGTAATTTATGAATTAAGTCAGTAATTCATGAATTAAGTCAGTTATTCATTAATTAAGTCCGTAATTATTTAATTATTTCCGTAATTATTTAATTATTTCCGTAATTATTTAATTATTTCCGTAATTATTTAATTATTTCCGTAATAATTTAATTTAGTCTGTAATTCATTAAATAAGTCATTAATTCATGAATTAAGTCAGTAATTCATGAATTAAGTCAGTAGTTCATTAATTTAGTCAGTAATTCATGAATTATGTCAGTAATTCATGAATTATGTCAGTAATTCATGAATTATGTCAGTAATTCATGAATTATGACAGTAATTCATGAATTGAGTCATTAATTCATTAACTAAGTCAGTAGTTCATGAGTTAAGTCAGTAATTCATTAATTAAGTCAGTAGTTCATGACTTAAGTCAGTAATTCATGAATTAAGTCAGTAGTTCATTAATTACGTCACTAATTCATGAATTAAGTCAGTATTTCATGAATTAAGTCTGTAGTTAATTAATTTAGTCAGTAATTCATTAATTATGTCAGTAATTCATTAATTATGTCAGTAAATCATGAATTAAGTCAGTAATTCATGAATTAAGTCAGTAGTTCATTAATTTAGTCGGTATTTCATTAATTATGTCAGTAATTCATGAATTAAATCAGTAATTCATGAATTAAGTCAGTAATTCATGAATGAAGTCAGTAATTCATATAGTTGAGACAGTAATTCATGAATTAAGTGAGTAATTCATGAATTAAGTCAGTAATTCAAGAGTTAAGTCTGTATTTCTTGAATTAAGTCAATAATTCATGAATTGATTCAGTAATTCATGAATTAAGTCAGTAATTCATGAATTATGTCAGTAGTTCATTAATTTAGTCATTAATTCACTAATTAAGTCAGTAATTCATGAATTAAGTCAGTATTTCATGAATTAAGTCAGTAATTAATTAATTTAGTCAGTAATTCATTAATTAAGTCAGTAGTTCATTAATTTAGTCAGTAATTCATGAATTAAGTCAGAAAATCATCAATTAAGTCAGTAAATATTTATTTAAGTCAGTTATTCATGAATTAAGTCATTAATTATTTAATTAAGTCTATAATTATTTAATTTAGTCTATAATTCATGAACTAAGTCAGTAATTCATTAACTATGTCAGGAAATCGTGAATTAAGTCAGTAATTCATGAACTAAGTCAGTAATTCATGATTTAAGTCAGTAATTCATGAATTAAGTCAGTAATTCATGAATTAAGTCAGTATTTCATGAATTAAGTCAGTAATTAATTAATTTAGTCAGTAATTCATTAACTAAGTCATAAGTCATTAGTTATTTCAGTAATTCATGAATTGAGTCCGTAATTCATTAATTAAGTCAGTAATTCATGAATTAAGTCAGTAATTCATGAATTAAGTCAGTAATTCATGAATTTAGTCAGTAATTCATGAATTAAGTCAGTAATTCATGAATTAAGTCAGTAATTCATGAATTTAGTCAGGAAATCATGAATTAAGTCAGTAATTCATGAATTAAGTCAGTAATTCATATAATTAAGACAGTAATTCATGAATTCAGTCAGTAATTCATTAATTAAGTCCGTAATTATTTAATTATTTCCGTAATAATTTAATTTAGTCTGTAATTCATTAAATAAGTCAGTAATTCATGAATTAAGTCAGCAATTCATAAATTAAGTCAGTAATTCATTAATTTAGTCAGTAATTCATTAACTTAGTCAGTAATTCATAAATTAAGTCAGTAATTCATGAATTAAGTCAGTAATTTATGAATTAAGTCAGTAATTCATTAATTAAGTCCGTAATTATTTAATTAATTCCGTAATAATTTAATTTAGTCTGTAATTCATTAATTAAGACAGTAATTCATGAATTAAGTCAGCAATTCATAAATTAGGTCAATAATTCATTAATTAAATCATTAATTCATGAATTAAGTCAGTAATTCATTAATTAAATAATTAATTTATGAATTATGTCAGTAATTCATGAATTATGTCAGTAATTCATGAACTAAGTCAGTAATTCATGAATTAAGTCAGTAATTCATGAATTAAGTCAGTAATTCATGAACTAAGTCAGCAATTCATAAATTAAGTCAGTAATTCATGAATTAAGTCAGTAATTCATGAATTAAGTCAGTACTTCATTATTTAAGTCCGTAATTATTTAATTATTTCCGTAATAGTTAAATTTAGTCTGTAATTCATAAATTAAGTCAGTAATTCATGAATTAAGTCAGTAATTCATGAATTTAGTCAGTAGTTCCTGAATTAAGTCAGTAATTCCTGAATTAAGTCAGTATTCATGAATTAAGTCAGTAATTCATTAATTAAGTTCGTAATTATTTAATTAATTCCGTAATAATTTAATTTAGTCTGTAATTCATTAATTAAGTCGGTAATTCATGAATTAAGTCAGCAATTCATAAATTAAGTCAGTAATTCATTAATTTAGTCAGTAATTCATGAATTAAGTCAGTAATTCATGAATTAAGTCAGTAATTCATGAATTAAGTCAGTAATTCATGAATTAAGTCAGTAATTCATGAATTAAGTCAGTAATTCATGAATTAAGTCAGTAATTCATGAATTAAGTCAGTAATTCATGAATTAAGTCAGTAATTCATGAATTAAGTCAGTAATTCATGAATTAAGTCATTAATTCATGAATAAATTCAGTTATTCATTAGTTAAGTCAGTAATTCATGAATTAAGTCCGTAATTATTGTATTAAATCCGTAATTCATTAATTAAGTCACTAATTCATGAATTAAGTCCGTAATTATTTAAATAAATCCGTAATTCAGTAACTAAGGCAGTAATTCATGAATTAAGACAGTAATTCATGAACTAAGTCAGTAATTCATGAATTAAGACAGTAATTCATGAACTAAGTCAGTAAATCATGAATTAAGTCAGTATTTCATGAATTAAGTCAGTAATTCATTAATTAAATCATTAATTCATGAATTATGTCAGTAATTCATGAATTAAGTCAGTAATTCATGAATTAATTCAGTAATTCATAAATTAAGTAATTAATTCATGAATTAAGTCAGTAATTTATGAATTAAGTCAGTAATTCATGAATTAAGTCAGTATTTCATGAATTAAGTCAGTAATTTATGAATTAAGTAATAAATTCATGAATTAAGTCAGTAATTCATTAATTAAATCATTAATTCATGAATTAAGTCAGTAATTCATTAATTAAATCATTAATTTATGAATTAAGTCAGTAATTCATGAATTAAGTCAGTAATTCATGAATAAAGTCAGTTATTCATGAATTAAGTCCGTAATTATTTTATTAAATCCGTAATTCATTAATTAAGTCAGTAATTCATGAATTAAGTCCGTAATTACTTAATTAAGTCCGTAATTCATGAATTAAGTCAGCAATTCATAAATTAAGTCAGCAATTCATAAATTAAGTCAGTAATTCATTAATTTAGTCAGTAATTCATGAATTAAGTCAGTAATTCATGAATTAAGTCAGTAATTGATGAATTAAGTCAGTAATTCATGAATTAAGTCATTAATTCATGAATTAGGTAAGTAATTCATGAATTTAGTCCGTAGTTTCTGAATTTAGTCAGTAATTCCTGAATAAATCAGTTATTCATGAATTAAGTCAGTAATTTATTAATTAATTCATGAATTAAGTCAGTATTTCATTAATGAAGTCGGAAATTCATTAGTGAAGTCAGTTATTCATGAATTAAGTCGGAAATTCATTAGTGAAGTCAGTTATTCATGAATTAAGTCAGTAATTTATGAATTAATTCATGAATTAAGTCAGTATTTCATGAACGACGTCCTTAATTCTTGAATTAAGTCAGTAATTTATGAATTAAGTCAGTAATTCATGAATTAAGTCAGTACTTCATTAATTAAGTCCGTTATTATTTAATTAATTCCGTAATAATTTAATTTAGTCTGTAATTCATTAATTAATTCAGTAATTCATGAATTAAGTCAGCAATTCACAAATTAAGTCAGTAATTCATTAATTTAGTCAGTAATTCATGAATTAAGTCAGTAATTCATGAATTAAGTCAGTAATTCATTAATTAAGTCAGTAATTCATGAATAAAGTCAGTTATTCATTAGTTAAGTCAGTAATTCATGAATTAAGTCCGTAATTATTTTGTCAAATCCGTATTTCATTAATTAAGTCACTAGTTCATGAATTAAGTCCGTAATTACTTAATTAAGTCCGTAATTCATGAATTAAGTCAGCAATTCATGAATTAAGTCAGTAATTCAATAATTAAGTCAGTAATTCATGAACTAAGTCAGTATTTCACTAATTAAGTCCGTAATTCATTAACTAAGTCAGTAATTCATGAATTAAGTCAGTAATTCATGAATTAAGTCAGTAATTCATGAATTAATTCATGAATTAAGTCAGTAATTCATTAATGAAGTCGGAAATTCTTTAATTAAGTCAATAATTCATGAATTAATTCAGTAATTCATGCATTAAGTCAGTAATTCATGAATTAAGTCAGTACTTCATTAATTAAGTCCGTAATTATTTAATTAATTCCGTAATAATTTAATTTAGTCTGTAATTCAGTAATTAATTCAGTAATTCATGAATTAAGTCAGCAATTCATAAATTAAGTCAGTAGTTCATTAATTTAGTCAGTAATTCATGAATTAAGTCAGTAATTCATGAATTAAGTCAGTAATTCATGAATTAAGTCAGTAATTCATTAATTAAGTCAGTAATTCATGAATTAAGTCAGTAATTCAATAATTAAGTCAGTAACTCATTAATTAAGTCAGTAATTCATTAATTAAGTCCGTAATTATTTAATTAAATCCGTATTTCAGTAACCAAGTCAGTAATTCATGAATTAAGTCATTAATTCATGAACTAAGTCAGTAAATCATGAATAAAGTCAGTATTTCATGAATTGTCAGTGTAACGGAATGAAGGAACAGCGCTGTGGTCTTGTGCAGGAAAAACGTTGCACGTGTATTGCTCACAAGAAACTCGGTTACAACCATACGAGACTTTGACATTGACTTGACTGGCGCTCAGGTACACCAGAGGGAGCCATTTTGCTGGCGGGAAGTTTGGACGTGTTTTGAAGCGCGCTCCTGCTTTTCACTTGTTTAATTAGTGTACCCAAGTTTGTTTGATTTGATCTTGTTACTTAGTGTAGTTCGGTGCTTTCTGCACCTTTTTCGATCGTTTTTATATCGTTTAGTTTCTGCTTTGTGTATGAACGAGGTCTTCTAAGTGACTGTTTAGGGCTTAGCCCAGTGTCGAAATGCTAAGAACACTAGAAAACTCGCCCGTAAAAGGGGAAATCCGCTTTTCTCAAGCCGGCCCGTCCCGTGCTCTTGTAGAAATTGAAATAGACTCGCCCATACCAACCGTCACACCACAACCCCAAGTGAAATGTCTAACCTGCGGTGACCTTTTTCAAAAAGACAAGCCTGCGGCTAAAATCTGCAAATCGTGTCGAGAAAGAAAAATGAACCCAGCCCAAGCACAGAAACGGCCTATGCTCTCCCCTTCAGATGACCTTGCTTTCCGTAAAAGGTCCCTTTCAATCGATGACCCCACACAAATGTCTACTATGGACTTCATCGTAACCACGCTTAGGTCGCTGAAAGACTGCAATGATCACCTGAATCAGGAAATCATGGCGCTCAAAGCGGAAGTTATTGGTCTTCGTAAAGACCTGGAAGTAGAACGCGGGAAACCTTCCTTGATGCAGACCACCACAGAAGAAAGTAGAAGAAAAGAAACTGAACTGTAGGAAGCAAACGATAAGTTGCACCGGCAAATCAAGGAATCCAACGTACAGCTGATGCGGCAGGTGAAGGCCTTGTCGGAGGAAATTTCATCCCTCAGACAAGACCCCCATAGCAAACCCCAGCCAGCGAATGTACTGTCTTTCTCCCAGGCGCTCAGAAGCCGCGCAGCATCAGTAAGCAATATTCCGGTTCCAGCAAGCCCCTCTCCGCAAAACCCAACAGCTAACGGTCAATCGGAAACGCTGTTTATTCAACAGCAGGACTCGGAAAAACGCAGAATGACGGTTCCAAAGAAAGATCTTCTGCTAGCAGTGGACAAGGATCTTAACAAAATCTGCCCGAATGCTCCGAAGCCGGTCTTGGCCTGGAAGGCGAAGAATGGAAACCTTGCGCTCACGTACAAGAACAGAGAAGAAAGGGAGAAGGCTGAACCTTTTTTAAAGTCCGCCCAGCTAGAATCCCTGGGGCCGGTGAAAACCGTCATGCATCAACCCAATCTGAAGGTAGTTATCCACCAGCTGCCCAGAGACCAAACCTATCAAGAAATCTGCGAACACCTCTCTGAAAGAAATTCCGACTTGGGAGTTGTCTTTGACGAGAACAAAGTTTCATGGTTGAACCCCAACAGTGAGAAAGCTTATGGCTCCCTCCTCCTCACCTGCCGTTCCCCTGAAGAAAAATCCACGTTGCTGAGAGTGGGCTCGCTTTACGCCTTCAACCGGTTAGCGCAAGTAGAAGACAAACGGTTTCCCACAGTTCTGAAATGTTTCAACTGCCAAGCATACGGCCACTTGGCTGCCACTTGCCGCTCGACAACACCGACCTGCGCAAAGTGTGCGGAAAAGCACGATTCAAGATCATGCAGTAGCAGTGCGAAGAAATGTGCGAACTGTAAAGGCGATCACTGCACCTTTGACAACACCTGCCCGGTCCGGAAAGATGAGACGAAGAAGGCAGAACGAACCAAAGAACTGGTTAAGAAGAAATGATAGTGGGCACGGGGCTGGTAGTCCATAACGTCAGGAAAAGTTTTCATCAAGTACAACCAACGCTATTGTAGGAGTATTGCGTGACGCCCTCCAAAGTATTAAGGAAAATAAAAAAAAAGGAAAAGGAGGGAATCTTCTGATTCTGATTGACTAAACGTTCGTTTTTTAAAGAATATGCAATTTGAATGTAGCTTAATTAAAAATGTAATTACAGTCATTACTTATATATACACACAAATAAAATTTTGATTTCAGAAAATGTTAACCTTGTTCTGAAACTGCAGCAATGTGTGCCATAATCATCTACAAGAATATTCTTGCAAGTTTCTGCCTCACAGACTCTCGTTTAGCTTGTCCACTGTTAGTGGGTACAAAATTTCTTTCAGGCAAATTAACATCACTGTTACCATCACCATCATTTACAGTGCGGCCAATACAGAAGTCTCCATTTTCTATGCCAATATTATGTAACACAAGAAGCAACAACAACTTTAACACTATTTTCTACCGTTCCATGTACCTTCTGGCATCTTCGAAATCTCATTTTTAAATCCCAAAGGCTTGTTCTACTACTATTCTGGTGCCAGACAGTTTCTTATTATACAATTTTTGGGACTCAGAAAGGTTTTCTTGAAACTTGTACGGTACCAACAACCACTTCTTCAATGGAAACGCACTGTCCCCAATCAAGTGGTAGTTTTGTGAATTAAGAATCTGTCCACAGTTATCGGAATCTAGGCGTCTGAAGAGTGAAGACCGCTGGAAGACATACGAGTCGTGGCAGCTACCAGGGAATCCGGTAAATATATATAAAAACGATTTGTTCGGGAGACATACTGCCATTAGTACGATGCTGTGGAAACGTTTATAGTTTAGGTACGCTCTTCTATTCGCAGACGGTGGGTGAATAGGAATATGGCAACCGTCAATAGCTCCCACAGCTCCAGGAAAACCACGCTTCTTCTGAAACCTCCGAGCTATGGCGCGTGCCTTGTCACTCGTTGGCCATCGAATAAAACGTGCTTGATTGTCAAAAAACCATTGGCACTCGGTTTGCACCACTCGCCAGATAGTTGACTCCGAATATCCGAACTTGTCTGCGATGAGGCGAATGGCCCCTTGGTTTCCAAGATAACTGAGAGTAATGTATAGCATTGTATCCAAAGATACTGGTTGATATCCGCTGTGGTAGACAACATCATTTAGAAATCCAGAATCACCTTGCAAATATATATATATATATATATATATATATATATATATATATATATATATATATATATATATATATATATATATATATATATATATATATATATATATATATATATATATATATATATATATATATATATATATATATATATATATATATATATATATATATATATATATATATATATATATATATATATATATATATATATATATATATATATATATATATATATATATATATATATATATATATATATATAGCGTAAATTTGTGATTTACACTAACGGATTTCACACTAAAAAGGAGAAACTGGCCTGGGAAAAAGGTGTACACAGTTTTAATTTAATTTAGATAGGATAGTTTATTTAAAGTGGGGATTTAGCTCGGGGCTTCTACAACAATCAAAACGGTAACTCCGTCTTTTACACTCGCGCGCTTTTCCTCTCGCTCCCTCTCTCTGACTCCCTCTTGGCCTTTCACAGGCGTTCTCCTTGCCTCTCGCACGCCATCTGCCGCTACACTCGGCCTTTCCTGACCACCACCACTCGTCCTCGAGTGGTATGTATGCATGTTTCTTCATTAAATAATTTTGCATACACAAGTCATTCAAATAATCACAGGCAATTTAGGAACTGGCAGATAAATAAAGCGCGTACAAAATCACAAATATTCTCTAAAGGTTGGTAACATAATCAGTCAGCTTATCAGGAGGTCTAACAATTCGCCGTGGATAGCGACTCTTCGGAACTTCGTTTTCCATCATGCCTTCCAGGACGGCCAAAGGCTCTTCTTCTAACTTGTTCGCCGCCTCACCCTCTGAGCTCTCGCAATCTCTGTCATCGGCATCATCTTTCGGGCTTTCGCTGTCGCCGCTGTAATAACCTTCTCGGTAAGGTTTTAGTTGGGAAATGTGTGCCGGAAACACACGCCAGCGTTTCTTGGTATGCAAGCCGGAGGGGTCCTCAACGCGATAGGTAACCTCTGTTAGTTGCCTGGCGATACGAAATGGACCGATGTATTTCGGCATGAGTTTTGAAGATTTCCCCGCGATCCGAATCTGTCGTCGCACCTAAACTAAATCGCCAATCTGGTATTTTTGTGGCCTACATCGTCGCTTATCGTAATTTCGTTTTTGTCGTAACTTGCGCCGAACCGATTGTTCCATAGCATGCCGTCTAGTGTGTTCCACACGATCTATAAAGTCTTCGTACGACTCCGGAGCTTCCACGGGCCAGGGATACTCAACGTCTTCGGGCAAATTTGGCAACCGACCGTACACTAACTCAAATGGGCTATATCCCGTACTCTCCTGGCGTGCCGTGTTAATCGCGAATACTGCTTGCTGGAGTACCAAATCCCACGTGATTTGTGTTCCGTCTACATATGCGGCCAATACTTCTTTTAAGGTACGATTCATTCGCTCACACAACCCGTTCGTTTGAGGATGGCATGCTGCAGCCATTGAATGGTTAATCCCCAACTGCTCTAAAGCATCTTCAAGTACTTGAGCCGTGAATCCTGTCCCACGGTCGCTGATTGACTTCATTGGAATTGAATGTCGCCAGATAATGTGGTTCGCCAGGAAGTCTTTTACAACGAGGGCAGACGTATCCGGTACGGCTTCTGCTTCGACCCACCTGGTACAGTAGTCTATGCAGACCAAGAGATGTCGATTACCTCGTGGGGTTTTCGGAAGTGGTCCCACGTGATCAATTCCCAATATGGCAAATGGTCGTTGTGCCGCTTCGGTAGGTTGGAGGAACCCGAAAGGCATTCCAGGCGGCTGTTTGTGACGCTGGCAATGGCCACAAGCACCAACAAAAAGCTTGATGTGTTTGCGCTGATGGACCCACCAATACCGTTCTTGTAGCCGAGCTAACGTCTTGCTAACTCCGAAGTGCCCTCCGGTGGCACCCGCGTGACACGCCTCCAATACAGGTCTTCTCATTGCGCGAGGCACTACCAACAGTAACCTCCGTCCGTGATGTCCGTTTCTTCGATACAGGCCACCGTTGATCACCCGGAAGGTAAGCAATTCAGGGTTAGCGGTATCCTTCTTCACAGGGTCTTCTTGTTTCTCCAGTTCTTCCAGTTTCTCAATCAGTCTGCTTATTTCAGGATCTGCTCGTTGGGCCAAGATGAAGTCATTGCGTCGGACAGCAGCATCAGCAAGCACGGAGATGTACAATTCGGGGCGTACATCCGTTTCTTCGGGGATTCCATTGCTGTTGCGAGAGAGAGCGTCGGCTACCACGTTAAGCTTACCCTTCCTGTGGATGAAGCGGATTTCGTGTTCCATTAGACTCATGATCCAGCGGCCAAACTTTGCGTTCGTCTCTTGTTTGGTGTGGAGCCATGCGACGGCAGTGTTATCCGTGACAACCAGGAATGGGCGTCCATAAATATAATGGCGGAACTTCTCAATCGACCAGACAACCGCCAACATTTCTAACTCGTTGCTGTGATAGTGGCTCTCAGGATCGGTCAATCTTCGGCTGATGAACGCCACGGTGTGTTCTGTCGTCCCGTCCTTCTGAATAAGCGCTGCGCCAAGCCCACCATAACTGGCGTCTGTGTGGATCTCACAGCTCAGATCGTCTCGAAAATGTTGGAGGATGGGAGAAGATGATAATCTCGTCCGGAGTTCTTCAAAGGCAGTGGACTCTGCTGGTCCCCATGACCAACGACGACCCTTTTTAAGGAGTTCATACAACGGACTGGCAAGGTGCGAAAACCCTGCTACGAATCGTTGGTAATAGCCTGTCATCCCCAAGAACTCCCTAAGGTTTCGAATGTTGGTGGGTACTTTGAACTCGCGAATACCTTGAACTTTCTCGGGGTTTGGCCGAATTCCATCTTGGTCAACGAGGTGTCCAAGAAAATGAATCTGCGCCATGGCAAAGTGACATTTCTTCTTCTTCAGGGTCAAACCAGACTCTCGGATGGCGTTTAACACTGCTCGCAGACGTTTTTGGTGCTCTTCAAAGCTGCGTCCAAGTACCATAATGTCATCCAAATATACGAGGCAGTGCTCCCATTTAAGCCCTTCTAACACGCGATCCATCAAACGTTGAAAGGTAGCCGGTGCGTTCGACAATCCAAACGGCATCTTTTTGAATTCAAACAGCCCATCTGGAGTGCTAAAGGCTGTCTTTTCACGGCAAGACGATTCGATTGGCACCTGCCAATATCCACTGGCTAAATCTAAGGAGGTGAAAAACGTTGTTCTTCCAAGACGATCCAGCACGTCTTCGGTACGGGGAAGCGGATATACGTCGCGTTTAGTGATGGAATTGAGTCGAAGGTAGTCAACACAGAAGCGTATTTCGCCCGTCTTCTTCCGGACCAGTACTACCGGGGACGCCCAAGGACTAGCGGATGGGATGATGACGTCGTTGGCCAGCATTTCTTCTACTTGCTCGGTGATAATTCGGCGCTCACCAGGGGATACTCGTCGTGGCGGTTGGTAAATAGGTTTACTGTCCCCAACATCAATGGTATGGGAGACTAATGTTGTACCCGTAATAGGCTTATTGGGACCATCGAAGCAGTCTTGATACTCTCCCAGTAGAGTACTCAACTCTTCTCGCTCAGAATTGGACAAATCTTCCCCCATACTCCATTCTGTAGTGGACGCTTGATGCCCAGGTGTCGCTTTAGAAAGGGAACAACATAACCGGCTTCCGTTTGTCCCCAAAGGGTCACTTACGGCGTCTACGTATTGGGCGTTGACCAAACGCTGTTTTGGAGTAAGGCGAAGCGTACGTTGACCAATGTTAATTATGGGGATCATCACGCTGTTTTCGTGAACACTTAGCAGTGACGCTGGACTAATCCATTCTTTACCAGGCTTTCCACACAACGTCGTCGGGGTACTGATAGTATCTGGGGCTGTTCGTGGTACCTTTGCTTCGACAAACACGAGTGTACCGGGGGCAATGTTGACAACCTCCGCGACGGTTAGTGTGCCATTGGTTTTGGGTTCTTCTCGGTCGATTATGTCGATCTCGCTCATCTGCCGTGTCACAGTTTCCCAATCGTCCGACTCCCTTCCCCTGACATCCACTGCTCCACCAGGCCGCAGTGACGTCATCTCTGGACGGTGCTCGTCATCACCAGTCAGTTTGGCCTCTGCTTGGCCATCCCCCACCGTGACCTTCATCCCACCGTTACCATCGGGACACAGAGAAACTTTGCTTTTGGCGATCCAGTCCATACCCAAAATTAACTGAAAAGGAGACGACTCCACCACCGGTACGCTGTCCAATTGTACTTCTGTGTTTTGAAATGTAACCCTAAGTTGCACCATCCCCAAGGGACGCACCAAACTTCCATCGACGCTACGTAGGTCTACTCCATTAGTCGGTATCATGTCGTTTGCCAGAGATTTCGCCGCGTCCGCTCAAATGACGCTGACACACGCTCCAGTGTCTACGAGTGCGTCATATCCACCAATAGGATGAACAGTCACCTGGACCAAGGGTAACTGTCCTTTCGTCGTCGTCAAGCTTACTATTGGGTGTGCCGGACCTGGTCCCGTGGACCGGCTTCCCCGTTTCCCGCAGCAGTACGTTGCGGGCATTCGCGCGACATGTGTCCTTCTTCTTGGCAGGTATAGCAAACACCCCGTCGTTGACGCTGGGGTTGCGGGCATTCACGGGCCAGGTGTCCTTGTCCACCGCAGTTATAGCATCCAGCACGTCGCTCACGGGGCTCTGCAAGAGTGTGAGGCACAAAATTGGCGGGTGGTGTTTGGACATTTCTTCGGACATCTACGTCGGACATTCGGACAGGGACTCCGGGGTTGCGGTCAATTCGGTTTTCCAAGCTCGTGAGGCGGTTCAACATCTTCTCCAAAACTTCATCGATGGTCCTTGCTGACTGAGGAGGGTATAAGGGTGGTGTTCCAGAGACCCTGTGTGTCGAATGGATGGGCGGTGCAGTGTTTGGATACACCGGTGTAATAGATGTTATTGCGGCGACCGGCGAAGCGATTGCTGCGCTGCCCATTCCTTGTTCCACGTTATTAACCTGCGCAATGAAGGCGTCCACGGTAGCTGGCGCACCCGCCATGACCGCTGCTGCTAATTCTGACCGGAATAGCCCCCAGGCCAATCGCTTGACCTGCTCGATTTCGGGAAGAACTACCGGGCATAATCGACAAAGTCGGAGTTTGTCGTAAATGTACACAGTGGTCGGCTCTCCAGGAAGCTGTCGTCTAGCCTCCACCATACGCCCCCATTCCTCCAACGTCAACGTCCTTCCAAACGCGCCTACGAGAGCCGTTCTCCACGAGTCCCAATCCTGGTTGTCCATTCCTTTGGCTGCATGCCAAAGGTAGGCTGTGTCCGCGATCTTGGATAAGGCGGCTCGTAGACGATCCTCTGCAGTCCATCCTTCTACTGTTCCTACACGGGCAATCGTGTCCAACCACGAATGTACGTTTTCCATGGGACCCCCGGTAAAATGGGGAATCGCAGCTAGGCTCGCTTGTGAAAGAGCTCTTGGTGGATTAGCTTGGCATGGAACAGCTTGGTTACCCAGTTGACCAAGAAACGCCTCTCGTTGAGCCTGAAGTTCTTCGCGAAAAGCTAATCTCTCCCGCTCCATGACGCCGGCTTGGCGTTGCACCACAACTTCCAACAAGCGTTCGACGTCGTTAACATCCATCTTCGGTTCTTGATAGTAGTCCCGGCCGCTACGCGTTGGCATACAGGGATAAAAACAAAAAGGGAATTCGAAAACAGATTCTGACAACAATCAACTTTTGGAGAAATAAGTTTCAATGAACTTGCAGGATCGTCAACACTGAATTGTTCTTTGGACATACAACACGCAACGCAATAATGAAAAATTAAGAACCACCGGACTACGCAACAGTGGAATTTGATTAGATCGAATTAGGCAACAATGAAATTTTGGAGAAATCTTATAAAAGTTTTGGAATTTTAACAACTTTGAGGAGTTAACCAACTTAACTTTTCGCAACACTACCCTTTACAATCACGAATTACGCAACTGGGCGCCACTGACACGTTCTATCCCACTCCTGACACCAAATGTAGCGTAAATTTGTGATTTACACTAACGGATTTCACACTAAAAAGGAGAAACTGGCCTGGGAAAAAGGTGTACACAGTTTTAATTTAATTTAGATAGGATAGTTTATTTAAAGTGGGGGTTTAGCTCGGGGCTTCTACAACAATCAAAACGGTAACTCCGTCTTTTACACTCGCGCGCTTTTCCTCTCGCTCCCTCTCTCTGACTCCCTCTTGGCCTTTCACAGGCGTTCTCCTTGCCTCTCGCACGCCATCTGCCGCTACAATATATATATATATATAAAGTCTTTGTATGGGAGTTATGGATCAGCTTGGAATTCAAATCAGTATTTTTTCCCTTCTTAAAAAATAAATAAGACTTTCGACTACACCGAGCTCAACAATGCGGCTTTGTTTGAACCGGGATTCAATGGGGACAATGCGGGTCCTGCGACTGGGATTGAGCCTCGCGGTCCGCCGGATACGCCAAGGTCTGGCGGAGGATCCATCAACGGGGGTACTAGCCCCGATAGCAATACCGTCACTCCGACGTCGCCTTCCCGATCCCGTGCGTGGTACGATTGTGGCCGACAAGGCGAAGCGGACGAAGTCCAGATCCCGAAAGTGTAAGTTTTTACATTTATGCGAATTCATGCCAATGTGCGTGTTGGAATGCAAACACAGTGTTACTATAGCGTGGTAGAATAACTGTAGTTGCATACACTTTAGTGACTGCAGATATCTAGACTAGTTATGCTTTATCGTTTTTGAACCTCTTTTTTTTATTAAACTTGCTTTTCGGGACTCTAAAACTTTTGTTGGAGTTCCCCAGTTAAACTTAATCCCCACACAAACCTGCTCTAGAAATAAGTGGAGGAACCTGTGCTATTTCAGTTGTAAACAAGACTCTTGTTCCTCTCGTTCTGGGAGGATTTTATTTGCCGATCCGGTTTCTCTTGTTCAGCCATTTTGACGCGTGTCGTGTTGCGATAACTTCCGTTCTTACTGTATACCGTGAAACATAACCGGTGTGGATGGATCTGATAGTACCGGATCCATTGCACTCTGGGGCTGCGGCCCGAAAAAACTTAGCCTGTCAATTCAGGAAAACAAGCAACAGAGGAACATAAATTATTAGCATAATTAACAACTAGACTAGTCTGACTCGTGCCACGACTAATAGGCCACGACTAATATGCCAATCTAAGAAAAACCAGTCGTGCAGCAAAGGCGGTGACCGTTTTGCCTAAAAGATGTTTAGCGAATGACGACTCTTTGGGCATAGGGAATACAGTACTAAATCGGAAGTTTTAAACCAACTAAGGGGCCTTCTTTTCCCAGGATGCATAACACCGAGTGGTGCCTGTGTTACACAACTATACAATTTCTATGATTTATTTAAGCTTTCAGACAAATTACTTCACCTTCCTGTTTCAACGGTAGCTCTGTTGAATACAGTAACATCTAGGCTTTAATAGTATTCTGTGCAAGCTACCCTCAGGTTACTTAAGCAGTGGAGAAGCCACGTACCATACTCTGGATCGCGCTTAAGCTCCTTCATTTGTATTTCGTTATTCTTTCCTGTAGATATTCCCAGCACGGGTTCCGCTATCATTTGGAAAAGCCCATTTCGACGAGCCAGTTGCGGGAGGATGACCGTATAACGTATATAAATAAGGGCCAATTCTATGACATTACGCTGGAATATATTCCCGACCCGGAACATCATCTCAAGAATCAGACCGTCAAGGTAACATTCGACATTTGCATATATTTCCCATGCCAGGATTGGATTCGAAGATTAAAAACAAAATAAAAAAAGAAAAGCTTTTCTCTTAATATCGCTACGAAAAGTGTCGTTGAAAGCCAAGTTTGATTGCGTGTATACTGGTGGCTATTTGGTGTAACCGTTTTATGGTCCATCAATCTCCGAAGCTAAAATGGGGAGGGGCTGGTGTAGTTTTCTAAACCGCTCTTCTACAATTGCAGCAACTTCCCGACTGGCATAAGTTGCACCTTTATTTTCTACTGTCTTCTGACAAACTCATTTGGCGTCCAGGGTTAAAACTGTACTTCACATTTGAAATGTCTGGCGAGTTTTTTAAGAGAGTCGTAAAATGCTAAATCAAAGCATATACAAGTCCTGATTGATAAAGTTGTAAAGTCCTTAATTTTCTGGGGTGAAAATTTGGCGTAGTTACTTGGCAGCTGCGACGTAGTCATCCGTTTCGTGTCGTATCCTGTCTTAATTTTTGTTTTTTTGACTCATTAACCGTATCAAGGACAGTTAGTCATAAGTATATGGAAATGTTATACGTGTAAACTTTCTCTCGCCATAAAACTGTGTGACCTGGATCGACAGAAGCTTTAAGAAACTTTGCATTAATTACCAAGATGGATAGCTGTGATTGTCATGAAGGTCCCTGGCTCTGCATTAATTTGCGTGGCCATTTTGAGTGACTTTTTCAAATCAGATCGAACCTCAAGGTGTTACGCAACAAGAAATGTTAGAGTGACGGTGGCTTGCTACGACGTGTCCTCGATTGGTTTTGTTGTTTATTAGTGGGTTCTTATAGAAAAAACATCTTTCTTCGACTATATCCTGCAGTTAGCCCCCCTAGAAGTACTTCCTAATGCAAATGCAATCACATGATCACGTGAGAAAGTTCCTTTGCTTTCCTGTCGTTCTTTTCGTCTAATCAATCTGAAGCGGACCTCTTTGTCACTCGCCATTGGACGGCTACTCTATCATCCGAAGCAATTAACTCGAGGAACTGTATGCTTCTTTATTTGCGGACAGAAGTAAAGGTGCAAAGGGGGGAAAGTTAATGGAATGGTGTGAGAAGTAACAGAAGCGTGCATATGTTGGGAGCGCTGCTTACCTTTTGCAATCCATTACAATTACGATAGTCCGCAAAGAGATAATTCGGAGGCGGAACTTTAATTACCTTTTCTTTCTTTTCCTTTTTTTTGTTATTCACCGCAGAGCGTGGTCATGCTGGTGTTCCGTGAGGAGAAGAGCAATGAAGAAGAGACCAAAGCTTGGCATTTCTGGCATAGTCGTCAGCACAGTATCAAACAACGCATCTTGGATCACAGTATAAAGGTTTCACAGTATGGTAACTGGGGGTATCTTCCAATGTAAAGGGATTAACACGATTTTCTCGGTCCCAAGAGGATGTGAGGGTACGAAGGCTTATATGGGGGATGGATTCCCAGACTGTGCCATGTACCCCCATGTAGGCATTCCTAATCTACTAGAGAAAGGGTTCGAGAAGAGAACAAAACATTCACAAAACGGGGGACTGGTGACCTTTCTCTCGGGCACTCTAGGGAGTTTTGGGCTGACGTAGGGTCCTACCGGCAACGCGCGCATTTGAAAGTGTTTTTGGAAAAAACGGTTGATTTCCAGTTGATTATTTTTTAAATTTGTTCGTTCGAGTTAGGATTTACTATACACTTAAAGAAGAAAATGTAGCTGTAGCAGAAAGAGCCGTAGTTAAATGTGTTAAGAAAAATACTAAACTTGCAAAAGTTAGTAACATTTAGGAATAGTTGTAAAGTACCAATGTAATGGATAACTCGTATATAGACATAAATAGTCATAACAACACATATAGACATTAATATACATGGGTATTTTATAGTATATGGGGTTAAACCTGTATACTATAAAACACCAATGTATGGGTTGCAAAATAGACTGCCTCCTCGTGGTGCAACCTGGGTAACGCGAAATAGTCTATAATGTGTATACGTGTTGTGCTTTGACCTAGTTAATTCATCTTTTATTTTAAGCTTACATAGTTTAAAGCAATAGATTTAAATTACGCGCTTTGTAAACCGTCGTGACCTTTTTTGAACTGCACTGGGAGGTTTGCGAATGTACCCTTTCATTTTCTGGCCTTTTACCTGAATATTACTCTGGGGACCGAGAAGGTCGTCAGAAAACCTTAACATTGGAAGATAGCCCTGTTAGCATACTGTGAAACCTCTATACTGTGTCTTGGATGCAGGTAAGCGCGTTGCAGAACTTTTCGGAATCTATCCTAATTGCTCGACACATTTGTCACCTTGCTTTGAACTTTTCTTTTTTTGGCATGCTAATCCTTCGAACAATTCGGTTCTTTTACGCTAGAGGCCAATCACATAGGCGCCCTTACAAGGCAAAAGAACAATAGTTTAGTCTGCGTTTATGGGCAAAGAGATATGCCTTGAACTCATGGGAAGCCCTTCTGTAAAGCTATACATTATGCAAATTATACCCTGCGTGTTTAGGTTACGACAATCCAAAAGGCTAAGATGCATTGCAACAACGCCACATAAGCTGGTTGTTGTGGTACTAGTAGGTCTCTCCATATGTCTCTCCATAGGTCTCTCCATATGACGCTCCCAATTAAATGCCGCTGACCTATACCTTTTTTGTTCAAAACATAAAATTTCCCCCGAAAAGAAAGAAATGCTTCGACCTTCCGTAAGTTACACGGGATTCAGGGATTTGCATACGCACTAAAAAACTTGTAAAACTCTTCAAAGAGTCAAGTTGGGATCATTTCGCCCTTCGCAAATTATAGCGTGCGATGCGACTGAACCCGCTTACTAAAAAAAATATATAAAGGAAACAGAAAGATAGAAAAAGGAAAAAAGGTGGGAAGAATAGCAAGGAAATCACCTCGCCTTCTGGAAATGGGTTTCTTAGGACGAATCTTGGCGTAGTTATGCCAACTTTTCCGCTTACCAGGGAAGAAGCCAGGTCTCGAACCGTCTTTTTTTTTACCTCCAAATAGGCCATAAACTGTGCGAAAATAAGGAAGTAAAAATAATTAAAAATAGTCCTTTTGGGATGGAAGCGGAGTGGAAAGAGTTATTAGAAGGTATAAAATGCGCCCACGGTGCTTAGTTAGCGTTTTTAGGGGTGCGTTCCAATTGGCGACTCAACCCGGGTTGAAGTGGGTTTTCAACTCGGGTTCCAGAACTCGCCTGTTTCAAGTGGCCAAACTCGGGTTCAAAGCTGAGTTTGGGGAAGGGTTGTTCGACTCCACTTTGGATCAGGGTTGAACACAGCAGAAGCGAGTTGGGGGACGTTTCGCGTCTGGGTGCTAGGTGGAGTCGTGGTTCCATGTAAACAAAACAAAGCTTCATTGATTCAAACTAAGATTCATTGTCTCTGATTACAAGTTATATCGATTCCAACCATAACCCGATTGAATAGTACAAGTGCCTATTGGGACGCGGGTTTACTCAACCCGAGTTCAGAAAACTCAACTCCCTAGTCGAGTTCGCAATTGGAACGCACCCTAGGTTCTCTTGTCTCAATTACTGGATCTTAAACTAGAACCTCAGCACGGAAGAACAAAGAAAAAGTGCAGACCCCCCCCCCCCCCGTTCCAAACTACGTTCTTTCTTCTTCTAAGTTTCTTCTTCCAATTATAATATTCCCGTAAAATTAAACCTCCCTATTGCCAAAATTGCCAGGTTTCCACATTTTCTCTCACTTTGAAGCCAAGCAAGGTAAATCGTATGACATTTCGTATGCAGCAATACCTCGCCACTGGGGCACCCAGATAAAGTTCTTTTTTGAAAGTTTCATTTGGAGATGCGTTCAACATAATATTTCTTTTTAGGGAAAAGCATTTTGTTTATGTATATATAAACATGTGCGTTTACGTTCAAACAGGCCGGATTTCGTAATGATATGCGTTCTGTTAGAAACTTCAGCTCAATTCAACCGTCCCTACTATTATTACCTGCCTACTGCAACCAACGGCCACGGTGGAAACAAGAGAACGATAGCTTTTGGCTCCGTTTTTTATCCATCCTTGGTCATGGCACAAAGGATCGGGAAAGTTGAGACAAGAAGACAGTTTCTGAGAAACGTACGCTAAGTCATATGCAACACCATGCCGGGCCACCTTTTGTATTTTACCTCCCGTTTTCGGGGTCCCGGGACCCCCTTCCCTTCTAGCACTAAATGAGTACCAGCGACTTATGATGCGTCCTGTGGTTCATACTATAGGCTTCACGGATTAACTTACTTTTACTTCTGTCTTACTTCGTAGTACTTAGTTCCTTAGTTCGAATAAGGGGAAGGAGCACAATAAGAAAAATGCCCGAAAATATAGAAACAAAATCAGACATGGAGAAAACGAGCTTGTATTAATAGAAATAACTTGTTTGGGGGACCAGTCATGTCCAGGGAGGTTTGTGGATAAGATGGATTCCGTTTCTCACACGCATAGAAATTGCTCATCATCATCTCTTGATGCTCGAGGTAGGATACACACCTTGCCAACAGGGAATGAACTTCGGCTCTCTGTCCCTTCAACCTGGCCCAGAATTACGCTGGGAAGAGTGGGGGGGACTGGAGAGATTGGCAGCTCCAAGGAAGTATTATGTTTGTGAAAAATAGAGGAAAAAAGAAAGATAGAGCGTCTTCCATTACAGCCAGCAGGAAGTTGGGCCAAAACCCCGAGCTATTTTTCCACGAGCATCAGGTTGCGCCATAGCGGTGGTACATAGAGGCTTTCTAAGGGGGAGATAATAGCGTTACCCTCTTACCTCTCGATCTATAACTCTAATTCCATCAAGTAAAGCTTTTGCTCGAAAGGAACTCAAAAGAACTTGCCAGGATTTTTCTCGCACCTTCTTTTCCAGGCCTTTGGCTCCTATCAGGGACCTTTTAGATGCTAAAGAAAGGCCCATACTTTTAGAATGGTACGTCTGCCATTTTTCGTCTTCGTGATGCCAACCCCTTGAAAAGGAGAAACTTGCCAGTGAAGCAGAAGAGGCTGTTTCGTGAAAACGAGGTTTTTGGATTAAACTTGCAATTTCCACCTCAGATTTAAGGTTTGCTTTACCAGTATAAACGCGTTTGGGTAGCGGTAGAAAATAGTGCATTTTAACACTTTAATGTTAGCCACGGTTAATGATGTCTTGGGGAAATTTGATGGAAAGTCTCCAGCCACTACAGTTCATGCGAACTGTATTTCATAGTGTAATTAAGAGCTATTCCTAATTTATGTTTTTAGGTTTTGAATTCTATTAAACTTTTTTCTACTTTTGGATCATGGCGATCGTGCTAGGCATTTCAAGTAGCAAATAAGCAATTATTAATTAATTAATTTTTAATTTAGGCCCAGTTATTAATTTTTTGTCCTTTTCTTTCGTGTCTATTATAGATACGAAAAACAGTGTGGGCCTTGTAGGCTGCATTGATGAGGTTGCCCGTAATGCTAGTGCAATCTACTGGAATCCGTTGGAAAGCTCAGCCAAGGTGTTATAATTATATTAAAAAAAAGTGGGATAAACCTTGGGTACCTTTGCGTTGTCTGTGCCATTTTGCAAGAGGTCTCTATGCCTTTCGGGAATTATTTTCTTTGTGGAAAAAATGTTTTCTTTTCGGTCGAATTATCTGAATTTTTGTCAGCGGTTCTGCACAGAAAGAGATGGGGGCCAAGCCAAGGAGATGGCTGCGTGACAGTTGGGAGATAGCCAGGGATGCATGATAGACTGCATAAAGCTATGTGTCTGGCATATTTACTACATCAGCCTCATTTGCATATCGCAGGCAAAGGGACAGGGGGCGGCTGCCTGCATCTGCATGTCTGTTTGTAATTTTTACAAATTAAATACCATTTTGAAACGGTATTTTTTGCTTTATAAAAGAGAAGATGTCAGCTCCGGTAGTTCTGCGTTTTATACCTTCAGCTAATCATTAATGCAAGGTATGATCTCTTTTTCTAGATCAACATTGCCGTCCAATGCCTGAGCACAGACTTCAGTACCCAAAAAGGCGTGAAGGTAAGTCAAAATCCTGCACCGTATCTGCTCGTTCGTTCTGCTTCGTCCGGGGGGGATGGCATGTTTTTTGTTTGAAAAAAATGTAATTTGGAATTCCAAGCTCGCCACGTTCATATTGTTTCAGTCGTATCTGAAATTCACGTATTGGTTACCTTGCACCCCCATTTTTTTGCCCTCTCGGAACGGGGCAATGGCCAACGTAAAAAGGCTTTATGGAGGGTAACAGGGTTGCGTGTTGCCTTTTTTTCTTAGAAAGGATCATTCTAACGGGGAAATTACGAGCTTTTTTCGCTGAACAAGGCAGTTTTCTATGAGAAAAGAAAAACCCCTTTACTAACTCACGCAGAGCCTCAAATTCTTTTGAGTCCCCTCTTATTTATTTTTCTTCTTATTTTTACCTGGCATTCATATTGAACACATTGAAGACCTTTCTGGCGATCTAACAACCGCGAAGCTTTCCTAGGTCAAAAGCAACTACGTAATTTATACCCCTATACCCACCCTCTTTTTATTTTCTACAAAAAATGGATTTTATACTTTACCTTAACATCTACCATTTCTACCTGAACATCTCTTGCAAAGCACCTTTCTTATCCTGGGAGGAGAAGAAATAACATAACACCTGGTCATACAAACGAAATCGTAGGGCCACCTACTGCACTGTCAATTAGTATGATTGACACTCGCGAAGAAATTTTCCCACTCGGATTATCAAGAGCGATGCGTGTTAAAAACTTATATATACAGTATACCAAGCTTTAGCTTGTTGTCCTATAACGAAGCTGAAAAGACATGCATGCAGTGTGTGATGGACAGGCATCTGTACCTTTCCTCTCTGCATGCAATCATAATCTTATGGTAAGACAAAGGGGAGAAAAATAACACAAAACAAGCTCAAGAATGCGTCTCCACGAGCGGCATTGCGAACGTGATGGCGGTTCCCTTATTCGGGTACAGGGACAGCGAACAAGCTTAGAAGTTATGCCGTGCCAAAACTGGCATTACCTTGTTTAATGCCGATACTTACTTCGCTTTTTCTTTTCTTTTTTTTCCTCAACCTGCTCTCTTGTGTGTCGCCGTTTCTGTCATTCCGACCGTCTAACCGTCTTGGGATTCGGTGGACATCAGGGCTTGCCGCTGCACATTCAAATCGACACATACGACGATCCCCGAGACAACAGTCCTGTGTCCCATCGTGCTTACTGTCAAATCAAGGTTTTCTGTGGTAAGGTAAGACATTTGATTCCATGTTTTTATGGCTTTGTAATTTTCCTTGTTCTTGTGTTGTGTGTGTGTGTGTGTGTGTATCGTTTCCATGCACTAGTGTTGCTGTAAAGGAATGGTTACGAAACAAAGTTCAAAAGTCTAGTTTTTTACACGGTTTTTTAGAAAGTGTTTAACAACGTGGTTCGTTTGGATGCAAGAAGAAAGTAAGCACCAAGTTTGTTTAACATTTCTTTTGGAGCCAGAAAGGTGTGGGAAAGGAGAAAGACGAGTCTTTTAGAGTGTGTATACACCGCGTTTCGAATCTTTCCATAGAAAAACACCATTCCAAAGCATTTATCACCCGAAAAAGAAATCTCGCATCTTTTTCGCGTAGTTTAGTCGGTTCCAGCTACTTTCCCTTGCCTTCTGTAAATCATGCATACACATTGAGAAAAGCTGAGGTAAAGCTCCACAGGACAAAATAAATCCCGAATTTATTAAGACACGTAGCAATCACTATTTCTCCCAGACTATGAGAAAAAAAAAGATTACTCAGTTTACTTGAGGGTGTCTTTTTTTGTCGTAGTAGACAATAACCAAAAATTCGTACACGCGAAGTCGATTGAAAACATTGTTTGTAGCAGCTTAACCCCCCTCTATTGGGCCAAAACTGCGTGAAACCTAAGACGAGAAGCTGCCGTAACTCATAATCGGACGACTTTACGACGGTCGTAGCTTGGCAGGGGTTTAAAAGTTTACATTCGTATCCGACATCAATGTTTTTAAGAACCCCGAGATTTGCATAATAAACACCCGTGTATCGCCAAGCCGGAAGACAGAACATCAAAAGTTCCGCGAGCGTCATACATGTCATGCATTCAAAATAGGGGCGAAAAGAGCCGTGACGTGACTTGACTTGGCTTGTGTGTCGATTGAGATGCCCTCCAAATGGTATTACTTTACTTTAACTTCGTGGCCTTTTATATTCTTCTTTTTCTTTTGGGTCGAGTAAAACATATAGCTGTATAGTCATACCCCCCCAACCGCATGCAAACTCGAAAAGTGGTAAGAACCTGAAAGGGGCCACAGTTGCGCGCACCGGTCATGATTAATATCCCAGCTATAAATCTATCAAAGGGAAGCTTACCACTAAATTAAACAGATTCTTTAAACTAAATATTCCCTAGAGTGACGAAGCAAATATTCATTACCCTAAAAGACCGCACCCAAAAATCGTATTACCGGAGCACATATGTAGTTATTTTCAAGCCATATGACACGTTTTATCGGATCGTGAGATTTTACTTCTATCAAATTGCATTCTTTTGGAAATCATAGAAAACCCAAATAACCACGTGCACAAGATTACAATCCGCCATGAAAATCTATCAAGTCTCCAGATTCTAACGTTCTTACGATACGCAGACGGTTTTTCGTTGCGCTATCCCGAACGTGTTACTTCCACTGAAACTGCGCTTGATAAAGGAATAATATAAATAAAAACCACAGATTTTGGGGACAAAAGGTTTAAAGTTTGGGGACTGTAAAATTTGCAAGTACAGGATAGAAGACCAAGGAGTAATAAAAGACGGTTATAAGTGGCCAATTGGCATCAACTATAAATGTCACTTGACCTTTGTCTTTGTCTGTTGGTTCTGCTGCAGTTTCACATTTTTTTAACCAATCCATGTTCACTTTTATGAGCACTTCTACCCGAGTGTTAAAAAAACAGACAGTTTACTGAAACGACACATTGAAAGAAAGAAGCAAATACATCAGTGTACTGAGTGGTCGCGTCCGCAAAATTCTCGCTAAGTGGAATAATGGCGTTGGTCCAAACGCTAAGTATCAAGACAGTTTTTGCAGAGAGACAGGATGACATAGAAACTCACTTTTTTAGGGCAAACGGTCTTGTTGTATTCCCTAAGTTTCGGTAGGAGAAGTTCAATAATGACAGTTCTTTTTACTTTCTTGTTTGCTTTGGCAAATAGGGCGCTGAGCGGAAAACGCGCGACGAGGAACGCCGAGCTGCCAAACGCAAAATGACGGCCACGGGACGCAACAAGCCATTGGACGGTTTATACCACACCTCGTGTCAACGATCCGAGTTCTACTCCATGGCCGATTTGAGCAAACTCCCTGCTCTTTTCACGCCCTCCGAAGACATGGACAAGGTAAACATTAAACATTTGCTAAACATTTCCAGTAACGTTTGCTTATTCAGTACTATTATTATTATTGTTAGTGTAATATTTGTTTACTCAAATATAATAATTTAACACACCGATGGGTCGTTTACTCGACGATAATCGGGGAGCTTTTTATCACACTCCTGCTCTCTGTTATGTCCGTGTATTTACCATCCTCATTCCCCGTGCTGCCCTCTGTTGGCTGCTTAGCACGATGTTACAATGCTATTTTTTTTTAAATTTTTTTTTCTTAACTAGAATAATTGTGACTGGTTTCCGCTTGAGACCATCATACAAACAGATCAAAATTGTGATTCACACTTTCTTTAAGCGGATGACCAGAACTGAAATTATTTAAACAATACAAAAGTGAGGATTATTAATATAACACGAAATCTTCGTATCTTCGAGGTCGGTGATGCTCTCGACCGCTTCGTCTGACATTACCGGCGTCTGGAGGTTGGTCTTCAGTTGGTATATCGGCGCGCGGAGGTTGAGTTTCAAAAATGGTGGTACTAGGTTCCTCTTCCATCTCTTCATTTGGATTTGGTTCACCTGCAGGAATGCCACCACTTATTTTCCGAAAGAAGCTTATGTTCCTGGTGAACGCAACGATGTTCGTTCACCGCAGTGACCATAGTACCGTTTATCTTGGTGACCATGAATGGACGTGTCTCATACGGAGTCTGCAGTTTGTTTGAGATTCTGTCGCGTCTTAATAGAACGGTATCGCCCACTTCGAAGACGCGATGCTTCGACTTCTTGTCAGCGTAGTTCTTTATCTTGTTCTTGTAGGCCGTGTCCTTGTTGCGGATTTCATCCTCGGATAGAGCTGCGCGGACTTGTGGAAGCCTTGTTCGCATTGGTCTTCCGAATAGCATGGAACCGGGCGATTCACCTGAGCTAGGATGAGGTGAGGCGCGGTAGTCTAATAGGAAGTTTGAGATTCGATGTCGCCAGTTGGCTCCCTCGGCAACTGCACAGTGGAGAGCCTTTTTTAAGGTTCTCATAAATCTTTCAACTCCGCCATTTGCCTGGGGCCAAAGTGGCGTGACTTTGCGATGATGGAAATTCATGCTTATCGCAAACTGAGCAAATTCTGCACCGTTGAACGGCGGACCGTTATCGGTCTTGACAACTTCTGGTATGCCGAATAACGCAAATATTTCTTCTAGCTTCGGTGTCACGGCTGCTGTGGACGTCGTTGTGACCTTACTGACAACGGGGTAGCGTGAATAGTCGTCATAAACAACTAGAAGGTAATCCCCGTTCCGCATCTCTGCGAAATCAGCGCTAACTTCGGTCCACGGTTTTGCAGGTAAGCTCGACATTAGGAGGGGTTCTGGTTGATTCGTGTTTGTGCAAGCTTGACATGGAATACAATTGCTGATTTTGTTTTCAACCAGTTGATCCAAATTTGGGAACCAGACTTTTTCTCGGAGTAAGCCTTTCGTTTTCACCATACCCAGATGACTTTGGTGCGCGATGTCTACGATTCGCTGCGTCAGGATGTCGGGAATAACAATCTTGGTCCCTTTAAGGAGGAATTCACCGTCCTTGGAGCTTAGAATCGTCATCTGGTCTGCGCACTGCTTCAGTACTTTGAGTCGTTTTTCTTCAGCTTCGTTTAGCTCAGTTGCTCCACCGCGTTTAATCCTTTTTAGGCTTTTAATTATAATCTGAAGCGGCTGGTCGTTGGCTGTAGCAGCGGCAATTTCGTGGAGAGAGACATGCTTCGGTTGCGAGCGGAGACATACAGAGTCAATGTAGTTTTCCGCCAGTATTTCTTCGCGTGATGAGACTTTTGATTCCTTGGTTGGATGCCTGGACATAAAATCTGCCGGGTTATTTTTCCCGGGGCGGTACTCTACAACGAAGTCATACTGCTGTAATTTCAACAGCCATCTCTCGATTCGTGCGGGTGATTGTATTAGAGCTTTATTGAAGATGGGAACTAATGGCTTGTGATCGGTTATGATCTTGAAACCTTTTCCTGACACATATAAATGAAAATGGAGGATGGCCCACGTGATGGCTAACGCTTCTCGTTCCGTTTGAGAGTAGCGTGACTCGATGTCTGTTAATCGGCGGCTAGCAAAAGCAATTGGAGTTTCGTGTCCATCTTTGGATACTTGTACTAATATGGCTCCTAGGCCCTTTGGACTAGCATCTATCATTATGGTGGTTTGCTTGTCCACGTCATAATAGGCTAGTGTCGTAGCTTCTCGTAGACGTCTTTTCAATTCTTGGAATGCGCCTTCTTCTTGAGTGTCCCACGTCCATGTGGAGCCTTGCCGTGTGAGCTTGCGCAATGGTTCCGCAACTGTGGCTGCGTCTGGAATGAATCTATTACAGAACGTTATCATTCCAAGAAAGCTTGCAACTTCTTCCGGGCTTTGTGGTTGTTCCGCTTCGTCGATTGCCTTTACTTTCATCTTGTCAGGTGCCAGACCATCGGCGCTAAAGTTCAAACCATAAAATGTGATGCTCGTCTTCCCAAACTCACATTTATCAAAATTTAGTGTAAGCTGTTTTTTGGCGAGACGTTGGAGCACTTCTTTAAGGTTTCTGTCATGCTCGTTCTTGGTTTTCCCAGTGACGAGGATGTCGTCACTACGGTTGACTACTCCTGAGATGCCATTTACGATTTGACGGATGATGTCGTCAAAAATTTCCGACGCGCAATTGACTCCAAAGTTGAGCCTTTTATACCTGAACAGGCCCTGGTGTGTAGCGAAAGTCGTGATGTAGCGTGATTGCGGATGTAATTCGAGCTGATGATATCCCTGGTTCATATCCAGCTTTGTAAAGAACCGTGCGCCGTTCAGGTCAACGATTAGGTCCTCTACAGTTGGGATTACATGCCTGGTCCTTAAAATTGCCAAGTTCGGTGCGCGCATATCGACACATACTCTGAACTTTCCAGGCTGCTTTGGTTTCGGCACCATAATACACGGCGAAACCCATGGTGTCGGACCGTCTAGGACTTGCTCGATGATGTCTTCTTTTAGAAGTCGGTCGATTTCCTCCGACATCGCTTTGCGAAGGTGAAAACCCACACGTCGGTGCTTTCTAGTGACCGCAGGTACCGAAGGGTCTATGTGTAGTTTGACTTGGTGATTCCGGAGTATTCCAATACCTTGGAACAGTTGGGGAAACATGTCTCTCAGGTACTGATATCCGGGATCCATTGTTACTGCGTTGGAGATGTGGACTAAACCCAGCGCTTTTGCTGTCTCGTATCCTAGTAGACAGTCTGCCTGATGATCGGAGCTTACAAATACTGTTGTTTGGATTGAGGCGTGTTTGGACTTCAATCGCGCTGTGAAAGATCCTTCAATTCCAATTTCTTTGCTGCCGTATGCCCTAACTGTGCTTCGGTTTGGCGTGAGGGGCGGGGCATGGGCCAGCTTGCTATATACTCCAGTGTCGACTAGGTTGCACGTCGAACCGGTATCGATCATCATCTTGATACTTGACCCACATAGCTTGATTTCTGCAGTTGGTCTTGGGTCTGGCTTGTTTCTTACAGCTAATACGGATTCGTCACTTGATGACCGCTCTTCAGTTAGCTGCTTGACTTCTTTGCGTCCGCTTTGCTGAGTTTTCTTCCGGCATTGTTGTGCGAAATGGTTTACTTTCCCACAGCTAGAGCAGACTCTTCCTTTTGCGGGGCATGGTTTGTCGGGTGGGTGTGGCCAGCTCCTTCCACAATTGCGACATTTTCCTTGCATCTTGCACGGTGTCGTTCTTCTATGTGGCCACGGGTCGCCACAGTTTCTACAGGTGCCCCTGCTCGTTGTTCGAACCTTTTCTTGTCTTGATGGTACTTGTGTCTTGAGAGCTTGCGTTGAGTTGATTGATGATTTGCGGAGACTATCATCGTACTTTGTTGCTGCCTCTGACGATCTTGCGTGTTCAAGCATTTTGGATAACGACAACTGATCACGAAGACATACTTTGCGAAAAGTGCTTGATCGGCATCCTTGAATGATCTGTTGGTCTTGATCCATGAATTCACATCGGGCAGCGTGCTCGCGCAGTCTGGTAGCGAAGGCGTCCATGCTTTCTCCTTCTTCTTTGGAAGTCTGACGGAACTTGTAGACCTCCAATTCTATATTCTTCTTCGGGACGAAATACGCATGTAATAATGGCTTCATTTTGGTATACGTATTCTTTTCTTCAGGATTTCCAGGAGTTGTGTCGCATATGGCTGCAACCTCTGCACCTGCGTAATAGCGCATGAGAGCTAATCGTCTTCTATCGGCCGCGAATTTCTCTGCTACGTTCCCAATGTGTTCTGGAACAATATCTAGGGCAATCATTAGGTTTCCGAACTCAGCCACCCATTTAGGCCACCTAACTCCAGCCGTCTGGGATCACTCCCCACGTGGAATCACTCCCCACGAGGATCACTCCCCACGTGGAATTTTTCGAAAAGAGGTAATGCCAATGCCATGTCCAGATTTAGTCCTCGTTATTTACCTGACTGATGGCCTTCCCAATTTATCCTCGTCGCCAATGTAATATTTGTTTACTCAAATATAATAATTTAACACACCGATGGGTCGTTTACTCGACGATAATCGGGGAGCTTTTTATCACACTCCTGCTCTCTGTTATGTCCGTGTATTTACCATCCTCATTCCCCGTCCTGCCCTCTGTTGGCTGCTTAGCACGATGTTACAGTTAGTATCATTAATTATAATATGATTTTGACCAGATTGGACATATGGATATTATTGATGGGTCTCTAATAAATTCGAGCATGCACGCAAGCACCCCTGTCAAACGGAGACGGTGCACGCCTCCATAAGTATCTAATCGTAAGTAACGATTAGTAACGTATCGTAAGTAACGATGTATACATAGCGGGCATGTTTTATAATCAAAAATTTTTGTCGTGTTATCCGTTCTTAACAAGTGTAATTTTTTAAATTTTTTTATGCACTGATAATCCATACTCCCATGTGCAACGATGTATACATAGCGGGCACGTTCTATAATCAAAAATTTTTTTCGTGTTATCCGTTCTTAACAAAGACACAAAATATAAGTCCTGTCGCTAAATTTTAGCTTGTACTGTTCTGCCATAGGAATGTGAATAAAAATGTGCACGTTTGTGCTGCTGTTTCGCCTTTATAGAGCAAATACAATCTGAAAACGAAACTTTCTACTCGTATAGTAACGAACTTACTGATCGCTACATGGACTTTGCAAACTGACCAAATCACATTGTTTTTCCATTGTTGGGCCAATCCTATCATTTGAAGCCTACTTCTACTCTTAAGTAGGGTTCTCAACAAGATATCCCTTCTTAATTCCCTAGTCAATTAAAGGAGCAGGTTATGTAATTAAATAACCTGCTCTTTTAATTGATTGAGGAGTTTAGAAGGAATTCACTACCTAAGTGTAGTAGGCTAGAAATGACAGGATTGGTCTGAACAAAGGAGAAGCAATGTGATTGGTCAGTTTGCAAAGTCCATGTAGCGATCAATAAGTTCGTTACTGAACATCTTTTTGCAAAAGTTATTAGTAATTAATGTTGATACACTGTAGTGGAATAGGCTTTGTAAAGCTATCTTGTCCTTCCCCAAAAGAATTAGCATACAAAGGTTGCTATTAGATTACCTACTGAGTGTGATCTAATGCTCTCAGCTGGCTCCACGAGTCCGGAACGATGAGTAAACAGAGACACACGCCTTTGGGAAAGATGTCGTTCCTGACTCCCTGTGCACAAACGAAACGTGAACACATCGTGAAAACGAGTTGTAGTTTGTATTCAAATTTAAACGAGTTGTAGTTTGTAGTCAAATTGTAGAGGTAGTTGTACGAGTTGTAGTAGTTTGTAACACAAAACGAGTTGTAGTTTGTAATCTCTCCTTGAATTAACTTCCTAATCCACTGAGATCCATTTTAACCAACCTATTACTAGAATCTTAACTTACTTAACAAAACCCATTGCAGTTAAATTCTTGAAATACAATACTTATAAATTTAGTACTAACTTACAACTAAACTAAAGTTTAAAAAATCCTAAAATCTCATTAAAGTTCTCTTGTAATGAAGGCACGTAATTTACACAAAAGGACACGAAATGACGAGAAAAGGCACTTATTAATACAGGGTCCTTAGGTGATTTACTTCCACCATTAAACGCTGCGATGTTTCCACGAGATTAAATCCATCTTCCAACCGCTCGATAATGCCATTAAAATCTCACTAAAAAAAATAAAAAATGAGTATCTCAGAGGTGCCAAGTAAAATATCTATTTACCTATATAACTTACTTAACAAAACCCATTGCAGTTAAATTCTTGAAATACAATACTTATAAATTTAGTACTAACTTACAACTAAACTAAAGTTTAAAAAATCCTAAAATCTCATTAAAGTTCTCTTGTAATGAAGGCACGTAATTTACACAAAAGGACACGAAATGACGAGAAAAGGCACTTATTAATACAGGGTCCTTAGGTGATTTACTTCCACCATTAAACGCTGCGATGTTTCCACGAGATTAAATCCATCTTCCAACCGCTCGATAATGCCATTAAAATCTCACTAAAAAAAATAAAAAATGAGTATCTCAGAGGTGCCAAGTAAAATATCTATTTACCTCAGCTATATTGAGGACCATTGAGACGTCGAAAGTCACCCTGTGAAGTAGATCCCGAATGTCGCTTCTGGTCAGCCTCAAAGTTTCGCGGACTTCTTCATGCCTCTCTCGCATTTCTTGCTTGAACTCCTGGAATTCCTTGTAAAACGCCGCAAACTCTTGACCGGAACGCTGCTCTCGACTTCCAGCAGCTCCTGGCTCAGAACTTCCGGCTTCAGGGGTACGGCTCGTGTAATCCGACTCGTTACGTTCTGACGGTACATTGGCGTGCAGGGAAGGCGAGGTTTCCTCACTGGATCGGTTCACGTCTGGCAGTTGCATCAAATGGGGCATGAAGGGTTGGAATCCCGTAACTGGAACTGGTTCCTGCGTTGGATTATTGTCATCTTTCGACTTGGTTACCGAGGAGTTTGCAGGTTCAGGTCGCTTATCCGCCTCCGCCAATCCTTCTGATGTTCCTAACCAGCTATTGGAAGAACGACGACGTGTACCAGCGTTCAGGGATGAACGTCTTACCGGCGAAAAGGGTCCTAATGAAAAATTGAGACAATCCTCCAGAAATAAGCTCGAATCTCTAGGTCGTGAGCCCAAACTGTCCCGAACGGGGGAGTATAACGAGTCAATACTGACGTTGGAGCTATTGGGGAGGACGTCCGACGTGAGTTTCGAAGTACCAGGCGCTGGCGAATACTGAACGGGACTGAAAATACTCTCTGAAGCCTCGAAGCCATTCGAGTTTTCGGAAAGTTTCGGAAAAGTGGTATCAGTCTTGGCGGGGGGCGCGGCTTGGGGTAGATTGGCAGCTGAGCCACGAGATCTATTGAAACCGAAGTGAAGCTTGGCATTGGAGGTGTAAGGTACAATAGCAAAGGCGCTGGAATTAGAAGAGTTTAAGTTAGTGGCAGCATTCGGTTTGTTCCGTTCCAATCGATCGGGTGAACCAGAACGTGAAATGCCTTTGGACTGACTGGCATTGAAGCTGTTCTTCAAGGAAGGTTGCGCTGAAGGAGCTGGAATGGATTTGACAGGTAGTTTGGACACGCTAGACGTTTCTGAGGCGTTTTGTATTGGTAAAAAGGTGGAAGAAGTCGCTTCTGGCTCAACGGAAAGGGGCCGGTTACCTTGGCTAAGTGATCGGCGTGCAGATTTAGGTTCTTCGTGTGATTCATTCGTTGGAGTGGGATTGCGGCTGGTGGGACGGGCTAAACGGGACGTAAATTTCAGAGGGACATTCAATAAAGATTCCGTTTGGTTCGCAGGAGAAGGAGAACGAGAAGGAGCTTTTGGCGGGGGTTGAGGCACACGCGGCAAGGAAGATGTGGAATGATAAGCCTTCAGTTTCGAAGCGGCCAGTGATCGATAGATGACGTCATTGGACTGGAAGTAGACCTTCAGAAGAGGGGAGCCTTGTGCTTGTTCGCATTCCGTTAGTTGTTTGGTCCTGAGATCCAAAGCGAAGACTTGACCTTGACAAGTGCCCACGATGACGCTGTTGCCGTCTTCGCCAGTATCAATGCAGGTCAACGGTTGTGAGAAAGTTCGTTTTAGCATAATCCTAGTTTGATTTCAATACAAATATAAACTCATTATAAATAAATAATATTCAATATAAATGTATATTTTTATTTAACTAGAACAACGCCCTTTCGAAAAAAATAAATAAAATTCAAATAAATAAATAATATTCAATTTAAATATATACTTTTATTGAAATTAAGCGTTACCTTTTCTCTACTATGTCGTAACCAATCAACTCCTTGTCCAATCCAACGCTGAACATCACTTTGGCGTTGACTCGTGAAAAGACAATGCCGACACATGGTGCTTTGTGTCCTCCGTTCTTGTAATCGAAGGAAAACAGAGGCTGACGCGTGCCATTCAGATCCCATAAGGCGACGGTTCCGGTATCATACGCTGCGCCAAGTCGACTGGTTCTCAGATGTCCAAACCGAAGGTCTCCCAACAACTACTAGATGAAAAACATCAATAAATAACTTCAAAAATCTATATAAATCAAAAACTTTTTTAAAAATGTAAGTTTTAATAAGTTAATATAAGTTTTATTAAGTAAATACTACACTAATGGAAGGAATGGTTGCTTACAGCAGAACTGCCAGCCGGGCAAGGTAATTGGGTTAACTGTTGGCCGGTTTGGTGTCCAAAGATGGAGATCATGCCATTCGTCTGCCCACTTGCTACCGATGTACCGTTGGAGTGGACTTTCCTCACACCTTCTCGGCGAGTCTGGTAAGAATAACGTGAGAGTTTGGACGGAAGATAACAATGGTTTAAACTTACAACGGCGAAGTTTTGTTGGATTTTGCTTTTCGCGCAATCCCAGACGTAAACGCTTCCGTTCGCCTGACCAAGGACAACTCGATCTGTCTGTTTGGGCACAAAGGAGACGCAAGTCGCAGGAGTCTTAAAGAAAACCTTGTTATATGCAAGCAGATATAAATTTTAATTTGATACGGCACGTACTGGAAGAATGCTGGCTGGACGAACAGTTAAGTTCTCGACGTCGATTAACTGCAGATGCGACTCGTTCTCAAGCGTGGCTGCTATGAGCTTTCCATTGGAACTACATGACACGTCTGTGATTAAACCTACTGTACAAAAGAGAAGAAATGGTATTAGTATGAACTGTAACGTCTAAGGATGCAATGCAACATGCGAATAACTATATGATTGGAAAAGTAAGGGCAATAACTTACCATGTAAACCGAAATTCTTCAAGATGTTGTTGTTTTTACGGTCCCATATTAAAACATTCTTTCCAGTGCAGGCAACAAAGATGTTTGAAGTTGCTATGGTCTCTTTTGGGCATGTGTGCGTATAGAGAGAACGATGTCTTCTTTCCCAACAATGAAACTCAAACTGGACACTGCAGAATCTGGAACTGGTAGTGATACTATATATAGGTAAAAGAAAAGCTCCTGAATCGAGTTTGAACACTATACAAAAAGTTTTGCACAAACTAGGAAAAGTTTTGCACAAACCAGGAAAGAAAGAAGTTTTCTTACACAAAACAATAAACCGTAAACGAAACTTTTTTCGTTTCTCGTGAGGTTCACATTTTGACGCATGCTCAAAACGACCCGGGGCAAAACGACTCACTACAGGTTTCGACTACGGAAACGGATACAGAGGAAGAATTAGAGAAAGCGGAGGAGAAATGCCCAGTAGCGTACCGAGCAGCAAGAAATGAGGAGAGTTTCGATAAGCTAAGCCCCTTCAAAATTAATAAAATGGTGGGAGATTTGAATATGAGAGAAATGAAAATCAAAGTAACGCGTGCAGGAGAACTGTTGGTTTTCCCGACCAATCAGGACGAAACGGATAGATTCCTAAAGGTAAAACAGATAGGGGAAAATAAAAGTTCAGGCCAGGATAACTAAACCTAAGTTTCTGCAACACGGGATTGTAACCATATACGGGGCGACTAAAAAGGAGATCGAGGAAGAGAATTTTGCAGGATTAGTCGGGTAAGAGTAAGTCGGGTAAGAGCCCTGTACAAAGAGCGAAGATTAGATAACGGGGGAAAAGTTCAAGAGGAAAAAAAGTTCAAGAAAAAAAGTTCAAGAGGAAAGTTCAAGTCACTAGCCGTTTCCATCTTCTTTTTGAAAACGGCAAATTGCCATCCTATTTGAACTTAGGATTCCTCAAAATAAAAGTTCATCACTTTGAACCAAGAACCATCAGATGTATAAGTGTCAAAGATTTGGACATATCAGCTCTGTCTGCGAGGCAAGGGATAGAACAAGAAAGAGGGAAAGGAGCCAACATGTGCAAACTGTAATAAGCAACATACTGCAGCGGATAGGAACTGCGAGTTTTTTAAACGAGCCGAAGGGAACCAAACTCAGGCAAACCGAAAAGCGGACACATTAGGTGATCAGACCATAATACGTAACGAGGTAGAACACATTGAAAAGAGTCAAATATCGGTTAAGAACATCAGGACAGGAGAAATAGCAGAAAAGGAAGAAGACAGAACAGTTCAAGAACTAATGGAAAAAGCGAAGAAAACTTTAGTAGTAGCGAAACAAAGCTACAGTGAGGTATTACAAGGTAAGAAAAAGGAAAAAGAGAGACAAACAAATCCAGAGGAAGGGCAACAAGACGAAGAGAAGCCAGAAGATGAAAAAGAGACAACTGATTTGAGGAATTGGGTAGGAGGATTGGTCAGAAAAATAATTGCAGTAGTTTTGACAGGAGGGAAATGGGAAGAAATCTGCCAGGAAGTAAAAAATGTTATTAGGAATGGAAACTTTATACAACAAATATTATTAGGAATGGAAACTTTATACAACAAATATTATTAGATGTTATTTTAACAAATTAGATGTTATTTTTATGTGTGAAACATGGCTAAAAGAAGGGGTGAAAATTAATTTAAGAGGTTACGAGGAATATAGAGTGGACAGAAAAGGAGACAGAGGGGCACAGTATAAAGGTTTACACAGTATGGTAACAGGGGTATCTTCCAATGTTAAGGTTTTCTGACGACCTTCTCGGTCCCCAGAGTAATATTCAGGTAAAAGGCCAGAAAATGAAAGGGTACATTCGCAAACCTCCCAGTGCAGTTCAAAAAAGGTCACGACGGTTTACAAAGCGCGTAATTTAAATCTATTGCTTTAAACTATGAAGCTTAAAATAAAAGATGAATGAACTAGGTCAAAGCACAACACGTATACACATTATAGACTCTTTCGCGTTACCCAGGTTGCACCACGAGGAGGCAGTCTATTTTGCAACCCATACATAGGTGTTTTATAGTATACAGGTTTAACCCCATATACTATAAAATACCCATGTATATTAATGTCTATATGTGTTGTTATGACTATTTATGTCTATATACGAGTTACCCATTACATTGGTACTTTACAACAATTCCTAAATGTTACTAACTTTTGCAAGTTTAGTATTTTTCTTAATACGTTTAACTACGGCTCTTTCTGCTACAGCTACATTTTCTTCTTTAAGTGTATAGTAAATCCTAACTCGAACGAACAAATTAAAAAAATAATCAACTGGAAAAGCTTCGCATGTCAATTCAGATAACCAAGCAGTTTAAGTTTAGCAACAATAACACTAACTATCCCTGGCTCACAAAAGGATTCCTGATAAGTTTCCTGAAAAACGGACTCACACTTAAAAAGATATAACTGATAAACTGAATAAAGGCCTCGCTCGGGACTATTAATCTTCCACATGAAGGTCGCTTAATTTACGCCCTTTCCTCGGTGTACGTATGAGCGGATGCTGGGTTACACTGTACAGTACGATACTTGCAAAACTGACAATCATGGCGCTGAAAAATTTTAAGCAAAAATACCCAACAACGTAAACAAAACCCGTCTCCTCTAACTCGTCCGGATGCCACTCAACTTCTTCTCTTAGCGCCTCTGTTCCCTCGCGAAATTTGGCGTTTTCTTCAAAATCTTCTAAAGACAAAATCGGAACGGAAGACCGAGTCTGAAGAGCTCCTAGTAATTCACAATTACCTGAACTATTGTCAGACATCCGCTGAATCTTGGCTAACAAATTCTTCTTGTACAGGTTAAGGAATCGAAGTGGTGTAGGGTTGCAGGAAAGCCCACCGCTCGCTCTAATGCTACCAAACAAATGTTCTAAGTTGTCCTGGTTGAAGTTTCTTAAGCGGAGATTGTCAATTGTCATTGTTTTTATATAAATGCCTAACTAAACCTTGACAGCTTGACTCGAAAGCTTGACAGCATTAACCGATAACAGCCAGCCATTTACACATTTAATACGCTTCGTGACATTCTTACCAGCCTTAGAAATAGCTTTAATGGAACGCAGAAAGTTTGAAAGCTTCTGAAGTGTTATCCAGTGAGCGCTACTAAAAACAGTGGGGATGAAAATTGGACGTCGCAAAGCTTTGCGATCAACAGATGACAACCATTAAAAATATCAAACAAACTGTCGAAATTTAAGAGGAACTCTGCGGTTTGAAGAGCTTGAACCGGTAGCTTGCTAAACCGAACTAAAGTTCGGATTCCTGCGGCAACAGTATGACTGCAAACCTGCGAAGCTAGTTTAACCTTCATCTTCAGAAAACTAGTTGTGTTAATATGCTGTAGAGTTAACATTCTAGCTAAACGTAATTTTTGTTTACGATCTATTTCAAAAAATCTACGTAAGTGACCCCACTTTGCTACGTTAATTTTGCCCGAACCGAATACCATGTAATACTTAATGAGGTTGTTTCTGATACTTTTTAACAAGTGGGGTGCGTCAAAAGAAAAACTAACTAATCTTGAAGCAGAACGGGGTTTCTTCAACTGTACTCTTAACATTGATACTAATTTTTCGGCATGCGCAAGTTTTTTTGAAACAGCAGCACAATCGGCACGCAAACAAGATGCCTGGGGTAAGGTTGGGATTTTGGAAGTAGAAAAGTTACCATATTCAAATTCACTATACAATTCCAAACCATCTAAAGAGGCATGAAAACCGTCAAGATCGATAGTCTCGGGGTGAATGTCCCGAATACTACTAATTTCTGGTGAAGCTGGGGAAACAAGCGTTGCTTTAGCGGGGTGAATGTCCGGAATACTATAAATTTCTTGGGAAACTGGAGAAAGAGACGTTTCTATAGAACTCTGTTTTTGCGCGTAGTTGTGCTCAGCAGAAATGGATGTCGAAGCTAACTGGACTGTAAAATGACCTTCGGGTGGTTCGCAAACAGGAATAAATGGATGTCGATAGCAAGAAGATTGCTTACAACTTCGAAAATGCTCTGAGCATATGCGTAAACCATTTTTTGGTAAAACTAATCTCTCTTTACCCATAACCTTTAACCATAATTCTGAACAATTGTCATTCGGAATACGAAAAAACTTTGTTCCTGCTGGTTTTCTATAGGATGCGTTCTTACAAAAAGGAACACAACAAAGTACGCTAGGCATGTTTAATTAACTAGCTTAACTATTATTTTACACTAATATTACACTTAGCTAAAACTCACTTATAAACACACTCACTTATATTACACTTAGCTAAAACTTATATTACCGAAATGAAAACTTAATGAAAAAGTTTAATTTAATTAAACCGTAATTCGTCTTGAAAAAAAGAGAAATTACAGAGTCGTGTTAAGAAAACGGTAAAAATCTGCTTTGAAAGAAATTGCGAGTGAGCTCTGTGAAATTTGCAACAAACTGCACGGAAGCGCAATAGCAATTGCTGACGAGTTGATGAGACGACGCTATTTATATGAAATTAAAAACAGTAGAACGTAGCAAGTGCTTGTCTTTCTTTGCGGATTAGCAAGCAATGTGAAGTGAAAGATATTACCGTAAGACTTTAATACCAAGATCCAGAATAATCAATTCCGGGAGAAAAACTTTCAAAATCGCGCAATGCTAGTCGAATCTTACGTCAGCCCCAAACTCCCTCGAGACAAAGGTCACCAGTCCCCCGTTTTGTGAATGTTTTGTTCTCTTTTCGAACCCTTCTTGTAGTAGATTTGGAATGCCTACTTCTGGGGTAGGATGGGCAAGTCTGTGAATCCATCCCTCCTATGTTCCTTGTTACCCCCAAATCCTCTTGAGACCGAGAAAATCGTCTTAATCCCTTTACATTGGAAGATACCCCCTGTTACCATACTGTGTAAACCTTTATACTGTGGGGGGAGGAGTCCTATTCTGGGTTAAAGAAGGTATTCAGTGGGAGAAAATCAATATCAAAAGATACAATAACGGGGCCTTAGAATTTATAGGAATAAAAGTAGTGGAAAAAGGAAAGAAGCTTTATTTAGCTGGGCTATACCTCCCAGGTTGCACACTACGGTCGAAAAATGGTTGAAATGACGTCGCCGACGTTGAAAGTTGTCGTCACTCTGCGACGTCAATGTCACTTGGAAATTGACGTCATCTTCCCTTTTCTCGGACATCGAATTTGACCGTCTACATTGACGTCGCTTGCAGGTTGAGGCGACGTCGCAAAGAGCCAACTTTCTGCGCCCCAGTTAGGTCAAATATCTGGTCCTGGGAGGGTTTCTATTTGGTGACTCCAGATTCATACTTAAAGCCGATGTTTTCTGAAATGGGCATTCTTTAATAAAATATATGTTGAACTGCTGTTTAAATTTAAGAGGGATATTTAGAAGAATTCTCGTGGTCGCCCTTGCGTATCCCTTTATTCTCGTGGTCGCCCTTGCGTATCCCTTTATTTTGGTCGAGTCATGCGTAACAATTGACAATTAAATCTTATAGAAGTTTTTATTAATACATGACATAAAACTAACTTGTCTGTTCCGTTTATTTTCATTGCATGTATATAATAACAAAACGACAGGCGAGCTGTCAACTACGCTATGCAAGTAGGATGGCTGAAACGTCTAAAGACGAGTCTGGGTACATTCTGCGTGGTATGGCCGTTGGCCTGAAACGTCTAATATTTTTGTCTACGTGAGTAGGTTGTACAGGATGTACACGGTAGATGGCAATGACGTTAGTTGAAATTGGTATGAAGCGGGAATTGAAGAACAAACAGGAGCAGGAGCTTGTGACGCAAGGTAAGGGAAGTAGTTACCCATAACTATAACTGCCATATCACAATACGTGCTCCTTGTCGAAACCCTTCTGCTCAGTCTCGTACTTAACTTGTAAAATTCGTTGCAGTGTATTGTTTACAACTAACTGAACGTTATCTTCATTTGGGCTTAAACATACAATTCAGGGAGGTACAGTATTTGTTTCTTAAGAAAAATAACAGCAAAGCGTTAAGTTTACGCAACTTAACACAATTTATTTCTTATTAATTAGGAAACATGGTGAAAGGTACATTGAAGGCAGAGGGAAGTATTTTACATGGCGAAACGTACACTGAAGGCACCAGGGAAGTATTAGAATTTTAAGCTGATACCTGGATTGACTCGCGCTATGAAGATGCTTCCGCCTTCTGATATTCCAGAGACGCTTCTCCTTCATGTCAACGTGGATGGCCTACCGATGGCGAAAAGCTCAAGTCACTGTTTTTGGCCCATTTTATTGAAGGTTACAAGAATCACGAACTAATCATGAATCACGAACTAATCATGCTAAAGTGGTTAGTCTTACACGAAAAAAGAGGATCAATTGAAGGTTAAGATTATCCGGAGCCAGGAAAGGCTGTCGAGGTCTTTGAAGGTTATTTGAAAGAAATAATACCTAAATAAATATATACATTTGTATTGATTAATATATGACGATCACCTACAGCCTTACCTTCCATTATCTACAAGTTTGCAAGATTATTTTGTACTTCTCTGTATGTATTTGAAAACATGATAAAAAATTATTACCTAGTTCACAAGTCAAAATCATTCAATTCAAATCATTCAAAATCATTCATTTGTATACAAAATGATTACAAGGCCATGCGTTAACTTCAAGTTATTTGTATCAAAAGCTCACACATACAATATACATTTTCAAATGATCCTTACAGTCCTGAACGAAGGGTCGGTCTTTGATCAGAACTGATCATCAGTCAAGGATCAGTTCCGCCCAAAAGAGCTTTTTCGGGAAGCTTCAGAATACTTAGGTCGTTTAGGACAACGGCTTCGAGTGCATTTTGCATAGTTTTTCCTTTGGAATCCTTTGAAGCACTTAAGTTACTTGAACGCCTTGCAATTTACTTGATTTACTCGCTCCAGCCATGCTTGCATTGTATACAAAACATGGGTCGTAGTACAAAGTGAATGATGAACGGCAAATAGCGGAGCACTAGTCAGGCCTAAGCGTAGCACTTTCTCAACCAAACAAGAAACGCCCCGGCGTGGAAAACATTGGACGTTTAGGGATTCATCTTTATTATTTGAGAACCAATAATCACATAAAGACCTGTTCTCTTTTCACTTAACCTAACTTCATCAACTGAACGAACCCACAACCTTCCCCCCTCTGACGATAGATACATAGAATTACCCATAGAATTACTAACAAGATCCCTTACTTATAATAAATTTATTTTCCTAGCAGCTATATTAAGAGGGGTTGTTGGGGGTTTAGGGGGGATTAATTTAAACCTCTTACGTTCGATAATAGCATTCTCATCAATTAATCATATGGGTTGATTACTACTTGCCTCCCAAATTAACAATTCAGTTATGTGAATCTACTTTTTTGTCTATGTGATTGTTCTATTCTCTGTGACTCAACTGTTTAATTTATACCAACTAATCTCTTTAATTCAAATTAACTCCAACCACTGTTTAAACTTTATGATTAAATTACTACTATCCTTAATATGCTCTCCCTAGGGGGATTACGCCCTTTTTTAGGATTTATACCAAATTGACTTATCATCAAAAATACTAGTACTTCAATAATAATTTTTAGATTAATAATTTTAATTGTCTCCACTTTGTTCACTCTTTATTATTATTTACGAGTTTCATTTAACAGAAATCTTTTTTTTTTTTTTTTTTTTTTCCGTGTATTTGTAGCGTGAGCTAATGCTCGTTGCTGACTTAGGGTTTACAGTGACACAAACAACTTGATGGCTTCACATAGTGTACCAGTTGGTCTTCGTACGAATGCCAACTTAAGTTAGGAAGATATTCTTAAGCTAATTGCTCTTTAGGATGTTGAGTGCCTCTGTTGCAAAGATATGAGTCGCGGGGAAAACTGTTGTATTCGTCAGAATATTGTCCGGATTAAAGTGTAGTCTTTTTCTTGAAAGATGTCTGCGCAGCAGTGCTCGTTGTCTGTTGAGTAGTCTGCAGTGGAAAAAAACATGTATAAGGTCTTGTTTTGAAAGTCCGTTGCAGGTGCAGGTCGTCTCGTCGGTCTTTCTTATTCTGTGGAGGTAAGTCTTAGTCGGGAAATGGGCAGTTCTTAATTTTATGAGTGTCGATATTGTCTTTCTGTCTAGTTTGAGTTTACAAATTGGTTTTAAGGTCGGGGTAACATGTAAGTCTCTGAGTGTTGATGATGCGTCAGACCATTTCTTTTGCCATTTTTGAAGAATGATGAGGTTCATCGCAGCCTTTTTGTTCATGGATTTGTCCGATATGGGGTAAGTATTCTTGTAAGATATCATTCTCTGGGAGCAAGTGTTATACCTTCCGTGTTTTGGTTTCGTAATTGGTCCGTCCGGTAGTTTCTGGGCGAATCGTAGGAGCGTTTTCAGCGTGAGAAGATCTAAAGGAGGGATACCCGCTTCTACTTCGAGGGATGCAGTAGGGGTGGTTTTTAGGGCGCCGGTGATGAGTAAGAGCGCTTGCCTGTGTAGCGCTCGCACAGGGAGTAGGTTCTGCAGATTCGCATTCGCCAAGGCAGGTAACCCATATAATATTCTTGAGTACAGTGTGCTCTTGACTATAGTTGTTAGTTGATCTATTCTTATGGAGGGGATGAATTGCACTAGTTTTCTTAATTTGAAGATGGTGTGGCTGCCCTTGGAAGCGAGAAGACTTGCGTGGGCTGACCAGTCGAGCCTTGAATCATATTGTAGGCCTAGGTACCGTACACTGTTTTTTGCGTGGATAATTTCTTCTCCCCACTCCAGAGGAACGGGGTCTTGGAAACGTTTTCGGGAGAAATGTATAAGCTCTGTTTTGGATTTGGCGAAGTTTAGGCTCAGTCTTTTCCCCCATTTTTCTAGCGATATTAGTGCATTTTGTAATCGGCCAATATTTATATTTTCGGAAGAGTTTAAACTCTTTAATTCAAATTAACTCCAACCACTGTTTAAACTTTATGATTAAATTACTACTATCCTTAATATGCTCTCCCTAGGGGGATTACGCCCTTTTTTAGGATTTATACCAAATTGACTTATCATCAAAAATACTAGTACTTCAATAATAATTTTTAGATTAATAATTTTAATTGTCTCCACTTTGTTCACTCTTTATTATTATTTACGAGTTTCATTTAACAGAGATCTTTTTTTTTTTTTTTTTTTTTTCCGTGTATTTGTAGCGTGAGCTAATGCTCGTTGCTGACTTAGGGTTTACAGTGACACAAACAACTTGATGGCTTCACATAGTGTACCAGTTGGTCTTCGTACGAATGCCAACTTAAGTTAGGAAGATATTCTTAAGCTAATTGCTCTTTAGGATGTTGAGTGCCTCTGTTGCAAAGATATGAGTCGCGGGGAAAACTGTTGTATTCGTCAGAATATTGTCCGGATTAAAGTGTAGTCTTTTTCTTGAAAGATGTCTGCGCAGCAGTGCTCGTTGTCTGTTGAGTAGTCTGCAGTGGAAAAAAACATGTATAAGGTCTTGTTTTGAAAGTCCGTTGCAGGTGCAGGTCGTCTCGTCGGTCTTTCTTATTCTGTGGAGGTAAGTCTTAGTCGGGAAATGGGCAGTTCTTAATTTTATGAGTGTCGATATTGTCTTTCTGTCTAGTTTGAGTTTACAAATTGGTTTTAAGGTCGGGGTAACATGTAAGTCTCTGAGTGTTGATGATGCGTCAGACCATTTCTTTTGCCATTTTTGAAGAATGATGAGGTTCATCGCAGCCTTTTTGTTCATGGATTTGTCCGATATGGGGTAAGTATTCTTGTAAGATATCATTCTCTGGGAGCAAGTGTTATACCTTCCGTGTTTTGGTTTCGTAATTGGTCCGTCCGGTAGTTTCTGGGCGAATCGTAGGAGCGTTTTCAGCGTGAGAAGATCTAAAGGAGGGATACCCGCTTCTACTTCGAGGGATGCAGTAGGGGTGGTTTTTAGGGCGCCGGTGATGAGTAAGAGCGCTTGCCTGTGTAGCGCTCGCACAGGGAGTAGGTTCTGCAGATTCGCATTCGCCAAGGCAGGTAACCCATATAATATTCTTGAGTACAGTGTGCTCTTGACTATAGTTGTTAGTTGATCTATTCTTATGGAGGGGATGAATTGCACTAGTTTTCTTAATTTGAAGATGGTGTGGCTGCCCTTGGAAGCGAGAAGACTTGCGTGGGCTGACCAGTCGAGCCTTGAATCATATTGTAGGCCTAGGTACCGTACACTGTTTTTTGCGTGGATAATTTCTTCTCCCCACTCCAGAGGAACGGGGTCTTGGAAACGTTTTCGGGAGAAATGTATAAGCTCTGTTTTGGATTTGGCGAAGTTTAGGCTCAGTCTTTTCCCCCATTTTTCTAGCGATATTAGTGCATTTTGTAATCGGCCAATATTTATATTTTCGGAAGAGCTCGTGGTTGCTAATAGGATATCATCCGCAAAGCCCGTTGATAGGGAGTTCTTGGCTTTAACTAACGAGAGAGCTCCATCGACGTATATAGTGAACAGTACAGGTGAAAGGGGTGACCCTTGAGGCACCCCTTTTTCTATGCCAAAAGCTTCGCTCCTATTGTGTCCGTTAGCGATGAAGCCGCGTCTGTTAACCAGAAAACTCTTAATCCAGTTTACTAGGTAAGCTGGTATCTTTTTCTTTTCCGCTTCCCGGCAGAGTTTTCCGTGATTTACGTTATTGAATGCGCCTTCGATATCCAGTAACAGAACTGAGGTTACTTTGCCGTTGTCAAAGCCGGAAAGCACTTTGTCTGACAATTGCAGCATCGCGTTTGTCGTTGACCTGTTTGGTCGGAAACCCCATTGGTTGTTAGACAGGGCTTTATGACTCTCTAACATTTCCGACAATTTGGCTGCGATTGCTTTTTCAAGGACTTTGCCTAGACAGGGCAAGAGGGCAATCGGGCGAAAGTTTTTAAAGCTAGAGTAGTCAGCCTTATTTGGCTTTGGAAGAGCTAATATTTTTGCTGTTTTCCATGCAGTGGGGAAGTGACATAGTCTGAGGCTAGAATTAAAGATGTCCATAGTGGTCCTTTTTATTGTTTGCCACGTCTTTTTAATTAGGATTGGTTGTATGCAGTCAATTCCAGGCGCTTTCATATTCGGTAAGGAGTGAACTATTTGTTCCAATTCTTCTAAAGTCACAGTTGGTAAGTCTTTTTGTCTAGTCTTTTGTGGGTGTGTGCGTCTTGTTTGTTTATGTTGGTTTACAGTGGAGGGAGGGAAGCTTTTAAAATCGAGAAGTTTAGCAGCAAGGTAATTAAGCTTCGAGATTTCATTGGCAAAAGGTTTACGATTGTCGTCCAGAAGTTGGTCTAGGGAGAGAGAATTTCTTGATTCACGAAATTTTCTTTCCAGGTTCCATAACACTCGAGAATCTGAAGTGTCTAATTTTCGCTTCCAGTATTCTTCCTTGGTGATGCGTACTTTTGTCGTATAGCTATTTCTAGCATCTTTCCACTTGCGTTCGTTAAGCGAGCTTGGGAAGACACGGTAAGCCCTGAGTGATTTTGCTACATCCTTTCGAAGTAGATTGAGCTGGTTATTCCACCACGGGTTTTTTCGATTCGTAATGTTTCTTTTGGGTATGTGTACCTGGGCGCAGTTGTAGAGAGCTTCAGTTAAAAGGTTAACTGCGGTGTCGAGTTTTTCCACTGTATCTATGTCGGACAGTGCCTCCTTTATCCTCTGTAGTGTTAGTTCCAGGTCCGCATTTAGTTTTGGCCAGTTTGTTTTGTTGTAGTTCCATATTTCCTGTTTAGGTTTTTCGATTCGAATATCGATGTACAAGCGGATGGCTTCGTGATCTGATAGGTTTGGGAAAAAAGTTTTGTCGATAATTTGCAGGTCTATTAAAAAAGCAATATTTGGAGAGGCAAAGGCCAAATCGAGAGTTGAAAAGTCTCCTCTTTCATTGTTAAAGGTGCAGACATTCCAACTATTGAGCAGAATTAATTTTTTTTCGGTAATAAAATCGAAAAGTTGTCTTCCAGGTTTATCTGCTGGTTTGTTCTCCCAGTGCCAATGATGGGCGTTGAAGTCTCCGCAGAGAATTACGTTCTGGGAAGATGAAGGTAGTTCTCTCCAGATTTCGGTCATAAGCTCCGCAAGGTCCTCAGTATGTCTTCTGTACACAATGATTAGGAATATGGGTGTAAATGCTTTTGGGGCTATTTTTATAATCGAATATAAGTCTGTTACGGTAACTACAGAAACGTTAGGTGTTCTGCATCTTTTGAAGCATATAACACCTTTATAATCACTCTGGGATTCGAATGAGGTGAAGTGATGAAAAAGGGGAGTCGAGGGATTAGATGGGGGTTCGATTATGGCTATAATGTCAGCGTTAAAGTCGTTAGCTTCTCTTAGCGTTTCTGACAGCTGAGCATTGCTTTTCCTTATGTTATGGAAGATTATTTTTATTCCGTCTGTCAATAGATTTGGGCATGGATTTGGGAAACGGTGGGGTTGCGTTTTTGCCTTTCAGCAATACGCGTTGGGCAGCTACTTTCAAAGGAGTAGTGATTACTTCCGCAGTTTCGGCATTTCCTTGTATTGTTTGTGCATTCTTTCGTGTTGTGTTTGTCCGAGCATTTCCCACAAGTCGGGTGTGTTTCTTTGCAGTAAAATGCGGTGTGACCGTACTTCTGACAGTTATAGCACTGTGTGAAATGCTCTTGGCGGCGGTCTTCGAGCTGTACAGATCTGCTGAAGGCATATAGGTAGCCTCGGTTAAGCAGCCTCGTTTTAGCGTCAGTCGAAGGGCACGTGAACAGGATTGAACCAAAGGCTTTCGTGCTGTCAGGGTTCAGCCAGCGTAGAGACTCAGCAGTGAACTCGATTTGTGTGGCTATGTTTTTCCTAGTCAGGTGGGAGGCGATTTCTTCGTAGTTAAATTGTTTGGGGATTTGGTGGATGACTAAATCTTTACGTGGTTTCGGGCAGGTTACTTTTATCGGGCCGAGTGAGTCCAAAGTGGTGTCATGAAGGAGGTTTTCTGTTTCACTCTTTTCCCGTTCGCTTCCAAGTGTGAGTTCGACTAAATTCTTCGTTTTCCGTGCCACGATCACGTTGGGAGCCTTGGGGCCAAACTTTTTAAGCAAGTCCCTGTCCAGATTACGTAGTAAGTCTTCTCTTTTGACTACTTCTTTCTTCTTTCCGTCATTCAATTGTTCATCATAGACGATAAGCTCATCTTGTTGTCGTCTTTGGTAATTCGTCGGGCTGGGTTGGCTTGGTTGAATAGGGGAGGCGGCGGGCTTTGTTGATTTGGGTAAAGGCCGTTTTCGGTTTACCACGGACCAAGGACCTTCCATTGGCGACGGAGTAGGTTTTGGTTGGATTCCATGTTTGTTGATGAGTTCTCTCAGGTATTTAACCTCCGCTTGAAGCTGGGGAACACATTCAGCAATTGGGAGAAGGTCCTCGACTTTGCAATTGAGGATTGTCACTTGGTTTGACAGCTCTTCGTTTTGTTTTCTGAGGGATTCGAACATTTCGGAAGGGTTATTCGGATTCGGAAAGTCTTTAACCTTTTTCTTCTTCGGGGGTTCGAGCGAGGCCGCGTTGGTTTCCATGCTCTCGGGGTTATTCTCATTGTTTGTTGAGTCACCGCGAGTGATGTCCCAGAAATCTATTATATAGAAATCTATTATATAGAAAAATTATGTGAAATAAAAAACTAAACTACAACTTAACAAAACTCACTATTTTTTTATCCTTCTTTTCTATTTTACGCCTACTCTTATGCAATTGATTTTATTTATTATAAATAAAAAAATCTTAAGTTAAGTAAACTATAAGCCTTCAAAGCTTAAATTAAGAAAATTTCTTAGATTTTAGCCACATTGCATCCTAAGATTTGCACTCTCAATTTTTTTTTAACTATAAAATCACTAATATAGGAGTACATTAAACTCATAATTAGATTTACAGTCTAATACTTTTATCAGCCACTATATTGCGACGCTGACTTTATTCAACAAACCATCAGGATATTGGATCACTTTATTTCATTTTTGGGGCTTGAGCAGGAATAGTTGGGACCGCTTTAAGCCTTTTAATTCCAGTAGAATTAGGTCAACCAGGAAGCCTTATTGGAGATGACAAAATTTATAATGTAGTAGTAACCGCTCATGCTTTTATTATAATTTTTTTATAGTCATGCCCATTTTAATTGGGGGTTTTGGGAATTGACTAGTACCCCTTATACTAGGAGCTCCTGATATAGCTTTTCCGCGGCTTAATAATATAAGATTTTGACTCCTACCCCCTGGACTAACTCTACTTCTTGCTGGGGGGGTGGTAGAAAGAGGAGCTGGTACTGGGTGAACAGTATACCCCCCTTTATCAGGGGATATCGCACATGCTGGAGCATCTGTGAATTTAAGAATTTTTTCTTTACATTTGGCTGGTATTTCTTCAATTTTAGGTGCTATTAACTTTATCACAACAATCATTAATATGCGAACTCCAGGTATATCACTAGACCGAAGCTCTTTATTTGTATGATCTGTAGCGATTACTGCCCTACTTTTATTGCTTTCATTACCAGTACTTGCAGGAGCAATTACCATACTTTTAACAGAGCGGAATTTGAATACATCTTTTTCTGATCCTGCTGGAGGGGGGGGGGGGGATCCAATTTTATACCAACACCTATTTTGATTTTTTTGGACACCCAGAAGTATATATTCTTATTTTTACCAGGATTGGCTATAATCTCACATATTATTAGCCAAGAAAGCGGTAAAAAGGAAGCTTTTGGAACCTTAGCAATAATTTATACCATATTAGCTATTAGGGTTCTAGGATTCGTTGTATTAGCTCACCATATATTTACAGTAGGAATAGATGTAGACACACGAGCCTATTTTACACCAGCAACTATAATTATTGCAGTACCGACTGGGATTAAAATTTTTAGATGATTAGGAACTTTACATGGCACACAATTTACATTTTCGCCCTCCTTATTGTGAGCGTTAGGATTTGTTTTCTTGTTTACCGTTGGGGGCCTAACTAGTTTTAGCTAACTCAAGAATTGATATTATCCTACATGACACTTACTATGTGGTAGCTCATTTTCATTATGTACTCTCTATGGGAGCAGTATTCGCAATTTTAGCTGGATTTACCCACTGATTCCCCTTATTTGCAGGTGTAACAATAAACCCCAGCTGATTGAAGATTCATTTTTTTACAATATTTGTAGGAGTAAATTTAACCTTTTTCCCTCAACACTTCTTAGGACTGGCTGGAATCCCTCGTCGATATTCTGATATCCTGATGCCTATACCGCATGAAATGTCGTATCATGAACTGGTTCTATAATTTCTTTTATTGCAACACTAGGATTCATTTTTATTATTTGAGAAGCAATAATCACCCAACGGCCTGTTCTTTTTTCATTTAACCTAACTTGATCAGTTGAATGAACTCACAACTCATTGGTAATAATATGACGAAGTTTGTATTATATGGCACGGGTTAAAAGTCATAGAAGTTTCCAAGCACCCCTTGTCGGTACTTAACGTACAACAGGGGTGCTTTCGACGCTGGCTGTGATATGAGAGCTTGTGGAGCTTCAATTTTACTTGTAACGTTACTCATACTCTCAACATGTGTTGTCTGAGCTATTAAAGATTAACAGAATTTCAATGAAAGTACTAAAATTAAGTTATTAGCTTGGAGCCCCTGCTAAAACAAATCGATTCCTTTCTTATGTAAGGGTGCTAATAACAGTTAAACGTGTAAAGAATAGGACAGCATTGCTCTTTACAGACAGAAATCATCTGCATCTGGAGCTGTTGAATCCAGGATATCTTGGAATGTTATGGTACGTACTAAGATAAGGTTTGCATTTCAGGAAAATTCAAGGCGAATAGTTCCATAATGAGCACTGCCTGAAGTTTCTTTAGCGCAGGGAAAGCCCGTATCCCAAGATCCGTTATACTAGATAGGACCCCAAAAACGCAAACGCTCTCCTCCTGAACGTGATCAATTTCCCTCCGGAACTAACCAAAAAGGACCACATTCAGGACTGACGTTACTGTCGTTTAAGAATGGGGCGTCTCCTAATGGCTTTCCATTCCAACCAAGGACATCGTAGTTTACGGTACTTTCGCTTCAGTTTTGCCGTTGTCCCTTACGTACTGCATGATGATCAAATAGTATGTGACATATGAACGGTTTTGAAATAGCAGCCGAAAAAACGAAATGTCTAGTCATAACAAAGAAAAGAAAGACAGAAACAGAAGTTAATGTCAAAATCAGGGGTACGGAAATAGAAAAAATAAAAGAAGGAAAATTTTTGGGAATCACTTTCGACAAGGAACTACATTTTAAACAACACATGGAAAAGATGAGAGAAAGGGGAATGAAAGCTAATTTAATACTGCAAAAATTGGCAGGGACAAGTTGGGGAGCAAATATAAAAACAATGCTAACGCTTTATAAAGGACTAATAAGAGCAAAATTAGAATATGCGGCAATAGTTTTTAAAGACGCCAACAAGAGCATGTTAAAACGCATAGAAGCCATACAAAACAGAGCACTACGAATAATTCTCGGGGCAATGAAAACCACGCCCATAGCTGTGTTACTGTGCTCAACAGGACTAACACCGCTCAGAGATAGGTGGGAAGAACTAGCTTTAAGGTATCGCAACAGAATGATGGAACGTTATTATGAAGACGAGGTAGTATTCAGAGTCCTAGATCACAGGGAAAAAAGAATATATGCACAAATTAGTACATGGATAGAAGCCTACCAACTACCGGAAATAGAAATAGGAAATATCTATGAGAAAAAAATCGCGCCATGGGATTTCGATGTAGAAGGTATAACGGATTCAATACCAGGACTTGCCACGAAATCAGTTTACCAGGCCGGAAAACACGCAACAATTTTAGATTTCTTTGAGAAGCGTTACAAAGATAGAAAAAGAGTTTTTACAGATGGCTCAAAAGACGACGAAGGAAACGTAGGAGCAGGGATATATGTGGAGTATGAAGACAAGATGGTGGCTCTCGCTCTACCGAAATTTTCATCAGTAATGGCAGCCGAACTGTATGCAGTTTTGGAAGCTTTACAATTCGTAAATACAGCACAGGAAAACAAATATGTAATATTTACAGATTCAAAGGCGGCAGTTTTGGCAATAAAAAATTATGATAACAGGAAATATAGCCGAGTCATTCAGGAAATCCAAAGGTCAATTATGGCTTTAAAAACTCAAGGGAAAGACGTAGCTATACAATGGGTGCCAGGACACGAGGGTTTTAAGGGCAACGAAAAGGCAGATTTAGCAGCAAAGCTGGGAAAAGGATCAGAAAATTTTATAAACAGACGACTAACAACTGAAGAAATAATGTCACTTTATAAAGAAAAGAACGAAAAGAGAATTTTAAGAATGCTAAAACTTCAATCTGAACAAGAATTGGTACAAGCGGCCATATCTCTCAAACCGCAACCATGGCTAGAACACCCGAATAGAAGAGTAGCCGTAGCGCTCTTAAGAATAAGAAGCAAACATGCAAAGGTGGGTTGGTGGATGAAGAGATTTAAGCTTAAAGACACAGATATATGTGAAAACTGTAGGGAACAAACAGACACAGTGGAACACAGGTTGGTGTATTGCCCATCATACGAATACGAAAGAGAAAAATGGAGGAAAAAAGTAGAACAGATCGGAGTAACTTTTAACATGGAAAATGTATTAGGATTAGGGGAAATTGAACCAGAAAGACAATATAAGTTAAGAAACTGTCTAGTAGACTACTTTAAAGACACTAGACTAATAGAAGTGGTGTAATAATAATATATAAAATAATAATAAGATCAATAGAAAGATCAAGACCAATAATAAGATCAAAAGAAAGTTTGTTTAAGAAATAATCTTATAAAAAAAATGGACAGAAGTAGTCGATAATGTGCCCGTTAGATGGCACAGTTTTTGACTAAAAACAGTCCAACAACAACAAGTAAAGAAGAAAAGGGATAGATTGCTTATTGCCGGCAAATTCTGTAAGCTTGTTCCTGCTTCTGAAAAGTACGTTGTCACCACACTTTATTGTAGCGGCACAGTTTCCCAAATCAAGCCGTCTAACTTTCGATTCAAGATTATTCGAAAACCCGAAATTTAATTTCGAAATTCTATAGGTCCCTTCAAAGAGGTTTAGCGTATAGGTCCGATGTATAGGTCCGTATAACTCAGGGGCCGTCCATAAATGGCGCCAACCAGGGAGAGGGTGGGTGGATTCAGTAAACGATGACGCGAGATGACGAGAGGGTGGGAGGGGGTTTAGTGACGCCATCCTGTAACTCTAAACTTAACTGGTGATTCTGTACAAACCATTTTTACGTAAGTGCCAAAGCGTGAATGTTATTCTTGTATTTTCACAATTTTGTGAAAGTTTTCTTGCTATTTCTAGCTCCTAAGTAGACAGAGTTTGTAGCGTTTACCTAACTCTTCAAGGATTGTCAATATGTCGGTTAAAAAAAGCCCATATTGGCATATTGTAATGGAACAATGGCTCATTACGTGGAGGACGGATTCAGATGCCCTCGCGTCTGCTTGAAATTTTGTTAAAAAGCAAGCGATCTCATTACACAAGGTCTCCTATTTATTTTTTTTCCCTTTTTTGTGAGAGGTGATGGCGCCATTTTAGAGGGTGGGGTGACGGTAGGTAACTGAGAGGGGGGGTGGGTAAAAAATTCGAGATTTTTTGGGTGGCGCCATTTATGGACGATCCTTCACCTGTGTGAGTTCAAATGGGAAGAAAAGAACAAACAGTGTATGGGCGCGTGCCCGATACCAGCTTTCCGAGTTATAAACTGAGAATAGGGGGAAACAAAGGAGTTTACCAGAGTGTCTGGAGTCTGTTAACTTACTGGGGAGGAATGGCGGGGAAAAACAGTTCGATACCAGCTTTGTGAGTTCGAAACTGAGAGAAAAAGGCAAAAAAAGGGGGGGGGGAGGGATTTAACCAGACTGTCTTGATTTGTATGTGGAATCTGCCTAACGACAGCTTACTGGAGAGAATGGGGGAAAATTGGAAATGCACAATTTCCTTTTTAATAATCACGCCAAAAAAATTGACACTATCACGGGATTCTAACTCTCGTGATGAACTATGAACTAGAAAACGGGTTTTGCTCGGGAGCGATCGGAAATTGACTTCCAGGAGCTGATGAGTCTGGGTACATTCTGCGTGGTATGGCCGTTGGCATGTAACTTATATTAAGCCGGCTAAAGATGTTGCGGTTATGCTTGAGCAGGCCGAATGAACGCTACTATTCCAGGCCTGACTCGTCCCACCTCTCTTCTTTCTCACCTTCTTTTTCACATGCACTAAATAGGACTGCTTTTCGTTGAGGTAGTGCCTGAGCAGGCCGAAGGAACGCCACGAACCCTGACCTGACGCGTACCGGAAATGGGGCTGCATAGCTTTTCTGGTTAGCAGACGTGATGAAATCCCAGGCATACAGGCACCTGGGGACGAGGGGTGCAAGGTGCAATGTCCACAGGCGAAACTCTTAACCCTGCCAGGCGACGTCTTCGCGTTCTCTATTCGAGCCTCCACCAACCCGTTTGACTCCATGACCCCAGAAAAGTTCCGCTGTTGCCATTCAAGACCTAATGAATGGCAACAACGAAGACTTTCTCCCCCCAGGAAGCAAAAAGTTGTGGCAAAAGACCTAACCAGCCACAACACTTTCACTCCGGCATACCTGTTCCTTCTGGTTCTCCTGATTCCCACAAGAGGTGAATTAGCTACCTCCAAGTAGCCGAATATCAGCTTAGCGGATTAAAGTTGCGGGTCTTTTCTTCTTCTCCAAAGGATGATGCAAGGCCAGGGCTAAAGTTAGGCTGAGCGGGATGGGAGGAGGGAAAGCATCGCACACCATACGACAGGCTTGTCTTGACCAATGCGCAATCTAATTGAACAAAGCAATTACATTTTAACAAAGTCTCACTGAACAAATAAAAAAAACCTACTGAACCTCTTCGGAACAAAGATGGACTATCAAAGGAACAAGCTAAGCTTCAAAAAATCATCGCAAACGAGCGGACCAGCTCACCGTACTTCTATACGGAGCTCCATATGAAGCCCATAACCACAGTATAAAGGTTTCACAGTATGGTAACTGGGGGTATCTTCCAATGTAAAGGGATTAACACGATTTTCTCGGTCTCAAGAGGATGTGGGGGTAACAAGGAACATAGGAGGGATGGATTCACAGACTTGCCCATCCTACCCCAGAAGTAGGCATTCCAAATCTACTATAAAAAGGTTCGAAAAGAGAACAAAACATTCACAAAACGGGGGACTGGTGACCTTTCTCTCCGGCACTCTAGGGAGTTTGTGGCTGACGTAGGGTCCTAGGGCCTCTATTCACTATCTTTTTAAGTGTGAGTCCGTTTTTCAGGAAACTTATCAGGAATCCTTTTGTGAGCCAGGGATAGTTAGTGTTATTGTTGCTAAACTTAAACTCCTTGGTTTATCTGAATTGACATGCGAAGCTTTTCCAGTTGATTATTTTTTTAATTTGTTCGTTCGAGTTAGGATTTACTATACACTTAAAGAAGAAAATGTAGCTGTAGCAGAAAGAGCCGTAGTTAAACTTGTTAAGAAAAATACTAAACTTGCAAAAGTTAGTAACATTTAGGAATAGTTGTAAAGTACCAATGTAATGGATAACTCGTATATAGACATAGATAGTCCTAACAACACATATAGACATTAATATACATGGGTATTTTATGGTATATGGGGTTAAACCTGTATACTATAAAACACCTATGTATGGGTTGCAAAATAGACTGCCTCCTCGTGGTCCAACCTGGGTAACGCGAACTAGTCTATAATGTGTATACGTGTTGTGCTTTGACCTAGTTAATTCATCTTTTATTTTAAGCTCACATAGTTTAAAGCAATAGATTTAAATTACGCGCTTTGTAAACCGTTGTGACCTTTTTTGAACTGCACTGGGAGGTTTGCGAATGTACCCTTTCATTTTCTGGCCTTTTACCTGAATATTACTCTGGGGACCGAGAAGGTCGTCAGAAAACCTTAACATTGGAAGATAGCCCTGTTAGCATACTGTGAAACCTCTATACTGTGCCCATAACAGCCTGGGACCAAGCAAATATTAATTTAAAGACTAGTTCGTTCAAATTAAAATACTTTACCTCCAGTGGTGAACGCCAAGGTAGCAACTGTTGAATTCGATTGCAGGTCACACGAATCTTGGTTTTCTTCTAACGGCCGGAATTTAACGACATAAAGGCATTGTCATTGAAGAGAATATTGAGTAATAACGCAGGAGATCCAATTGATAGCCTATTTGAATCAAAACATCCTCAGTATAAAATTTAGAAAACAAGAATTGAAAACTTACTCCACCTCTTCAACACCACACACGAGATACCGTCCCTTGCCTGCTGGTTCTTCACGGGTCCCTCAATGCCCTCGAACCACGTCCACCAGAGAAGCTCCTTTGCTAACCATGTAAGACCTAACACGCGGAAAATGAGCGGGCCTGCTCGCTCATTTTCGCAATACAGAATATTAGCACCATGGAGCTCTATCTCAAGCCTATTAGCCAAGGAAAAGGCGAACATTAAAAAAAAAATCGAATTCATTCAAATTTAAAAAAAGAATACCTTGCGTAATGAACACCAACATGAATCTGATGAAACTGATAACTGCAGCTCACAAGAATCTCTATTTCCTTATAAGAATGGACGGAATTTAACGACATAAAGGGATAGACATCTTTAAAGATTATGTCCAGTAACAATGCAGGAGATCCAATTAGTCTCTTTGAATAAAAACAACATTAGTATAGAATTTAAAAAAATTAAGAACTTAAAACTTACTCTTCAACACCATACACGAAATACGGTCCCTTGCCTGCTGGTCCTTCACGGGCCAAACAATGCACTCGAACCACGCCCACCCAACGCCGGGGAAGCTCCGTTGCTATATTGTAAAACACGCGGAAAATGAGCAGACCTGCTCGTGGTATTTCCCCAATACGGAATATTAGCACAACGGAGCTCTATCTGAAGCCCATTAGCGAATAACAAGGCAGATACTAATAAAAAAAATCTAGTTCATTCAAATAAAAAAATTACCATGCCAGCAAAGATGAAACTGCAACTCACAAGAATCTTTGTCTTCTTATCAAGTGGACGGAGTTTAGCGTCATAAAGGCTTCAATTGAAGATAGTCTTCGGCAGTGGACCCAGTTGAAAAGCCTTTTTTTATTAAAAACTAAAACTATTAGTATTCAGCAAAAAAAAATAAGATAAAAACTTACCCCACTTCTTGAACCCACACTCGAACTCAACCCTGACCTGCCTAGCTCCATCGGGCTGCCAAATCCATCCAAATCACGCCCCCCAACCCCAGAAAAGCTCCATTTAAAGACCTAATACGCGAAGACCTAACGCATAATGGAGCAACGGAAGCTTTTCTGACCCCCAGAAGGTTAAACTGCAGCAAATCTTTAGGCGATTTACCGCAACCAAACCTCCTAGCATACCTAGTGCCCTCTGCGTTTCCTAGTTCCATCACAAGAAAGGGCGAATCCGAATCAAAGGCGACGTAAACACGATCAGCGGGATCAGCTAGGACGGCGTTCAAAGGCAAGGCAAGGGTTGAGGGAAGAGCTATAATGATGACGATGATCTTCGGTGCTGCAGCTGGAGAAATCGCCATAGATGTACGCATAATTTTCTTTGGGAATGCCTTCGCATTAACTAGCGAGGAAAGAGCACCAAGGGCTCAAAAACGGAAGCCTAGAGCAAAGAGGAATGAGAAAACCCAACGAATAAATGACATATTTCCACTGCAGAAAACTATATTTGGAGCGATATTATAAAAGGAACAACTTACCCTGCAAAGAACCTTCCCAAATGATCGGACCAGCTCACAAATTTGTCGAGACGGAAAATTAGCGCAAACGGAGCTCCATCTCAAGCCAACAATAGCCTAAACGATTAAGCAGATATTCATTTCCGGAAAGTGAGTTCATTTAACATTAAAACACTTTACCTTTCGTTATAAACGCCATGGACAAAACTAGTGAATTTAACAACGGCAGCTTACAAGAATCTTCTTCTTCTTCTAAAGTGGATGATATTTTGCTCATATTTTTAGCTTCATTGTGGCTCCGAGAACTAGAAGAAAAGAGAAAACAACCAGTATTAACCACTATGAAAGACGCTACAATTTAAGAGTATTCGGCGTTTGTACCTTTTGTCGACACTCGGTGAGTAATAGCGATTTTCACTGGCTACTCTGGAGTACTCTGGAGTACTCTTTTTTACTCCGAGTAGCGGCGGCGTCTTTCACTGAGCCAGCCAGAGGGGGAGTTACTCTTGTTGACGCCCTTCAGTGGAAATCTCACTTCGTTTCGAGTCAAAAAGAGTACCCTCGGCTACCCCGTCTTTGAAGTCGGAGTAGGATATCCAGAGTGCGTTCGTTTGCGCGGGAAACATGGATCCAAATAGAGAGAAATTGTTGCTTGCTTTGCTTGAAGAAACGTCTTCAAGTTCCAGTAGTGACAGTGACGAAGAAAATTATGGAAGAATGATGTGTATGCTTTTAGCAGAAAGATCCGAAGAGTCAAAACCCAGAATTCCAGATTTTATATCGAATGTGCACAAGTACTCAGATTGGGAAGTATGTAGCATATCTGTTCCACACAGAGGCACAGTTTAATAATAATTTTGTTAACAGTTTAAACGAAACTTTAGGATTACTCGGCAAGTTTCAGAGCTGCTAATTGACATGTTTACAAATTTCAAGGCATTTTCTTGACACAGCCTGCACTTTGATTTCTCCTAACATATTTCCGAATCAATAAGAGGATATTTGCAAAACAAATACAGAATAACAAATACAAAGAAAATCGCTTCCTATCATTGGTAAACCACCTTCACTAGTACGTATAAATTTCTGAAAAACCGCCATTTATTTCAGTAAAAACTTCTTAAAAAAAAACGTAAGTTGCGCGGGTAAAAAGCGTAAACAAGTATGGCTGCGCTTTACTCCTAAAATTACCAGCGCCCTCCACTGGGAGTAGCAAATCCGAGATCTCACGGCGAATCTGCAGTTTCGGAGTACGCTTTGCCAGAGTAGAGTGACACTCTCAGAGTGGCCAGTGAAAATCGCTATTATTAACATCTTCCTTTTCGCTTCGAGACATTGGACGAGTTTCGCAGCCCCAAAAGGATTCCTTCCCACCCTCTTCCTGCGGTCTCCATTACGGAGGCCCTACAAAACAAACATAGAAGGGGGAAAAAAGTTAGTCGGAACTTGTACAAACGAGTCAAAGGCTAAATCCTTAAAACAACATTTTCTTTCTAATGCAAAAGACTTTCTGAATCTCAAAGAGCATGTATAAATCTTTTATTTTGCATAAAATTGAAGGATAAATTGGACTATTCTATTCAGTATTTTGAATTTTAGCTCTTATTTAAAAGAATGACTCAAGAGACTCAAATGAGAAAGAAATTTCCCTCAAAAGTTTGAGAATTTAACACTTATTTGGGGGAAACAAAAAAGTTACCTCGACTTCCAAATTTGACATCGTCTTCGGTAGATGCTCAAAAAGACGAACACAGGCGAAAGCAGAGAGTAATACACGAAATGTACTCCCCTTTCTGAAAAGACTCCAATGTGTCCCGTCCCCACGCCTCTAGACGTAGCAGGGGTAGAAAAGACGAAGATTTTTCCCCAAGTCGACCAGGTCCAGTTTCTGCTCCCCTTTTTCGTAGCTGTTGCAACACAGGACCTTCGAGAGTTCTTCCTCCTTTTCTCTCGTGGTCTCATGAGCATCCTAGAAAAAAAAGGAACAAGAATAAAAACTGTAAAATAGGAATAAAAACGCTAAAACTCAGCTATTTAAACACTGGAAAATCAGTCTACCTTCTATGAACATATTACCAATATGTTCAAACATAAAGTGAACGCCTCGGCTAGGGAAAGAAACCAAAAAACCACACTGGAAAAAATAAAATAAGCTCTTACCTCTTCTGAAAAGTTCTTATCCGGCCCCAAAACAGCAAACAGTCTTGGAAACACGGCAAAATCGCAGACAAAATCGCAAGGGACCCAAATGGAGTGAAAGCCTGTTTTCGCTGTTTTTGCCATTTAAGACCTATTGTATGGCACAGCGAAGACTTTTCTGTCCCCCAGGAAATTCAAATGTTGCAGCAAAAGACCTAACCGGCCACAACACTTTGAATTCCTGGCATACCTTTCCTTCTGGTTCTCGTGACGGCTCCCATCAGAAGGTGAATAATAGCTGTCTCCACCCAGCCTCAGCTTAGCAGATAAATAGCAGAAACAGTTGCGTTTTTCTTTTTCTTCTCCAAAAGGATGGCAAAACGCACGGGGATAAAGTTGGCTGAGCGGAACTGGATGAGTGAAAAGACCACACTCACACATTGAACCCTTGTAAACTGTTCGTGAAATTTGTCACCACCTAATAAACAGAAAAGAGACATCACTTAGTAATACTGTTCATGTTTAAACACAACTTAAGGTCTTCAGCTTTAACAAGTTTGATTTGAGTCCCGGAAAAACACGTCATCCCACCCACTGGACAAACCGAAAATTGGCTGACCAGCCGTGTATGCGAATGCTCTCGCGTTGAGCGGCATGGAACAAGGACGGCAAATTGTTCGCTAGCTCGCTTCGGACGCGGTACCGGCTATGGCGGCCATTGCTAGGGAATATTAAATATTACGTTTTTCAACCGGAAAATTCAAAAAATTGGTTTCCACTGATATTTTCTTTATTTTAAACACGGGATTTTTCCCCGGGAGTGTATCTTTGTTGGTAGTCACGAGACTTGAGGAATTAAGCGAAATTTGAATATGGCTAAAATCGGATTGGATTTTTTTTTTTAAAGTGGAGACATAATTTTCGCCTCATTAAAGGAAAAGAAAGGCAGTGTACGGGAACTTGAGACTTATTCTTAAGCGAATGAATGGCACTATGTAGTCAGTGGGAGCGAACAAACTTGAAAACGTTCGAAACCTAGTGACGCAGGAATAATTTCGAAAATAAGCAATAGTGCCGCTGTTAATGAACAAAATGTGAACATAGTCACGCTGCTTGGTTAACAGTTAAGCTTTGATTGCTTTCAGTTTGATTAAAGTCCGATGGAGTCGATACGTTTAAAATAAAACGGGAGCAAATTACCTGAGGCGTTTTAACAATACGTTTTACACATTTTGAATAGAAAATTCAATGATTTTTGTAAAAGAAAAAAAAAAGTAAAATATTGGTAAGTAATTAAACTGTGGAGTCTACGCCTCGCAGCCACATTTGCAGATTAAACTAAAAAGCTTACATTTGCTTTAAAAGTCGTCTGAATGGATTAAATATAAACGTTCGTTTACATTTATAAATACATAAATTTAATGCACACAATGCAAATCAAGAATTGAAAGCAAAATCACAGTTGATGCAACCGCAGGCATAGAGTATATTTATACAGCGTTGTAGTTTCAGACTTGAAACTGTTCGATTTCCACGTCAAAAGAGAGCATGTTGTTGCTATGGCATGGTAAAAGGTGAAGGAAAAGGGGGGAGGTGGCTAAATTGGCGTTTGAAAGGCGACGAAACGAAGCGCGGGAGAGCGGATTTTTTGGCCAATCGCGGCAATCAGCTCCAGAGTTTGGAAAACGTGCAATGAGCAACCCCTTTTCATGCCAGTTATGCAAACTTGTTGGACTGTGGGAGAATGCATGCCCGTTCGTTTGAAATAAAGACAAACTTTTGAGAAAAAACGCCTTCTACTTTGTCTGGAGCAGTAGGCTCCCGTTTTCGAGGCGTTTTGGGAATGAACTGATTCACAATCTTTTTTCATCTTGGCTGTTTTATCATGTCGGTTGAATCTTTTTCACATTTTTGAAACTTTTGGAATCTTTTTCTCATTTGCTGTTTCATTATGCCAGTTGCAGACAATAAAGTCTTCTTATCGTGTTTCCCCTAGCTTTTACTGTGTAGATTGACCCCAGGTCTCTGGAAGGGAATCCGTTCTTTCGATTTGTCAAGAAGGAAAAAGGTATTTTGTGCACAAAGGTGCGACATGGGTGTTGCCCTCAATTAGTAAACGAGCCCTACATTTGTCTTTTAATTATTCAAAAAAGAACGACCAGGTGGGACACAGAAAAGAAATACAGACATTCCATTTGACGGGCCTGTTCTGTCAAAACTGTTGCACGATATAAGTGCTTCCACTTCTAGAGGTTTTCCTCCAGATTAGAGGTTTTTGACATTTTATTTCTAAATCTAGAGGTTTTAATAAAAAAATAAATAAATCTTTACTGTTTAGGTATAATAATTCAATTCATCAATGCCAGAAATCCACCGAAAATAAGCCTAGTTGCGTTTCCTTTCCGGAACACTGAATGCATGTTCTGAGTGGAGCACCAGGTTCGCCCTCTTATGCCCGTGACGTCATAGCTGTGGGATACCCTAGTGTGACTAGAAACGACTGACTGCACTCAGTGCAAGAAAGTGGCGAACAAGGTTCCCATGGGAGTCGCCATGAGTATTACGAAAGGCTGCATTAAAACCGCATGGCAACGCTGTTTCTGTTTGTAAATAAATTCAGAGTGCTGTGTCTGAGATCGACTTCTATCATTAATTACATGCAATCTAGTCTAAACGTTCGTAAGAAATGCTTAAGTGGCTTCGTAAAGATGCATCTACAATAGAAGATGGCACTGAACAACAGGGATCTAAAAGAAAACAGCCTGATTGCGATAGCGAAGAGCCAGTGGCAGGCCCAAGCGCAAGAGAACGTAATACAGAAGAAACATCTGTACATTGCGATCCTGTTGAACTCTTGATTCTGGTATATTATATTAAAATTGAACTTTGCTTTTTTAAGCTTACGTTATAATAGATGTAGGTGCGAAACCAGATTCAGACGGCAACGACAAGAAGAGAAAAAAGCTGTCATACACGCAGCAATGTAGAGATGCCTGGCTCGAAGAGCCTTTGTACAAAAGCTAGTCCAGGTGTTTTTTATGATCTCCGTACAGAATGTTTCCGTCCTGTGAATTTTACGAAGTGATGGACGAGCAGCTTTTATTGTCAAGATTTCTAAAGCCAGGGTGCATACCATATACAGGCGTTTCCTTCGAATTTCAGCAATGCTTGAAAGAGCCAAGAGCAGCCCAATCTCACGATTTTCTCTTATTTGTTGGGAAAGCCTCGCAGGAAAACTTGCTGGGTACGAGAAGATTCACCACAGCCAAAACCTGTTTTTACTAATCCTGTAAACTCACCACAACTTTTCTCTAATTCCCCACAGGAAAATTCACCACAAATGGCTCCACAGCCAAATCCTGTTTGTACTAATCCTGTAAACTCACCACAACTTTTCTCCGCCTCATCCGCCGCAAATTATTACCTCTTTCAGGTCTCGGCATAGGCGAATGGCGTCTTCCTCCGCTGGCATGTAGTCTAAGTAGTCGTCCATGTAAAAGTTCTTCTCAACCAGTGGCGCCACATGTGGGAATTCCTCAGCTTTATCTCGAGCAGCTCTTCGCAGCACGTAGTTGCACACGGTCGGGGATGATCTCGCGCCAAATATCTGAACGGCCATTTCGAACGTCTCTGGTGGGGTTGCTGCGCCCGGCAATCTCCAAAAGAAACGAAGTGCTGGTCGATCACTGGGAATGACTTGCACTTGATGGAACATCGACTTGATGTCCGCGGAGACCGCTACGGAAAACTCCCTGAAACGTAAAAGTACGCCTAGCAGATTATTCAGTAAGTCGGGTCCAGTAAGTAAAGCGCCGTTCAAAGAAACACCACCCGTTTCCGCAGCAGCATCAAATACCACCCTGACCTTCCCTGGTTTGTTAGGGTTGGTCACTGCGTGATGGGGGAGGTACCAAATGCGGGGGGGTGTTTTGTCCAACTCTGATCGGCTGAGCTTGTGGGCGTGGCCATCCGATACGTAAACTTCGATGGTCTTTACGTAGGACTTTGCGAGTTCGGGATTCAACTTCAACTTCCGTTCAAGGGCGAAGAACCGTCGCAGAGCTGTCTTCTTGCTGTCGGGCAGGGTTTCGGTCGACGAAGACCATATCAGCCCTGCTTCGTATCTTTCGCCAACAAAACGGACAGTCGACTCTAGTGTCTTCAGCGCCATTGCGTCGGTTTCCGATATCATCTTGCATGTTGTGGGTGTAACTCCTAGTGATTCGGTCGTCCAAAAGGACTTCATGCTCTCATGAAGGTCATCGAACGTTATGTTCATGATATGCCGCTTGGTGGGGAACACAGACTCGACTTGGACTGGTCCCCTCAGGCTCCATCCAAAAGGAGTAAACAGCGCGCGTGGCCCTCTGACTCCAGGAGGCGGTTTTCGGATATCATCAAAATCAAGAGCTTCTGGTACGTCAGTGAAAATGAAAACGGTTACCTCGCCAGGCTCAGCTTCGTTCAATGGCAGATCTTGCAAGTGCGGCCAGACTTTCTTAAGATGGGGAATATTCCTCTTGCGGAAGGTCGATACCAGCGTCGGAACTGCCGTAGCTTCATCAGCTAAAAAGAACTTTTTCCCATCTAGCGAGGCGATAAGAAAATCCACCGTTTGGACCATCATGGAATCGCTCCCCTTGAACGTCTTGAGGTCTGCTTCTTCCATCGGGCCCTTCAGGTTCAGTTTGCGGGCCATGTCTTGGTGGATAAGCGTTCCATCGCATCCGGGGTCTAGAAGGGCGAACGTGTCGATTCTTCTACCATTAGCTCGTAGTTCGACTGGTACTATACAAAGTAGAGACACCTTGCGGCGCATCAGCCATGAAGGAGAGTCTTCGTTCTTGTGGCAGCTCACGTTGTTCACAGCAATGGAGTCTTGGCTAGATGTCGCTGGGATCTTGGCTTCGCCTTTTCTGGAGTACCTAGGTGGTCGGTGAAGTAAAGTGTGGTGCTTGGCTTTGCACCCGGCTTCTCCACAAACAGCCTTCGCAGAGCAATCCTTGGCCAGGTGTCCATCTCCCAAGCAGCGGAAAGCTTTCTGCTACAGCTACATTTTCTTCTTTAAGTGTATAGTAAATCCTAACTCGAACGAACAAATTAAAAAAAATAATCAACTGGAAAAGCTTCGCATGTCAATTCAGATAAACCAAGCAGTTTAAGTTTAGCAACAATAACACTAACTATCCCTGGCTCACAAAAGGATTCCTGATAAGTTTCCTGAAAAACGGACTCACACTTAAAAAGATACTGAATAGAGGCCCTAGGACCCTACGTCAGCCCCAAACTCCCTAGAGTGCCGGAGAGAAAGGTCACCAGTCCCCCGTTTTGAGAATGTTTTGTTCTCTTTTCGAACCCTTTTTATAGTAGATTTGGAATGCCTACTTCTGGGGTAGGATGGGCAAGTCTGTGAATCCATCCCTCCTATGTTCCTTGTTACCCCCACATCCTCTTGAGACCGAGAAAATCGTGTTAATCCCTTTACATTGGAAGATACCCCCAGTTACCATACTGTGAAACCTTTCGCTCTTTCTTGTGATGGAACTAGGAAACGCAGAGGGCACTAGGTATGCTAGGAGGTTTGGTTGCGGTAAATCGCCTAAAGATTTGCTGCAGTTTAACCTTCTGGGGGTCAGAAAAGCTTCCGTTGCTCCATTATGCGTTAGGTCTTCGCGTATTAGGTCTTTAAATGGAGCTTTTCTGGGGTTGGGGGGCGTGATTTGGATGGATTTGGCAGCCCGATGGAGCTAGGCAGGTCAGGGTTGAGTTCGAGTGTGGGTTCAAGAAGTGGGGTAAGTTTTTATCTTATTTTTTTTTGCTGAATACTAATAGTTTTAGTTTTTAATAAAAAAAGGCTTTTCAACTGGGTCCACTGCCGAAGACTATCTTCAATTGAAGCCTTTATGACGCTAAACTCCGTCCACTTGATAAGAAGACAAAGATTCTTGTGAGTTGCAGTTTCATCTTTGCTGGCATGGTAATTTTTTTATTTGAATGAACTAGATTTTTTTTATTAGTATCTGCCTTGTTATTCGCTAATGGGCTTCAGATAGAGCTCCGTTGTGCTAATATTCCGTATTGGGGAAATACCACGAGCAGGTCTGCTCATTTTCCGCGTGTTTTACAATATAGCAACGGAGCTTCCCCGGCGTTGGGTGGGCGTGGTTCGAGTGCATTGTTTGGCCCGTGAAGGACCAGCAGGCAAGGGACCGTATTTCGTGTATGGTGTTGAAGAGTAAGTTTTAAGTTCTTAATTTTTTTAAATTCTATACTAATGTTGTTTTTATTCAAAGAGACTAATTGGATCTCCTGCATTGTTACTGGACATAATCTTTAAAGATGTCTATCCCTTTATGTCGTTAAATTCCGTCCATTCTTATAAGGAAATAGAGATTCTTGTGAGCTGCAGTTATCAGTTTCATCAGATTCATGTTGGTGTTCATTACGCAAGGTATTTTTTTTTTAAATTTGAATGAATTCGATTTTTTTTTAATGTTCGCCTTTTCCTTGGCTAATAGGCTTGAGATAGAGCTCCATGGTGTTAATATTCTGTATTGCGAAAATGAGCGAGCAGGCCCGCTCATTTTCCGCGTGTTAGGTCTTACATGGTTAGCAAAGGAGCTTCTCTGGTGGACGTGGTTCGAGGGCATTGAGGAGCCCGTGAAGAACCAGCAGGCAAGGGACGGTATCTCGTGTGTGGTGTTGAAGAGGTGGAGTAAGTTTTCAATTCTTGTTTTCTAAATTTTATACTGAGGATGTTTTGATTCAAATAGGCTATCAATTGGATCTCCTGCGTTATTACTCAATATTCTCTTCAATGACAATGCCTTTATGTCGTTAAATTCCGGCCGTTAGAAGAAAACCAAGATTCGTGTGACCTGCACTCGAATTCAACAGTTGCTACCTTGGCGTTCACCACTGGAGGTAAAGTATTTTAATTTGAACGAACTAGTCTTTAAATTAATATTTGCTTGGTCCCAGGCTGTTATGGGCACAGTATAGAGGTTTCACAGTATGCTAACAGGGCTATCTTCCAATGTTAAGGTTTTCTGACGACCTTCTCGGTCCCCAGAGTAATATTCAGGTAAAAGGCCAGAAAATGAAAGGGTACATTCGCAAACCTCCCAGTGCAGTTCAAAAAAGGTCACAACGGTTTACAAAGCGCGTAATTTAAATCTATTGCTTTAAACTATGTGAGCTTAAAATAAAAGATGAATTAACTAGGTCAAAGCACAACACGTATACACATTATAGACTAGTTCGCGTTACCCAGGTTGGACCACGAGGAGGCAGTCTATTTTGCAACCCATACATAGGTGTTTTATAGTATACAGGTTTAACCCCATATACCATAAAATACCCATGTATATTAATGTCTATATGTGTTGTTAGGACTATCTATGTCTATATACGAGTTATCCATTACATTGGTACTTTACAACTATTCCTAAATGTTACTAACTTTTGCAAGTTTAGTATTTTTCTTAACAAGTTTAACTACGGCTCTTTCTGCTACAGCTACATTTTCTTCTTTAAGTGTATAGTAAATCCTAACTCGAACGAACAAATTAAAAAAATAATCAACTGGAAAAGCTTCGCATGTCAATTCAGATAAACCAAGGAGTTTAAGTTTAGCAACAATAACACTAACTATCCCTGGCTCACAAAAGGATTCCTGATAAGTTTCCTGAAAAACGGACTCACACTTAAAAAGATAGTGAATAGAGGCCCTAGGACCCTACGTCAGCCACAAACTCCCTAGAGTGCCGGAGAGAAAGGTCACCAGTCCCCCGTTTTGTGAATGTTTTGTTCTCTTTTCGAACCTTTTTATAGTAGATTTGGAATGCCTACTTCTGGGGTAGGATGGGCAAGTCTGTGAATCCATCCCTCCTATGTTCCTTGTTACCCCCACATCCTCTTGAGACCGAGAAAATCGTGTTAATCCCTTTACATTGGAAGATACCCCCAGTTACCATACTGTGAAACCTTTATACTGTGGTTATGGGCTTCATATGGAGCTCCGTATAGAAGTACGGTGAGCTGGTCCGCTCGTTTGCGATGATTTTTTGAAGCTTAGCTTGTTCCTTTGATAGTCCATCTTTGTTCCGAAGAGGTTCAGTAGGTTTTTTTTATTTGTTCAGTGAGACTTTGTTAAAATGTAATTGCTTTGTTCAATTAGATTGCGCATTGGTCAAGACAAGCCTGTCGTATGGTGTGCGATGCTTTCCCTCCTCCCATCCCGCTCAGCCTAACTTTAGCCCTGGCCTTGCATCATCCTTTGGAGAAGAAGAAAAGACCCGCAACTTTAATCCGCTAAGCTGATATTCGGCTACTTGGAGGTAGCTAATTCACCTCTTGTGGGAATCAGGAGAACCAGAAGGAACAGGTATGCCGGAGTGAAAGTGTTGTGGCTGGTTAGGTCTTTTGCCGCAACTTTTTGCTTCCTGGGGGAGAAAGTCTTCGTTGTTGCAATTTCGTGCTTAGGCTTTTTACAATAAGCGCATTCAGAATTATCTTCGCGGCCAGTAGCAAGTACGTTGACCACCCTGGGGTCTTTTCCCTTTCCCTTCGACTTCCGTGATCCGCGCTTAGATTTCGCCTTTGGCTATCCTTCTCGTCGTCGGAATCGTCTGTATCGGGCAATGTGCGGACGTTGCTTGCAGACTCTACTTTGGTCTCCAGCCAGGAGTCGAAATTCAGAAGATGCGCAGATCGTGGCTTGAGCCTTTCGATCTCCTCTCCCCATTTGCTCATCAGTGTGAGTGGCAGCTTGTCCTTCAGCTGTTGCACCAAAACTGTGGACTTCAACTCGTTGTCGTGACCAGAAGCGATAAGGGTGTCTACGGCATTATGAAGCTCTTCGGAGAACCCTTCCAATGCCTCAAAATCGTTTTCTTTGAACTTGGGGTACTTCAGCACGCTTCGCAAACAGGCATTCGTGACCTTTTGCGGGTGACCGTATTTCCGGTGGAGCTTCTCCAAAGCTCTTCGGTATAGCACCGGGTTGTTTAGAGCTCCCCGGACGGTTTTCCGCACCTTCGGGTCCAGTAATTGTCGGAGAACCGCCATGCGTTGGTCATCAGTTTCCAGTACGTCGTGGACCATGGACTTAAACGTAGAGATGAACAATGGCAAGTCTTTAGGGTTCCCGGAAAAATGCATGATGTCTATCTTCTGCATTTGTGCGGCCCTGCAGCTATGCGACGGCTTCGAAGGAGTTGTTTCCGAGGAATAAATCCAAGCCTCGTTTGGGGTTATGGGTGGCAAGGCAATCAGGTAATTCGTAGAAGACGGCACGCTTAAGGGCAGCGACGAGGTTACCATGGGCTGTTGATTCGTAGCAGTCAAGGCCGAGCTTCCACCAAGGTTAATGACAGGCGGAGGATTTCCAACTGGATGGGGAATAGAGGTGTTGGGACTAACTTGCGTATCGGGTACAGGGTTCAAGGATGTTACGAGAATCTGCTCCTCTGCACGTTCCTTGCTCGATCAAATCTTGAAGCTCTCGTTGTTTCTTCCTCTTCAGCAACTCCTGCCGCTCGATCTCAAGCTCCTTAAGTCTCCTCTCCTCAGCTGCTTCCTCCCTGGCATTCCTTTGGAGTTGGTTCAGCTCAAGCTCTGCTAATTGCCGTTATTGTCGCACAAGCTGCAGCCTGGAAGAATGAGAGGTGTTGGTGCTACCTCTTGACATTTGCGAGCGTTGAGACGGGGCTATCGATGCCACTGTGGACGCTGCTGAGCTGCCGGCCCGTGAGCGAATATATTTGTCAATAGCCACATAGCAACTGTTGACTGAGGCTTCAACGTCAGCGATCCAACTTAAGCGGTCTTGTCCGAAAATCATGTGTTCAGCTTCCGCTTGGACAAGTCTTTCGTTGAGCTCTGTACATTCTTGAAGACGCTCTACGAGTTGCTTCCGATAGTCTTTGATAAGCGACCGGGACGATTTTTTGTCGATTGCTTTGTGGATTTTGGTCAGAAGTCTGGTTGTTTGCGCCTTCGATTGGGTTCGAAGTGCTTTTACGACATGCGGTTCTTCACGAACGCCATGTTCTTCATCGCTGGAATCTTCGGCTTGTCTACTTAAGATCTCTCTGGAAGGTCCGGGATGAGGAGGATCAGCCACAACACGACTTTCAGCGGGAGTGCGCTGATCTTCTTGTCTTCCTCCTGCGGGAAGAGCTCTCGCGGCCTCCGTAAGTGCGTTTTTCGACATAATTACTTCAGAATTCCCGGGTTTCGACACCAAAATGTTATATATGCGCAGGTTTTAAACTGACACGACACATATATAGGGCTAACGTCTTTATTTTCACTCTTAAAACTTCCAAACAATCAAAACACACTTCAACTCGACTATACTTTCGTCCGTCTCGTGTCGCTGTCCACTGTCCGCCCTTCTTCTCTAGCAACTACCAAGGGTCTGTCTCCTAATTCTTGAAATATCAGAAACGTAGGTCGTTTTCCCTTGAACCCATAAAACGTAACCCAGTCGATGTCGATGTCCCATGAGTCAAGTCAAAGCAGGTCAAGTCTTTAGTCATCCCTTCCGGATTCGCATTTATCCGGAACAATGATCATTGAATACTGACATATACCCAAGTGACAATACCCAAGTGAAGATGAAAACTTTAACCACTTAATCATAATTAATAATAAATTTGAATACAAACTACAACTCGTTTGAATTTGAACACAACTACAACTTTTAAAACTCGTTTTCAGGATTGCTCACGTTTAATAATAATACATTTGAATACCAACTACAACTCGTTTTGTGTTACAAACTACTACAACTCGTACAACTACCTCTACAATTTGACTACAAACTACAATTCGTTTAAATTCGTTTAAACACTCGTTAAGCGAAACTGATTTTCCCATTTAAATCAGTGTAAAACACGATAATGCGTTCCCTGCGAAATATTTTTTTTTAAATGTTTATTCAAATAAAATTACAGGTACATGCTTATAAATCGTTAAAGATCGTAACAAACTGGAAAAAACATTGATTGGAAAAAACAGGATTGCTCTCGTTTTATAATAATACATTTGAATACAAACTACAAATCGTTTTCAGAAATAATAACAAAGCATCGGGCGGGGCTAGCGTGGGGAGTGGAGGAAGGCTTTAAGGTGGGTTTCCCACTATGTCAGTATTCAATGATCATACTGTGGTGAATTTTCCTGTGGGGAATTGTCACTAGAGAAAAGTTGTGGTGAGTTTACAGGATTAGGTAAATACACGTTTTGGCTGTGGTGAATCTTCTAGTCCCCGAGAAAAGTTGTGGTGAGTTTACAGGATTAGTACAAACAGGATTTGGCTGTGGAGCCATTTGTGGTGAATTTTCCTGTGGGGAATTAGAGAAAAGTTGTGGTGAGTTTACAGGATTAGTAAAAACAGGTTTTGGCTGTGGTGAATCTTCTCGTACCCAGCAAGTTTTCCTGCGAGGCTTTCCCAACAAATAAGAGAAAATCGTGAGATTGGGCTGCTCTTGGCTCTTTCAAGCATTGCTGAAATTCGAAGGAAACGCCTGTATATGGTATTCACCCTGGCTTTAGAAATCTTGACAATAAAAGCTGCTCGTCCATCACTTCGTAAAATTCACAGGACGGAAACATTCTGTACGGAGATCATAAAAAACACCTGGACTAGCTTTTGTACAAAGGCTCTTCGAGCCAGGCATCTCTACATTGCTGCGTGTATGACAGCTTTTTTCTCTTCTTGTCGTTGCCGTCTGAATCTGGTTTCGCACCTACATCTATTATAACGTAAGCTTAAAAAAAAGCAAAGTTCAATTTTAATATAGTATACCAGAATCAAGAGTTCAACAGGATCGCAATGTACAGATGTTTCTTCTGTATTACGTTCTCTTGCGCTTGGGCCTGCCACTGGCTCTTCGCTATCGCAATCAGGCTGTTTTCTTTTAGATCCCTGTTGTTCAGTGCCATCTTCTATTGTAGATGCATCTTTACGAAGCCACTTAAGCATTTCTTACGAACGTTTAGACTAGATTGCATGTAATTAATGATAGAAGTCGATCTCAGACACAGCACTCTGAATTTATTTACAAACAGAAACAGCGTTGCCATGCGGTTTTAAGGCCACGGTGTGGTGTAAGTAGTTGACTATTTTCCGTCAAAAGATGTCGCTGGCATAGACCCCTATATCCTGAGAATGCTACAAATAAATATACACCTATGACTAATTTCTCGCACTAGAGGTCTGCACACAATAATTAGGGTAAAGTATGGGGTAAAGGGAAAAGGTCAGCTTATGCTAAGGAACTTCCTCCCTATGTTCGCTTGAGAATGGGAGGGAATACCAATTTAACTGATAATCCAATTTGCATGCGCTAGACGTGTAAGTATTTAGAAATGGCGAAATAAACAATTATATTTTCTTAGAAAATTGTCATTACCATTCTTTATGGTCAAGATTGACACCGTCGTTTTATGTATAAAATACCAATGGAAGGGATAATCCAATTTCCAAGCTTTAGAAGTGTACTTAGAAATTCCGAACTAAATAATACTATTTTCCTAGAAAATTGCCATTACCGTGCTTTACACTCAAGGTTACCACCCATCTTATCGCTCGTCTTAGCGATCACTGTTTATATTCTAGCTCTAGTCAACTAATAGCCTTCGAAGATCTTGCTCTTTTGGGCTTTCGTTCGAAATGTTGATGACCGGGTTAAAATTGCCATGTTAAACTGCTATGGCCCTGCTGAAAAGTGTAATGCACGCTGATGATCATCTTGATGCCGATAGGTCATTGATCGCTAAATTACATCTTGCAATAGTTTTTCCTGCTTGGCCCCAGCGTGAAACTCTGGAATGTAAAATAAGTTACTGAATATTTTAGCTTTTAGACATGAATCAGTCAAAGGAAGTAACCAATAAAATAGATTCCAAATTATTGAGGATCAGTATTTTGCAACAACCTTCACTTTCGATCTCAAATTCACTACAACAACAAGCTTTGATTATATCCCAACGGAATAACTGGAAACGCATAATTTTTCTACTGAGGGGAATTCAATATTTCTCAAAACTGAAGGACTTTTTAATTTGTAGTGTTTGTGTAATTTGCCAAAATGCGATTTCAAAGAACATTCACTTTTACTATTTCACTAACTTTTCGGAATATTGTTATGAAACTTTGACTAGAACGCATTCCGTAATCAGAGATCAGCATCAGCGGTTCTTGATTTCGGTGTTACCAATTTCTTGAATAGTTTCAAACATTATAGCATTGTAGTTGATCATTTAAAACGACAACGAAAAAGTTCATTACTGCGTTCGTGAGTCGTACAAACATTGAGTGGCGCAAGTTATTACGTTATTTGTTTTTTGCATCGGTACTACTGACTGAAAATGGCAAGAAAAAAAATACTGTCATCCTGTAGCAAACAGAAGCTGAGAGGCGTTGCTTTGAAGAACCGAAGAGAAAAGCTTTGCCAAGAACACCCAGCAGATCCAGATGAAGTATCGCCAGGTGAAAGTTTAAAATTACAAACTTCTTGTACTGTAAGTTCCAGACCTGCTATAGAATCAGTTTCCATTGAGCCTATAGCTAGCACTAGCTCCGTTGTTTCCAATAGCTTTGCTAGTTTAGATCTCCTTGACAAAGAAACGAACTGTCTCGAAGATGACGAAATTTCACGCATTCTTAAAGAACAGGCAGAAATTGATGCTGTAGAACTTAACATTGAACCTGTTTGGTATTCGCAACCAAAAATGAAGAAAGAAGTTGACGGACTTTGATTAGTAAATGTTTGCCATTTCTTGTCAGGGCACAATAAGATTTTTGAACACTACGATATTTGTCGCTCACCCATTCCTTTCCAAAAGGAAGTTAAGAAAGGTTTTTGGAGCAGTTTTGCTTTCAAATGTGAGAAATGCCAGGATAATATTTTTATAACAACTGACCAGGTTTCTCCATATGCGCATGTAAGGCCTACCCAAAAGAACATTTCGCCGCATGCTGCACGCTTGAGGTCAGATAAAGTTCAGGCTCTGTCCGTCAACACAAAAATTGCAATGGGAATTATGCAAATTGGTGCAGCCCATAACCACTTAGAAGAATTCATGGCAACCGTTGGCGTTCCTTCAATGAACCGCAACTCATTTATTGAACAGGAACGTAAAGTTGGGAAAATATGGGAGAAAGAGGCAAAGCTAGAAATAGAAAATGCAGGGAAGGAAGAACGTGAATCGGCTGAACGGGCTGAACAAATCGACGAAGACAACACGCCGTACATAACCGTAATTGGCGATGGTGGGTGGTCTCAAAGGAGCCACGGCACCAGGTATACAGCCAAGTCAGGTGTGGGCGTAATCATTGGTGCGCGGACCAAGAAAATATTGCATGTAGGAGTTCGTAACAAATATTGTTCCATTTGTCAACAAGCTAAGAACAAACAAGTGGATCCTCGCCCCCACGAATGTTTCAAAAACTGGGACGGTCCGTCTACAGCAATGGAAAGCTCCATTATTGTAGATGGTTTTAGAGATGCTGAAGACAAGCACGGCTTGCGCTATCGAACGTTTATTGGTGACGGGGACTCTTCGACCCATAATGCTATCCTCGCTAATACTCCTCGCACTCAGAAAACCGTCCGCAAGCTTGAGTGTGCAAATCATGTAATGAAAAATTTCACGAAAGCTCGGTATAAACTTCAGGGCAAAACCCCTGCCAATAAGAAAATTTTGACCCCTCTTTTGATACGTAAACTTGGCGGTGCAGCACGAGGTGCAATCAATCGTAACGCTAGATTGAAGGGAAATGTTGATCAACTTCGTTCATTTCTGAGCAATGGTCCCAGACATTATCTTTTGAATGACCACACTTTTTGCACTGCGGCCAGCGATGGTGGAAAGGGTTGTAAGTCAGTGGGTCAGAAATTGAAACAGAATGTACACACTGCTTTGTACACTGAAGTAATGGAGATCTTGTTGGGCTGTAGGAGCAAAGCTGCAGGTTTGCTTACCGAAGTTACGACTAACCTCGCAGAGCGGTTTATGTCCATGGTGGCTAAATTCTCTGGTGGCAAGCAATTTCTCCGCTCGCAAAGGGGATCTTATAATTACCGATGTTATGGTGCTGTTCTAGAATATCACCATGGACGAAGTTTTCAGGCTGCTATTTTGAAAAAATATGGTTCCTGTAGCATTGCTACAGAAAATTTTGCCAAGAATTGTCACGACGATATTCTTTCGTTCAGAAATCGGTTAGAGAAGTCACGGGAAAATAATGCTATTGCTTCTCCACGACAAGCTTTGACTCGGAGGCGCGAAGCTTTCGCAGGACCTGATTGCCATTATGGAAAGCCAGATTTGCCAGAGGAGATCTTACGTGACAGGTGCAAACTGATTGTTGCTCAACAGCAGCTTAGCAGGGAGCAGATTGTGGCCCTTGAAGAGAAAACTAGAGAGCAGGCTGATTCTTCTGATTGGTTTGATGCAAGGGCGAGTAGACTGACCGCTTCTCACTTTGGCAAAGTGTGTAAGCTCAGAGATACAACTTTGCGTCAAAATACATTGCAAGCAATACTAAGTCCTAATAACATTAGCACAGAAGGTACTCGTTACGGACAGGCCAATGAGCCAAATGCCAGGAAAGACTACGAAATAAAGAACTGTGTGACTGTAGTCCCATCAGGGTTTTGGGTGCATCCTGAGCTAGGTTACCTGGGAGCATCTCCCGACGGCCTTGTAGGTGACGAAGGACTTATCGAGATAAAGTGTCCCCTAAAGGCAGAGACAGCGTCTTCCTTCATTGAATTTGTAAAATCAAAACCGAAGGACTGCTTTCTAGAGTTAGTTGATGGTGACAAACTGAGATTGAAGAGAACGCACAATCACTACTACCAAGTTACAGGACAGCTTGCCGTGACCGGAAGAGCGTGGTGTGATTTTGTTGCATGGACAAAGAACAGTTTGCAAGTTGAGCGGATTGTGTTTGACAGGGTTTTTTGGGAAGACACAATGCTTCCAAAACTCAGAGCCTTTTTCATGGACTGTATGTTGCTTGAACTTGCAGACCCGCGGATGGGACAAAAGTTGGCTCCGCGGGAGCCGCCTTACGTTTTGGCCGCTATAGAGGCTAAAAAGGTCGCAGACCAAACAAACGGTAAAAAGGCCGCAAAGAGACCACTTGATCAGTGATCTGATGCACATATTATGTTGGTCAAACATGCACATGGATTAAAATTATAAATGTACCGTGAGGTCAACTTATTGAAAGCTTATATGAAATGCACGTCAAAGCCTCTCGTGAGATGATTTCCTTCATGAAATCATTGAGTTCACCAATGAAAAACATCCGAGAGGTTGCTATCAAATATAAAATGCCACCGTGAAATGGTATCTTTTAAATATACCATTGAGCCAAGAGTTTTTTGCATCCGGTGATGACAATACTAACTAATGCCTGAGAGTAAAGGATAGTTTGAGCCTCTCGTGAGATGTCAAATATAAAATGCCACCGTGAAATGGTATCTTTTAAATATACCATTGAGCTAAGAGTTACTTGCATCCGGTGATGACAAAATTAGAACTGATGCCTAAGTAAAGCTAGTTTTCATTATTACAAACCAACACTTAAGGTAAGTTTCTTTACTAAATGTATGTATTTGTACTGTAAATTTTCCAAATTTACACGCCAAGCAGCTAACTGCAGCTATACTTATAGTCTTAGCTTTCGTAACCAAGCCGGAAATCTTTTCACCTTTTCTAGACCCAACTTGGTTCGCTTTCTTGACCTCTTTCCCCTCTTTGCTAACAGGGGGAAAATGTTCGAGAAAAGCCATTCGGAGACAAAAAGAAAAGGGTAAAATGCCACAAGGTATTTGTGCCCTTGGGTTACTTTAGGCTCGAGCAAACCCAATTAGTGACTTGTCATATCCTTCCCCCTACTTTTACGGTATCTCCTTTTCATCCTCATTCTTGAGTTCTGCACAAGCTATGCAGTTTCCTGCCTGGTCGTTATTTTCTGAGTGGCAGCACAATTTCTCATCCGAATTTCATAAACTTTAGTACAACTTTCCAAGTAAACAGTAAGAGATAATTGAAAAATTCTTTCTTTAAAAATATCATAATAATAAACTCGAAAAATCTGGGTTCGGTTTTTTTTTCTATATCAATATTTTAACATATTTTAATATGTTCTTCTACGTAAAAAATTTATGGAAGCCAAATATTAAAAACTAGCAACCCAGTTAAATTGAAAAAGAAATACCATACATTACTGTCACAATACAATTTGATTATATTGCAAAGGGACTGAGAAAGGTGTAACTTAAGTTTGCCATGCTATAGCGCCATAAGGAGTTACACTACACCGTGGCCTTAATGCAGCCTTTCGTAATACTCATGGCGACTCCCATGGGAACCTTGTTCGCCACTTTCTTGCACTGAGTGCAGTCAGTCGTTTCTAGTCACACTAGGGTATCCCACAGCTATGACGTCACGGGCATAAGAGGGCGAACCTGGTGCTCCACTCAGAACATGCATTCAGTGTTCCGGAAAGGAAACGCAACTAGGCTTATTTTCGGTGGATTTCTGGCATTGATGAATTGAATTATTATACCTAAACAGTAAAGATTTATTTATTTTTTTATTAAAACCTCTAGATTTAGAAATAAAATGTCAAAAACCTCTAATCTGGAGGAAAACCTCTAGAAGTGGAAGCACTTATATCGTGCAACAGTTTTGACAGAACAGGCCCGTCAAATGGAATGTCTGTATTTCTTTTCTGTGTCCCACCTGGTCGTTCTTTTTTGAATAATTAAAAGACAAATGTAGGGCTCGTTTACTAATTGAGGGCAACACCCATGTCGCACCTTTGTGCACAAAATACCTTTTTCCTTCTTGACAAATCGAAAGAACGGATTCCCTTCCAGAGACCTGGGGTCAATCTACACAGTAAAAGCTAGGGGAAACACGATAAGAAGACTTTATTGTCTGCAACTGGCATAATGAAACAGCAAATGAGAAAAAGATTCCAAAAGTTTCAAAAATGTGAAAAAGATTCAACCGACATGATAAAACAGCCAAGATGAAAAAAGATTGTGAATCAGTTCATTCCCAAAACGCCTCGAAAACGGGAGCCTACTGCTCCAGACAAAGTAGAAGGCGTTTTTTCTCAAAAGTTTGTCTTTATTTCAAACGAACGGGCATGCATTCTCCCACAGTCCAACAAGTTTGCATAACTGGCATGAAAAGGGGTTGCTCATTGCACGTTTTCCAAACTCTGGAGCTGATTGCCGCGATTGGCCAAAAAATCCGCTCTCCCGCGCTTCGTTTCGTCGCCTTTCAAACGCCAATTTAGCCACCTCCCCCCTTTTCCTTCACCTTTTACCATGCCATAGCAACAACATGCTCTCTTTTGACGTGGAAATCGAACAGTTTCAAGTCTGAAACTACAACGCTGTATAAATATACTCTATGCCTGCGGTTGCATCAACTGTGATTTTGCTTTCAATTCTTGATTTGCATTGTGTGCATTAAATTTATGTATTTATAAATGTAAACGAACGTTTATATTTAATCCATTCAGACGACTTTTAAAGCAAATGTAAGCTTTTTAGTTTAATCTGCAAATGTGGCTGCGAGGCGTAGACTCCACAGTTTAATTACTTACCAATATTTTACTTTTTTTTTTTCTTTTACAAAAATCATTGAATTTTCTATTCAAAATGTGTAAAACGTATTGTTAAAACGCCTCAGGTAATTTGCTCCCGTTTTATTTTAAATGTATCGACTCCATCGGACTTTAATCAAACTGAAAGCAATCAAAGCTTAACTGTTAACCAAGCAGCGTGACTATGTTCACATTTTGTTCATTAACAGCGGCACTATTGCTTATTTTCGAAATTATTCCTGCGTCACTAGGTTTCGAACGTTTTCAAGTTTGTTCGCTCCCACTGACTACATAGTGCCATTCATTCGCTTAAGAATAAGTCTCAAGTTCCCGTACACTGCCTTTCTTTTCCTTTAATGAGGCGAAAATTATGTCTCCACTTTAAAAAAAAAAATCCAATCCGATTTTAGCCATATTCAAATTTCGCTTAATTCCTCAAGTCTCGTGACTACCAACAAAGATACACTCCCGGGGAAAAATCCCGTGTTTAAAATAAAGAAAATATCAGTGGAAACCAATTTTTTGAATTTTCCGGTTGAAAAACGTAATATTTAATATTCCCTAGCAATGGCCGCCATAGCCGGTACCGCGTCCGAAGCGAGCTAGCGAACAATTTGCCGTCCTTGTTCCATGCCGCTCAACGCGAGAGCATTCGCATACACGGCTGGTCAGCCAATTTTCGGTTTGTCCAGTGGGTGGGATGACGTGTTTTTCCGGGACTCAAATCAAACTTGTTAAAGCTGAAGACCTTAAGTTGTGTTTAAACATGAACAGTATTACTAAGTGATGTCTCTTTTCTGTTTATTAGGTGGTGACAAATTTCACGAACAGTTTACAAGGGTTCAATGTGTGAGTGTGGTCTTTTCACTCATCCAGTTCCGCTCAGCCAACTTTATCCCCGTGCGTTTTGCCATCCTTTTGGAGAAGAAAAAGAAAAACGCAACTGTTTCTGCTATTTATCTGCTAAGCTGAGGCTGGGTGGAGACAGCTATTATTCACCTTCTGATGGGAGCCGTCACGAGAACCAGAAGGAAAGGTATGCCAGGAATTCAAAGTGTTGTGGCCGGTTAGGTCTTTTGCTGCAACATTTGAATTTCCTGGGGGACAGAAAAGTCTTCGCTGTGCCATACAATAGGTCTTAAATGGCAAAAACAGCGAAAACAGGCTTTCACTCCATTTGGGTCCCTTGCGATTTTGTCTGCGATTTTGCCGTGTTTCCAAGACTGTTTGCTGTTTTGGGGCCGGATAAGAACTTTTCAGAAGAGGTAAGAGCTTATTTTATTTTTTCCAGTGTGGTTTTTTGGTTTCTTTCCCTAGCCGAGGCGTTCACTTTATGTTTGAACATATTGGTAATATGTTCATAGAAGGTAGACTGATTTTCCAGTGTTTAAATAGCTGAGTTTTAGCGTTTTTATTCCTATTTTACAGTTTTTATTCTTGTTCCTTTTTTTTCTAGGATGCTCATGAGACCACGAGAGAAAAGGAGGAAGAACTCTCGAAGGTCCTGTGTTGCAACAGCTACGAAAAAGGGGAGCAGAAACTGGACCTGGTCGACTTGGGGAAAAATCTTCGTCTTTTCTACCCCTGCTACGTCTAGAGGCGTGGGGACGGGACACATTGGAGTCTTTTCAGAAAGGGGAGTACATTTCGTGTATTACTCTCTGCTTTCGCCTGTGTTCGTCTTTTTGAGCATCTACCGAAGACGATGTCAAATTTGGAAGTCGAGGTAACTTTTTTGTTTCCCCCAAATAAGTGTTAAATTCTCAAACTTTTGAGGGAAATTTCTTTCTCATTTGAGTCTCTTGAGTCATTCTTTTAAATAAGAGCTAAAATTCAAAATACTGAATAGAATAGTCCAATTTATCCTTCAATTTTATGCAAAATAAAAGATTTATACATGCTCTTTGAGATTCAGAAAGTCTTTTGCATTAGAAAGAAAATGTTGTTTTAAGGATTTAGCCTTTGACTCGTTTGTACAAGTTCCGACTAACTTTTTTCCCCCTTCTATGTTTGTTTTGTAGGGCCTCCGTAATGGAGACCGCAGGAAGAGGGTGGGAAGGAATCCTTTTGGGGCTGCGAAACTCGTCCAATGTCTCGAAGCGAAAAGGAAGATGTTAATAATAGCGATTTTCACTGGCCACTCTGAGAGTGTCACTCTACTCTGGCAAAGCGTACTCCGAAACTGCAGATTCGCCGTGAGATCTCGGATTTGCTACTCCCAGTGGAGGGCGCTGGTAATTTTAGGAGTAAAGCGCAGCCATACTTGTTTACGCTTTTTACCCGCGCAACTTACGTTTTTTTTTAAGAAGTTTTTACTGAAATAAATGGCGGTTTTTCAGAAATTTATACGTACTAGTGAAGGTGGTTTACCAATGATAGGAAGCGATTTTCTTTGTATTTGTTATTCTGTATTTGTTTTGCAAATATCCTCTTATTGATTCGGAAATATGTTAGGAGAAATCAAAGTGCAGGCTGTGTCAAGAAAATGCCTTGAAATTTGTAAACATGTCAATTAGCAGCTCTGAAACTTGCCGAGTAATCCTAAAGTTTCGTTTAAACTGTTAACAAAATTATTATTAAACTGTGCCTCTGTGTGGAACAGATATGCTACATACTTCCCAATCTGAATACTTGTGCACATTCGATATAAAATCTGGAATTCTGGGTTTTGACTCTTCGGATCTTTCTGCTAAAAGCATACACATCATTCTTCCATAATTTTCTTCGTCACTGTCACTACTGGAACTTGAAGACGTTTCTTCAAGCAAAGCAAGCAACAATTTCTCTCTATTTGGATCCATGTTTCCCGCGCAAACGAACGCACTCTGGATATCCTACTCCGACTTCAAAGACGGGGTAGCCGAGGGTACTCTTTTTGACTCGAAACGAAGTGAGATTTCCACTGAAGGGCGTCAACAAGAGTAACTCCCCCTCTGGCTGGCTCAGTGAAAGACGCCGCCGCTACTCGGAGTAAAAAAGAGTACTCCAGAGTACTCCAGAGTAGCCAGTGAAAATCGCTATTACTCACCGAGTGTCGACAAAAGGTACAAACGCCGAATACTCTTAAATTGTAGCGTCTTTCATAGTGGTTAATACTGGTTGTTTTCTCTTTTCTTCTAGTTCTCGGAGCCACAATGAAGCTAAAAATATGAGCAAAATATCATCCACTTTAGAAGAAGAAGAAGATTCTTGTAAGCTGCCGTTGTTAAATTCACTAGTTTTGTCCATGGCGTTTATAACGAAAGGTAAAGTGTTTTAATGTTAAATGAACTCACTTTCCGGAAATGAATATCTGCTTAATCGTTTAGGCTATTGTTGGCTTGAGATGGAGCTCCGTTTGCGCTAATTTTCCGTCTCGACAAATTTGTGAGCTGGTCCGATCATTTGGGAAGGTTCTTTGCAGGGTAAGTTGTTCCTTTTATAATATCGCTCCAAATATAGTTTTCTGCAGTGGAAATATGTCATTTATTCGTTGGGTTTTCTCATTCCTCTTTGCTCTAGGCTTCCGTTTTTGAGCCCTTGGTGCTCTTTCCTCGCTAGTTAATGCGAAGGCATTCCCAAAGAAAATTATGCGTACATCTATGGCGATTTCTCCAGCTGCAGCACCGAAGATCATCGTCATCATTATAGCTCTTCCCTCAACCCTTGCCTTGCCTTTGAACGCCGTCCTAGCTGATCCCGCTGATCGTGTTTACGTCGCCTTTGATTCGGATTCGCCCTTTCTTGTGATGGAACTAGGAAACGCAGAGGGCACTAGGTATGCTAGGAGGTTTGGTTGCGGTAAATCGCCTAAAGATTTGCTGCAGTTTAACCTTCTGGGGGTCAGAAAAGCTTCCGTTGCTCCATTATGCGTTAGGTCTTCGCGTATTAGGTCTTTAAATGGAGCTTTTCTGGGGTTGGGGGGCGTGATTTGGATGGATTTGGCAGCCCGATGGAGCTAGGCAGGTCAGGGTTGAGTTCGAGTGTGGGTTCAAGAAGTGGGGTAAGTTTTTATCTTATTTTTTTTTGCTGAATACTAATAGTTTTAGTTTTTAATAAAAAAAGGCTTTTCAACTGGGTCCACTGCCGAAGACTATCTTCAATTGAAGCCTTTATGACGCTAAACTCCGTCCACTTGATAAGAAGACAAAGATTCTTGTGAGTTGCAGTTTCATCTTTGCTGGCATGGTAATTTTTTTATTTGAATGAACTAGATTTTTTTTATTAGTATCTGCCTTGTTAATCGCTAATGGGCTTCAGATAGAGCTCCGTTGTGCTAATATTCCGTATTGGGGAAATACCACGAGCAGGTCTGCTCATTTTCCGCGTGTTTTACAATATAGCAACGGAGCTTCCCCGGCGTTGGGTGGGCGTGGTTCGAGTGCATTGTTTGGCCCGTGAAGGACCAGCAGGCAAGGGACCGTATTTCGTGTATGGTGTTGAAGAGTAAGTTTTAAGTTCTTAATTTTTTTAAATTCTATACTAATGTTGTTTTTATTCAAAGAGACTAATTGGATCTCCTGCATTGTTACTGGACATAATCTTTAAAGATGTCTATCCCTTTATGTCGTTAAATTCCGTCCATTCTTATAAGGAAATAGAGATTCTTGTGAGCTGCAGTTATCAGTTTCATCAGATTCATGTTGGTGTTCATTACGCAAGGTATTTTTTTTTTAAATTTGAATGAATTCGATTTTTTTTTAATGTTCGCCTTTTCCTTGGCTAATAGGCTTGAGATAGAGCTCCATGGTGCTAATATTCTGTATTGCGAAAATGAGCGAGCAGGCCCGCTCATTTTCCGCGTGTTAGGTCTTACATGGTTAGCAAAGGAGCTTCTCTGGTGGACGTGGTTCGAGGGCATTGAGGAGCCCGTGAAGAACCAGCAGGCAAGGGACGGTATCTCGTGTGTGGTGTTGAAGAGGTGGAGTAAGTTTTCAATTCTTGTTTTCTAAATTTTATACTGAGGATGTTTTGATTCAAATAGGCTATCAATTGGATCTCCTGCGTTATTACTCAATATTCTCTTCAATGACAATGCCTTTATGTCGTTAAATTCCGGCCGTTAGAAGAAAACCAAGATTCGTGTGACCTGCACTCGAATTCAACAGTTGCTACCTTGGCGTTCACCACTGGAGGTAAAGTATTTTAATTTGAACGAACTAGTCTTTAAATTAATATTTGCTTGGTCCCAGGCTGTTATGGGCACAGTATAGAGGTTTCACAGTATGCTAACAGGGCTATCTTCCAATGTTAAGGTTTTCTGACGACCTTCTCGGTCCCCAGAGTAATATTCAGGTAAAAGGCCAGAAAATGAAAGGGTACATTCGCAAACCTCCCAGTGCAGTTCAAAAAAGGTCACAACGGTTTACAAAGCGCGTAATTTAAATCTATTGCTTTAAACTATGTGAGCTTAAAATAAAAGATGAATTAACTAGGTCAAAGCACAACACGTATACACATTATAGACTAGTTCGCGTTACCCAGGTTGGACCACGAGGAGGCAGTCTATTTTGCAACCCATACATAGGTGTTTTATAGTATACAGGTTTAAGGCCCCGGTATACAGAACCCTCTTATGGGTGAATAACATGGGGAAATTCGGGGGCTGATATCTTAAAAACTACTCAACCGATTAAAATGATACATATAACAAAAAATCGATCAGAAAAACATCTACTGCAAGTGATCGAGTTTTTTTTAAAAAATTATGTAATTTAACTAAAAAATTGAAGGCAAAGTTTTGGGAATTTCTAAATAACCGAAAAATTGGAAATCGGGCCATCACTTGCAGTAGATATTTTATTTCTAGATTTTTTACAATTTAAAAAAAATACATCGGACGAGTAGTTTTTATGAAATCAGCCCCCGAATTTTAATAATTTAGCTCCCTATACAGTGGTGCCAATTTGCCATGTGGGGGAATAGGAAAAGTTTGCAGTCGGTGCAAGAAAACAGCGGGCTATATGAATGAAGGATTGGCCTTGAAGGAAGGGATAGTTGATAATGCCTATGGCACGCCTTCTCTACAAAACATTTCCCCTAGAATTCTCTTTTCTTCAAGAACAACCGTTGACGGCCGACGTCACCACTCCTCAGGGTGGGACTTACTTTGTAAACAATAACGAAGCTACACGAGTTTTCAGTTAAAAAAATTCATTCAGTTTTACAATAAAAGTTTTCTAATTAAGGGTGGATCACATTGGTATGCAGTTCCAGTTGCAAGTAGTCTAATAGTAATATAAAATAGTTGCTTCCCTTGACACATTTTCGATAAAGCAAGAAAAAGACTCATTTCCAAAATTATAGTTCCATAAGCCTAACGATGGGATATAAGAAGAAATCTGCCATTCTTTTGACGTGGAGTTGGGCATCTTCTAAACTTACGTCTCAATTGTACGCCCGATTGAAATATGTGTCTTTCTAGTGGGTTTGTGTAGATAATGTTGACACTATGACAAGACATGAATTAAATAATTTTTTATTACTAAAATGAGAAAAAATAACTAGGCTTACCACAAGTAGTTCGCAAAACAGCATTGCGCTTATCATTTAAAAAAATATTCGACGTGAACTACGCATCTAGCATCCCAGTGACCAAACTTCTTCACATTTTACAGGTGTGAGCCAAACTCAATTGACTTATATGTTGAACGTAGATATTATAAGATTTCCTGCCGCACGCCTTTATATTCTTTGTAACCCTGTTGAAGCGAATTGTTTAAAAAAAATACTCATTACAGAGGTGATTCGCCAAAGGCATTAGTTGACAACCTGTAATATAAAATATTTATTACGACCACGTAATGATTTTGCGTTCACAGTACCAGTAAAACGTGCTAAAAGATCGAACATATGTGTTCTTTATTTACAGTGACATAATAAACGTAATTACATTGGGAAAAAATAAAGTAGCGTCAAAAGTTTGCATTTAGACATGAAATACGAAAATGATGTCTCATTTTCTTTTTTTTCTGTTTTCCTTTCCCTTTTTTTGTCTATTGGCCTGGACTTTCGTTCTTCGTGAGATAGCGTCTAACACAAACTGGGGCTCGCGAGGATTTTCGCTTCGTTGTAGCCGTGAGTCCGCAAGTTCAGGTAGGAAGCTGTCGTCAAAGAAGCGTTTCAGTTTGGGAAACATGTCTTTGCTCCAAAAGTCTCTATCCCGTTTGATTCTTTCGACATGCATGTCATTTGGACACCATACAACAAAATCACACCACTGTCTACCAGTAACTTCAAGTTGTCCTTGAATTTGGTAGTAGTAGTGGTGGTTCTTGTTGATCCTTAGCTTGCGGTTTTCGCCAGGCAGTAGTCCAATTGACTGTTTCTTTTCGGAAATAACGAAGTCATAAAGGTTTTCCGCGTTTTTTGCACTGCTTGGGCACTTGATCTCAATCAAGCCATCCTTTTCGACTACACCATCGGGAGATGCACCCAAGTAGCCGTATTCAGGGTGTACCCATAGCCCGGAAGGTTGGACAGTAACTTTTTTTAAGTTTTCGTACGCTTTCCTCGCTTCAGGTTCTTTACACTTGCCGTACTCTGTAGCTTCTGAAGTCCAGCTGGACGGGAGCATAATTGCTTTCAAAACATTTTTGCGAGGAGTAGAATCCCGCAATTTACAAACCTTCCCGAATAACGAGGCAGTTACTCTGTTTCGTCTACCTTCTATCCACTCAGGGCAACTTCCCTGGGCGCGGGTCTTTTCTTCCAGTGACACAATTTCTTCTGATGTAAGCTGCAGAAGATGACGTATTCGATCTGCTTCTCTTTCAAGAGAATCAGGGTCCAAGTCTGTGTTTCCGTAATGAAGGTCCAAACCTCCAGAAGGCTCTCCACCCTGAACAACATCAGCAGAAACTGCTGTGTTTTGCCGTTCTTGAGACGATCTAGAATAACGCTCTCTTCCTGCTCTGGTGCTTGCAAGGTGTTTTAACTCAAATGCGTCAAGCACAGGAGAAGTAACTTTATATTTCTTTAAAATGGGAACATGAAATCCTCTCCCATAAAGGAAATTCAACACAGCACCATAGCAGCGGTGCGTGTACGCTCCCCTTTGCGAGCGAAGAATTTGCTTTCCGCCAACAATTTTGGCAACACTAGACATGAACCTCTCTGCTGCGTTTGTAGTCACCTCTTCTAACAAATTGTGACTTTTCTTTCTCACGTAATCAAGTGCTGCACAAACTTCACGGTAGAGGTTCGGATCTATCTTGCTTATCTTGTTTTGTCCAGCAAACTCACAGCCCTTCTTCCCGGGCAAGGGTTTCTCGCAAGATCGGTGGTCCCCAAGTAAGTAATGCTTCGGACCATTGTCCAAGGCCTTGCAGAGGTCCTCAGCGGTACCCTTATTTCGCGCATTTCTTTTTATCGCACCTCGGGCAGCACGTGTAAGTTTCGAAATAAGGGACTTCACGAGTACCCTTCTGTACTTGATGTTTTTGGCCTGAATCAAGTAAAGCTTCTTTGTGTAATTCTTGATTACGTGATTGGCGCATTCGATTTTTTTGGGAAGCTTCTGACTTCTAGGCGTAGTTGCCAAGATTTTATTGAAAGTCGAAGAATCTCCGTCCCCAATAAAATGAGAAATACGTACCTTATACTTTTTTTCACATTCTCTTATTCCTTTGCTCAGGATGTCCGCTTCCATAGCTGTGGAGGGACCGTCCCAGTTTTTAAAACAATGATGGGGTGTTGGCGCTTGTTGTAAACGGGCAGCTCTGGTACAAACCGAACAAAACTTGTTGCGAGTGTCAACGTATAGTACTTTGTTTGTATATGCACCAATTAGCACACCCACGCCAGATTTTGCTGTATAGCGGGTTCCGTGACTTCGTTGGGACCATCCACCGTCACCGATAACGGTGATCAGTGGGAACCCTTCGTCATCAACGTCGCCTGCAGCTATAGCAGCTTCTATCTCTTCTTCCATCGCTTCACGCGTTGCTTCTTCTACTTCTTTGTGCCAAATTTCACCAACGGAGTGCTCCTTCTTACAAAATGTTTTTTTAGTCATGCAAGGTACACTAATGACTGAGCAAAGTTCCTCTAAAACATGATGCCCAGCACCCACCGCTACCAATCCCCAAGTCATTAGAGTGTTTATGGATAAAAATTTCTTGTTAGGTGGCAAAATTATATCCTCTTCGTCATCAGATGTAGCCATCCTTTTCTTCGGCTTAGTCATTTTTCTGAAGCCTCTCTCTGAATCAATATACCACTCAGTTTGACATGCATCGCACCGTAGAAATAATGCGGTGAAAAAACCTTTCCTCAATTCTCTGCGAAAAATTAACCTACCTTTGCATGATTCGCCATGAGTCAAGAATACTTGTGCTGTAAGCTGGACGACATGCCCTAAGTCAACTATTCTTCTGCCTTTCACCCCACGCAACAACTCAGGTTGACTGAAAGCAGCTTCCTCTATATTCAGCTGAACTGCTTCAGTTTCCGCCTGGTCAAAACTTGCAGAAGTAATTTCGTCAGATAATAAATCTTCATCATTACTTCGTTCAGCCACAGGGCTACTTTGTTCAGTAATGGCGTTCGCCTAGGATAATGGAGTTAGCGTTATGAATTTCATGGGATTGACTAGTACTAGTCACTAAAATCACTCACCTGGCTATACTGTTTTTTCTCATCTACAATTATCCGTTCAAGTTTCACCCCACGCAACAACTCAGGTTGACTGAAAGCACCTTTCTCTATATTCAGCTGAACTGCTTCAGTTTCCGCCTGATGGTCAAAACTTGCCGAAGTAATTTCGTCAGATAATAAATCTTCATCATTACTTCGTTCAGCCACAGGGCTACTTTGTTCAGTAATGCCGTTCGCCTAGGAGAATGGAGTTAGCGTTATGAATTTCAAGGGATTGACTAGTACTCAGTAAGTCACTAATCACTAACCTGGTTATACTGTTTTTTCTCCTCTACAATTATCCGTTCAAGTTTTTCACGTTGAATACGGAGGTACTCACGGGGATTTTTTTTCTTCCTCTTGAAATGGCCCGAATTTCTCTTAGAACCCATCTCAGAATAAATAGAAAAACCAAGTCACATGCGTTTTCGCGTACTGACGAATAAAGATTGTTTAGGCAAGAGATTCTTTTGATAAAACCCTTTCCTATATAACGCGTCTGTCCTCGCCTTTGTAGTTTACCCATTCTTTTATTGCCTGACGGGGAGAAAAGACTAGTGAAAGAATAAATGGATAAATAGTAATAAAAGGGTCATCGAGTTGACGGTATTTGGCTTGACCTCAGGTTACAAGGGAGAGTCATTTTCTGTAAGTAGCCGAAATAAAGTTACCCATTACATTAGCAGGCTACGCGCAGTCTAGCAGTGACTACTTAGCGTCAGTGTTTTTTTAATTATCTTCATTGATTATTGGTACGTAATTTTCATTATGTTTAGTTTAGTGAAATTATTTTAGAGTATTTATCAATAGGGATGGATCCGTTTATGCGGCAGTTTGCAGAAAATCTAATGGGTAACGCCAGATTGCTGCTAATTCGGGAGGAAGAAGAGCGAGGAAGAAGCGGAGTAAGCAGAGGCCGCAGTATTCAGGGTTATGTAAATTACCGTGATCGACGCGATTTTACGCACCCCTATAATGGCCGTGCTCGGGTATCGCAGCACGGCAGAATCAGGCCGGAGGTACCGCAGGCTACAAACTTTGCACCGCGAGGCGCGAATCCGCGTTTCTTGGAGGAAAATGACAATACTAGGGCTTATACAAGGAACCAAAGAAGACGCGAGAGACGTCAACAAGTAGATGTTGACATGGAAAACTTCTTCAGGGATCTAGGTCGCCATATCTCTGACGGAAACATTGATTTGCCTGACAACATTCGCTCTTTTTACATGTTGCAAGCGCATCTCACTCCCGAAAACGGAAGCAACGGCGTAAGAGCTCCTCCTGATCAGGAATTTCGACAGATGTCCATTAACGAGAATGAAGAACAAAAGAAAATGGAATAACAATTCAATTGTACTCAGAAAAATAATCTTCTGAAGTGGTGGAATACAAGTAGATTAGATGGGATAAATCGTTGTTTTGTTGAAGAAACTACTGTTTTTAGAACACCCAGAAACTTATTTATTCAATAAATTAAGCAAGGGGACGCTCTAAAGTATGCTTCCTCATGCAAGTATAATTAATTGTTTAGCCAACAAGTTCAGGTTCTTTTATTACTCAATAATATAAACTTGAAAAATCATATAACTGGTTAATAGATATAAAATTGATAACAGAAAAGGAAAGAAAGTACCATGTATTTAGTATAAACATAAATATCCGTAATAAAATCATTATTTCATGTCATGTTTACGCTTTTTTCCGCTACTGCAGCAAACCGTATGGTAATATCTGATATAAAATGCAAGGGGGCGTAGCCTTCATACGGGGTTTCTATTTGACTAGTACGCCATCTGTTGTTAGCCACGCTAACATTGCCTATCCTCTAGGGAAGCAGCGGTGTCCCCATCTATTATCGGAAAAAATCCTGGAACATGTGTATACCGGGGCCTTAACCCCATATACCATAAAATACCCATGTATATTAATGTCTATATGTGTTGTTAGGACTATCTATGTCTATATACGAGTTATCCATTACATTGGTACTTTACAACTATTCCTAAATGTTACTAACTTTTGCAAGTTTAGTATTTTTCTTAACAAGTTTAACTACGGCTCTTTCTGCTACAGCTACATTTTCTTCTTTAAGTGTATAGTAAATCCTAACTCGAACGAACAAATTAAAAAAATAATCAACTGGAAAAGCTTCGCATGTCAATTCAGATAAACCAAGGAGTTTAAGTTTAGCAACAATAACACTAACTATCCCTGGCTCACAAAAGGATTCCTGATAAGTTTCCTGAAAAACGGACTCACACTTAAAAAGATAGTGAATAGAGGCCCTAGGACCCTACGTCAGCCACAAACTCCCTAGAGTGCCGGAGAGAAAGGTCACCAGTCCCCCGTTTTGTGAATGTTTTGTTCTCTTTTCGAACCTTTTTATAGTAGATTTGGAATGCCTACTTCTGGGGTAGGATGGGCAAGTCTGTGAATCCATCCCTCCTATGTTCCTTGTTACCCCCACATCCTCTTGAGACCGAGAAAATCGTGTTAATCCCTTTACATTGGAAGATACCCCCAGTTACCATACTGTGAAACCTTTATACTGTGGTTATGGGCTTCATATGGAGCTCCGTATAGAAGTACGGTGAGCTGGTCCGCTCGTTTGCGATGATTTTTTGAAGCTTAGCTTGTTCCTTTGATAGTCCATCTTTGTTCCGAAGAGGTTCAGTAGGTTTTTTTTATTTGTTCAGTGAGACTTTGTTAAAATGTAATTGCTTTGTTCAATTAGATTGCGCATTGGTCAAGACAAGCCTGTCGTATGGTGTGCGATGCTTTCCCTCCTCCCATCCCGCTCAGCCTAACTTTAGCCCTGGCCTTGCATCATCCTTTGGAGAAGAAGAAAAGACCCGCAACTTTAATCCGCTAAGCTGATATTCGGCTACTTGGAGGTAGCTAATTCACCTCTTGTGGGAATCAGGAGAACCAGAAGGAACAGGTATGCCGGAGTGAAAGTGTTGTGGCTGGTTAGGTCTTTTGCCGCAACTTTTTGCTTCCTGGGGGGAGAAAGTCTTCGTTGTTGTCATTCATTAGGTCTTGAATGGCAACAGCGGAGCTTTTCTGGGGTCATGGAGTCAAACGGGTTGGTGGAGGCTCGAATAGAGAACGCGAAGACGTCGCCTGGCAGGGTTAAGAGTTTCGCCTGTGGACATTGCACCTTGCACCCCTCGTCCCCAGGTGCCTGTATGCCTGGGATTTCATCACGTCTGCTAACCAGAAAAGCTATGCAGCCCCATTTCCGGTACGCGTCAGGTCAGGGTTCGTGGCGTTCCTTCGGCCTGCTCAGGCACTACCTCAACGAAAAGCAGTCCTATTTAGTGCATGTGAAAAAGAAGGTGAGAAAGAAGAGAGGTGGGACGAGTCAGGCCTGGAATAGTAGCGTTCATTCGGCCTGCTCAAGCATAACCGCAACATCTTTAGCCGGCTTGATATAAGTTACATGCCAACGGCCATACCACGCAGAATGTACCCAGACTCATCAGCTCCTGGAAGTCAATTTCCGATCGCTCCCGAGCAAAACCCGTTTTCTAGTTCATAGTTCATCACGAGAGTTAGAATCCCGTGATAGTGTCAATTTTTTTGGCGTGATTATTAAAAAGGAAATTGTGCATTTCCAATTTTCCCCCATTCTCTCCAGTAAGCTGTCGTTAGGCAGATTCCACATACAAATCAAGACAGTCTGGTTAAATCCCTCCCCCCCCCCTTTTTTTGCCTTTTTCTCTCAGTTTCGAACTCACAAAGCTGGTATCGAACTGTTTTTCCCCGCCATTCCTCCCCAGTAAGTTAACAGACTCCAGACACTCTGGTAAACTCCTTTGTTTCCCCCTATTCTCAGTTTATAACTCGGAAAGCTGGTATCGGGCACGCGCCCATACACTGTTTGTTCTTTTCTTCCCATTTGAACTCACACAGGTGAAGGATCGTCCATAAATGGCGCCACCCAAAAAATCTCGAATTTTTTACCCACCCCCCCTCTCAGTTACCTACCGTCACCCCACCCTCTAAAATGGCGCCATCACCTCTCACAAAAAAGGGAAAAAAAAATAAATAGGAGATCTTGTGTAATGAGATCGCTTGCTTTTTAACAAAATTTCAAGCAGACGCGAGGGCATCTGAATCCGTCCTCCACGTAATGAGCCATTGTTCCATTACAATATGCCAATATGGGCTTTTTTTAACCGACATATTGACAATCCTTGAAGAGTTAGGTAAACGCTACAAACTCTGTCTACTTAGGAGCTAGAAATAGCAAGAAAACTTTCACAAAATTGTGAAAATACAAGAATAACATTCACGCTTTGGCACTTACGTAAAAATGGTTTGTACAGAATCACCAGTTAAGTTTAGAGTTACAGGATGGCGTCACTAAACCCCCTCCCACCCTCTCGTCATCTCGCGTCATCGTTTACTGAATCCACCCACCCTCTCCCTGGTTGGCGCCATTTATGGACGGCCCCTGAGTTATACGGACCTATACATCGGACCTATACGCTAAACCTCTTTGAAGGGACCTATAGAATTTCGAAATTAAATTTCGGGTTTTCGAAAAATCTTGAATCGAAAGTTAGACGGCTTGATTTGGGAAACTGTGCCGCTACAATAAAGTGTGGTGACAACGTACTTTTCAGAAGCAGGAACAAGCTTACAGAATTTGCCGGCAATAAGCAATCTATCCCTTTTCTTCTTTACTTGTTGTTGTTGGACTGTTTTTAGTCAAAAACTGTGCCATCTAACGGGCACATTATCGACTACTTCTGTCCATTTTTTTTATAAGATTATTTCTTAAACAAACTTTCTTTTGATCTTATTATTGGTCTTGATCTTTCTATTGATCTTATTATTATTTTATATATTATTATTACACCACTTCTATTAGTCTAGTGTCTTTAAAGTAGTCTACTAGACAGTTTCTTAACTTATATTGTCTTTCTGGTTCAATTTCCCCTAATCCTAATACATTTTCCATGTTAAAAGTTACTCCGATCTGTTCTACTTTTTTCCTCCATTTTTCTCTTTCGTATTCGTATGATGGGCAATACACCAACCTGTGTTCCACTGTGTCTGTTTGTTCCCTACAGTTTTCACATATATCTGTGTCTTTAAGCTTAAATCTCTTCATCCACCAACCCACCTTTGCATGTTTGCTTCTTATTCTTAAGAGCGCTACGGCTACTCTTCTATTCGGGTGTTCTAGCCATGGTTGCGGTTTGAGAGATATGGCCGCTTGTACCAATTCTTGTTCAGATTGAAGTTTTAGCATTCTTAAAATTCTCTTTTCGTTCTTTTCTTTATAAAGTGACATTATTTCTTCAGTTGTTAGTCGTCTGTTTATAAAATTTTCTGATCCTTTTCCCAGCTTTGCTGCTAAATCTGCCTTTTCGTTGCCCTTAAAACCCTCGTGTCCTGGCACCCATTGTATAGCTACGTCTTTCCCTTGAGTTTTTAAAGCCATAATTGACCTTTGGATTTCCTGAATGACTCGGCTATATTTCCTGTTATCATAATTTTTTATTGCCAAAACTGCCGCCTTTGAATCTGTAAATATTACATATTTGTTTTCCTGTGCTGTATTTACGAATTGTAAAGCTTCCAAAACTGCATACAGTTCGGCTGCCATTACTGATGAAAATTTCGGTAGAGCGAGAGCCACCATCTTGTCTTCATACTCCACATATATCCCTGCTCCTACGTTTCCTTCGTCGTCTTTTGAGCCATCTGTAAAAACTCTTTTTCTATCTTTGTAACGCTTCTCAAAGAAATCTAAAATTGTTGCGTGTTTTCCGGCCTGGTAAACTGATTTCGTGGCAAGTCCTGGTATTGAATCCGTTATACCTTCTACATCGAAATCCCATGGCGCGATTTTTTTCTCATAGATATTTCCTATTTCTATTTCCGGTAGTTGGTAGGCTTCTATCCATGTACTAATTTGTGCATATATTCTTTTTTCCCTGTGATCTAGGACTCTGAATACTACCTCGTCTTCATAATAACGTTCCATCATTCTGTTGCGATACCTTAAAGCTAGTTCTTCCCACCTATCTCTGAGCGGTGTTAGTCCTGTTGAGCACAGCTATGGGCGTGGTTTTCATTGCCCCGAGAATTATTCGTAGTGCTCTGTTTTGTATGGCTTCTATGCGTTTTAACATGCTCTTGTTGGCGTCTTTAAAAACTATTGCCGCATATTCTAATTTTGCTCTTATTAGTCCTTTATAAAGCGTTAGCATTGTTTTTATATTTGCTCCCCAACTTGTCCCTGCCAATTTTTGCAGTATTAAATTAGCTTTCATTCCCCTTTCTCTCATCTTTTCCATGTGTTGTTTAAAATGTAGTTCCTTGTCGAAAGTGATTCCCAAAAATTTTCCTTCTTTTATTTTTTCTATTTCCGTACCTCTGATTTTGACATTAACTTCTGTTTCTGTCTTTCTTTTCTTTGTTATGACTAGACATTTCGTTTTTTCGGCTGCTATTTCAAAACCGTTCATATGTCACATACTATTTGATCATCATGCAGTACGTAAGGGACAACGGCAAAACTGAAGCGAAAGTACCGTAAACTACGATGTCCTTGGTTGGAATGGAAAGCCATTAGGAGACGCCCCATTCTTAAACGACAGTAACGTCAGTCCTGAATGTGGTCCTTTTTGGTTAGTTCCGGAGGGAAATTGATCACGTTCAGGAGGAGAGCGTTTGCGTTTTTGGGGTCCTATCTAGTATAACGGATCTTGGGATACGGGCTTTCCCTGCGCTAAAGAAACTTCAGGCAGTGCTCATTATGGAACTATTCGCCTTGAATTTTCCTGAAATGCAAACCTTATCTTAGTACGTACCATAACATTCCAAGATATCCTGGATTCAACAGCTCCAGATGCAGATGATTTCTGTCTGTAAAGAGCAATGCTGTCCTATTCTTTACACGTTTAACTGTTATTAGCACCCTTACATAAGAAAGGAATCGATTTGTTTTAGCAGGGGCTCCAAGCTAATAACTTAATTTTAATACTTTCATTGAAATTCTGTTAATCTTTAATAGCTCAGACAACACATGTTGAGAGTATGAGTAACGTTACAAGTAAAATTGAAGCTCCACAAGCTCTCATATCACAGCCAGCGTCGAAAGCACCCCTGTTGTACGTTAAGTACCGACAAGGGGTGCTTGGAAACTTCTATGACTTTTAACCCGTGCCATATAATACAAACTTCGTCATATTATTACCAATGAGTTGTGAGTTCATTCAACTGATCAAGTTAGGTTAAATGAAAAAAGAACAGGCCGTTGGGTGATTATTGCTTCTCAAATAATAAAAATGAATCCTAGTGTTGCAATAAAAGAAATTATAGAACCAGTTGATGATACGACATTTCATGCGGTATAGGCATCAGGATATCAGAATATCGACGAGGGATTCCAGCCAGTAATAAGAAGTGTTGAGGGAAAAAGGTTAAATTTACTCCTACAAATATTGTAAAAAAATGAATCTTCAATCAGCTGGGGTTTATTGTTACACCTGCAAATAAGGGGAATCAGTGGGTAAATCCAGCTAAAATTGCGAATACTGCTCCCATAGAGAGTACATAATGAAAATGAGCTACCACATAGTAAGTGTCATGTAGGATAATATCAATTCTTGAGTTAGCTAAAACTAGTTAGGCCCCCAACGGTAAACAAGAAAACAAATCCTAACGCTCACAATAAGGAGGGCGAAAATGTAAATTGTGTGCCATGTAAAGTTCCTAATCATCTAAAAATTTTAATCCCAGTCGGTACTGCAATAATTATAGTTGCTGGTGTAAAATAGGCTCGTGTGTCTACATCTACTCCTACTGTAAATATATGGTGAGCTAATACAACGAATCCTAGAACCCTAATAGCTAATATGGTATAAATTATTGCTAAGGTTCCAAAAGCTTCCTTTTTACCGCTTTCTTGGCTAATAATATGTGAGATTATAGCCAATCCTGGTAAAAATAAGAATATATACTTCTGGGTGTCCAAAAAAATCAAAATAGGTGTTGGTATAAAATTGGATCCCCCCCCCCCCCCCCTCCAGCAGGATCAGAAAAAGATGTATTCAAATTCCGCTCTGTTAAAAGTATGGTAATTGCTCCTGCAAGTACTGGTAATGAAAGCAATAAAAGTAGGGCAGTAATCGCTACAGATCATACAAATAAAGAGCTTCGGTCTAGTGATATACCTGGAGTTCGCATATTAATGATTGTTGTGATAAAGTTAATAGCACCTAAAATTGAAGAAATACCAGCCAAATGTAAAGAAAAAATTCTTAAATTCACAGATGCTCCAGCATGTGCGATATCCCCTGATAAAGGGGGGTATACTGTTCACCCAGTACCAGCTCCTCTTTCTACCACCCCCCCAGCAAGAAGTAGAGTTAGTCCAGGGGGTAGGAGTCAAAATCTTATATTATTAAGCCGCGGAAAAGCTATATCAGGAGCTCCTAGTATAAGGGGTACTAGTCAATTCCCAAAACCCCCAATTAAAATGGGCATGACTATAAAAAAATTATAATAAAAGCATGAGCGGTTACTACTACATTATAAATTTTGTCATCTCCAATAAGGCTTCCTGGTTGACCTAATTCTACTGGAATTAAAAGGCTTAAAGCGGTCCTGCTCAAGCCCCAAAAATGAAATAAAGTGATCCAATATCCTGATGGTTTGTTGAATAAAGTCAGCGTCGCAATATAGTGGCTGATAAAAGTATTAGACTGTAAATCTAATTATGAGTTTAATGTACTCCTATATTAGTGATTTTATAGTTAAAAAAAAATTGAGAGTGCAAATCTTAGGATGCAATGTGGCTAAAATCTAAGAAATTTTCTTAATTTAAGCTTTGAAGGCTTATAGTTTACTTAACTTAAGATGTTTTTATTTATAATAAATAAAATCAATTGCATAAGAGTAGGCGTAAAATAGAAAAGAAGGATAAAAAAATAGTGAGTTTTGTTAAGTTGTAGTTTAGTTTTTTATTTCACATAATTTTTCTATATAATAGATTTCTGTTAAATGAAACTCGTAAATAATAATAAAGAGTGAACAAAGTGGAGACAATTAAAATTATTAATCTAAAAATTATTATTGAAGTACTAGTATTTTTGATGATAAGTCAATTTGGTATAAATCCTAAAAAAGGGCGTAATCCCCCTAGGGAGAGCATATTAAGGATAGTAGTAATTTAATCATAAAGTTTAAACAGTGGTTGGAGTTAATTTGAATTAAAGAGATTAGTTGGTATAAATTAAACAGTTGAGTCACAGAGAATAGAACAATCACATAGACAAAAAAGTAGATTCACATAACTGAATTGTTAATTTGGGAGGCAAGTAGTAATCAACCCATATGATTAATTGATGAGAATGCTATTATCGAACGTAAGAGGTTTAAATTAATCCCCCCTAAACCCCCAACAACCCCTCTTAATATAGCTGCTAGGAAAATAAATTTATTATAAGTAAGGGATCTTGTTAGTAATTCTATGGGTAATTCTATGTATCTATCGTCAGAGGGGGGAAGGTTGTGGGTTCGTTCAGTTGATGAAGTTAGGTTAAGTGAAAAGAGAACAGGTCTTTATGTGATTATTGGTTCTCAAATAATAAAGATGAATCCCTAAACGTCCAATGTTTTCCACGCCGGGGCGTTTCTTGTTTGGTTGAGAAAGTGCTACGCTTAGGCCTGACTAGTGCTCCGCTATTTGCCGTTCATCATTCACTTTGTACTACGACCCATGTTTTGTATACAATGCAAGCATGGCTGGAGCGAGTAAATCAAGTAAATTGCAAGGCGTTCAAGTAACTTAAGTGCTTCAAAGGATTCCAAAGGAAAAACTATGCAAAATGCACTCGAAGCCGTTGTCCTAAACGACCTAAGTATTCTGAAGCTTCCCGAAAAAGCTCTTTTGGGCGGAACTGATCCTTGACTGATGATCAGTTCTGATCAAAGACCGACCCTTCGTTCAGGACTGTAAGGATCATTTGAAAATGTATATTGTATGTGTGAGCTTTTGATACAAATAACTTGAAGTTAACGCATGGCCTTGTAATCATTTTGTATACAAATGAATGATTTTGAATGATTTGAATTGAATGATTTTGACTTGTGAACTAGGTAATAATTTTTTATCATGTTTTCAAATACATACAGAGAAGTACAAAATAATCTTGCAAACTTGTAGATAATGGAAGGTAAGGCTGTAGGTGATCGTCATATATTAATCAATACAAATGTATATATTTATTTAGGTATTATTTCTTTCAAATAACCTTCAAAGACCTCGACAGCCTTTCCTGGCTCCGGATAATCTTAACCTTCAATTGATCCTCTTTTTTCGTGTAAGACTAACCACTTTAGCATGATTAGTTCGTGATTCATGATTAGTTCGTGATTCTTGTAACCTTCAATAAAATGGGCCAAAAACAGTGACTTGAGCTTTTCGCCATCGGTAGGCCATCCACGTTGACATGAAGGAGAAGCGTCTCTGGAATATCAGAAGGCGGAAGCATCTTCATAGCGCGAGTCAATCCAGGTATCAGCTTAAAATTCTAATACTTCCCTGGTGCCTTCAGTGTACGTTTCGCCATGTAAAATACTTCCCTCTGCCTTCAATGTACCTTTCACCATGTTTCCTAATTAATAAGAAATAAATTGTGTTAAGTTGCGTAAACTTAACGCTTTGCTGTTATTTTTCTTAAGAAACAAATACTGTACCTCCCTGAATTGTATGTTTAAGCCCAAATGAAGATAACGTTCAGTTAGTTGTAAACAATACACTGCAACGAATTTTACAAGTTAAGTACGAGACTGAGCAGAAGGGTTTCGACAAGGAGCACGTATTGTGATATGGCAGTTATAGTTATGGGTAACTACTTCCCTTACCTTGCGTCACAAGCTCCTGCTCCTGTTTGTTCTTCAATTCCCGCTTCGTACCAATTTCAACTAACGTCATTGCCATCTACCGTGTACATCCTGTACAACCTACTCACGTAGACAAAAATATTAGACGTTTCAGGCCAACGGCCATACCACGCAGAATGTACCCAGACTCGTCTTTAGACGTTTCAGCCATCCTACTCGCATAGCATAGCTTGACCAAACCGAGTCATATGCCTGTTTAAGATCTAGTAGGAGTATAGCTGTACAGTCTCCCGCCTGGATAGATTCGAAGGCGTCCTCCTTCAGTCTGACTAGTTGATCTATTGTACTTCTTCCTGGTCTAAACCCCGTTTGATATATTGACATTATGTTATACTTTTCAGTTATCCAATTTAGTCTTTTTACTAATAAACGCTCAAATATTTTCGCTAGACACGAGATCAAAGAAATAGGTCTATATGATTCAACTTTTTCTGCGCTTTTCCCCTGTTTTAATATCGGAATTACCGTTGCATTTTTCCACTCTTTGGGTACTTGTCCTACTCTTAGTATCAGATTATATATGTTATACAAAGCTTCTCTGAAGTTGTTTGGTAAGTTACTGATTATTTTGTAGTGAACTAAGTCCCTCCCCTGACTAGTGCTGGGTAATCTTGTTAAAATTTCGTTGAACTCCCATTTAGTGAACGGCCTTTCCAATTCTTTCCACCTGCTACTTCCTTGTATAAATTGTTCTACCTGCTGCCTAAGAAACGTTTCCTGTTCTTCATTCTCCTTGCTCGTCTGTAGTTGTGCCCCACTTTGAACTGCAAAGTGTTTCGCAAACTCTTCTGCTATATCCTCTTCTTTCTCGCACATATCCCCGTTCTCCTTTATTACATTTCCTAAACCCTTTCTTCCCCTGCCTTCCATTCTCCCAATAAGTTTTCATACCTCTTTCATACTCGTATTCCCCCCTAACTTTTCGACCTAACTCTCCATGCCCTCCTTTTGATGCTACGAAAGGTCTTTTTGCATTGAGCTTGTGCTTTTTTATAGTTCTCTAAGTTAGTTGTTGAAGGGCTTCTCTTGAATTCTCTGTAACCTTTTCTCATTATGCCCATTAGCCTACTGCACTCCTCGTTCCACCACATTTTCCTATTACTAGTCTCTTTCTGGTTATTTTTCTTTGGTCCTCCTTTGAGCGGTATGTGTCTTCTGCATACTTCTATGAGCTTTTCTACAAATGTATTATATTTTTCTTCTAACGATCCGTTTCCTAGTATGTTTTGGATTTGTGTTCCCTTCAGCTCTTCTACTAAACTTTGCCAATTTGCCTTTTGAAAAATCCATTTATATGTATAGGTTTCGTATGTTGTGACTAATTTTTCTTGAATCTGAACTAACTGCGGTAAGTGGTCGCTAAGTAAAGGTGCCCCGTTTCTGACCGTTGTTTTTGTTACTAAATCTGGTGTCGCAAAAGTTAGATCTAGTGTAGAGTTTCTCCCGTTTCCTTCAATATATGTCTCACTTCCTTTTTCTGTTACTAATTTGAGCTCCTCCCATTCCTTTAGGAAATCAAAAAGAATTCTTCCTCTCCTATCCGATATTCGGCTACCCCACATGCTGTGGTGAGAATTGAAATCTCCCATTAACAAAAAACTGTTTCCTTTCCCAATTTGTCCCATATAATGTTGATATTCTGATATTGATATTCGGTGCTCTTTATCTTTTTCCTGTAGGTATAGCCCAGCTAAATAAAGCTTCTTTCCTTGTCCCACTACTTTTATGCCTATAAATTCTAAGGCCCCGTTATTGTATCTTTTGATATTTATTTTCTCCCACTGAATACCTTCTTTAACCAAGAATAGGACTCCTCTCCCCCCTGTCTCCTTTTCTGTCTACTCTACATTCCTCGTAACCTCTTAAATTAGTTTTCACCCCTTCTTTTAGCCACATTTCACTAATAAAAATGACATCTATTCTCTTTTTTAAATCACTTAAATAGGCTGTTAAAGAATCTACGTTGGCCCTTATGCTCCTGGCATTCCAAAATAAAATGCTTATGCCCTCGCAATCCATGTTAATATTTGTTGTATAAAGTTTCCATTCCTAATAACATTTTTAACTTCCTTGCAGATTTCTTCCCATATTTCTTCCCATTTCCCTCCTGTTCAAAACTACTGAAATTATTTTTCTGACCAATCCTCCTACCCAGATCCCCAAATCAGTTGTCTCTTTTTCATCTTCTGACTTCTCTTCATCTTGTTGACTTTCCTCTCGATTTGTTTGTCTCTCGTTTTCCTTTTTCTTACCTTGTAACACCTCACTGTAACTTTGTTTCGCTATTACTAAAGTTTTCTTCGCTTTTTCCATTAGTTCTTGAACTGTCTTGTCTTCTTCTTTTTCTGCTATTTCACCTGTCCTGGTGTTATTAACCGATATTTGACTCGTTTCAATGTGTTCTACATCGATACGTTTTATGGTCTGATCGCCTAATGTGTCCGCTTTTCGATTTGCCTGAGTTTGGTTCCCTTTGGCTCGTTTAAAAAAACTCACAGTTCCTGTCCGCTGCAGTATGTTGCTTTTTACAATTAGCACATGTTGGCTCCTTTCCCTCTCTCTTGTTTTCGCAGATTGTCGTGGCGTGTTCTCCACCACAGTGCCCACATCTATCCCTTGCCTTGCAGACAGAGCTGATATGCCCAAATCTTTGACACTTATAACATCTGATGGGTCTCGGTTCGAAGTGATGAACTTTTATTTTTAGGTATCCTAAGTTCAAATAGGATGGCAATTTGCCGTTTTCAAAAATAAGGTGGAAACGGCTAGTTTCCTCTTTAACTTTTCCACCGTTATCTATTCTTCGCTCTTTGTACAGGGCTCTTACCCCGACTAATCCTGCGATATTCTCTTCCTCGATCTCTTTTTTAGTCGCCCCATATATTGTTACAATCCCGTGTTGCAAAAACTTAGGTTTGGTTATCCTGACCTGAACTTTTATTTCCCCTATCTGTTTTATCTTTAGTAATCTATCCGTTTCCTCCTGATTGGTCGGAAAAACTAACAGTTCTCCAGCACGCGTTACTTTGATTTTCAAATCTCTCATATTCAACTCTCCCACCATTTTATTAATTTTGAAGGGGCTTAGCTTATCAAAACTCTCCTCATTTTTTAGTGCTCGGTATGCTACTGGACATTTCTCTTCCGCTTTCTCTAATTCCTCCTCTGTATCCGTTTCCGTAGTCGAAACCTGTAGTCTTCTACGTTTGCTTCCTACATCAACCTGAGCTTTCTCCCTTTCTCCCTGCTTTACTTTCTTTACCTTGTTTTTCCTATAGGAAACCATTTTAAACCCTCCATCTTTTTCTGCATTCTCCGTCTCTAGATCCTGGTTTTCGTCCTCGATATCGGAGCTTTCCGAAATCTCAACTTCTTCGTCTTCTAAATCTGGTAAATTGTATCTCTGCTCGCCCCCCACCTCTTCACTAGACCCTCCACCTCTCATCCCCATACAGTTAAAAAAAAAAAAAAAAAAAAGCGTTAGGGTAAAACAAATTGGAAAATAAAATAGTGTAAGATAGCAAAAACAAAATAAAACTGGTAACTCTAAACTTGTCACCTGGTTCCACGAGGTTTTGCTGCACAATATTTCGCACTGTAATTCTGAACAACCTGTCGGTTTGAAATCACAAATGGGAATCTTTTCTTCTTTACTTTCTTCTGCAAGGCTTTAGCCAAACAAAACAAACACCACTGCCATCTAGGTTGTTTCGAATCAATAAGCTAAGGCCTACGAGAGCCTTTAGGGCTCCGTATAGCTTGGCTTGTGACACCCAAGCCTCCGCTAGAAGGCGCGCATCGTTTGTTTGGATGAATACGTGAACGCGCATTGCTTCTCTGCATTAAGTGGTCAGCAGGGTAACTTTGAGATCACGCACTCAATTCGTATCAAGGGGTTCGAAACTTGACTGTAGCCTCGTACACCTTGCAAAGTCGGTTACAATCTTATCTCTTTGTAGCACGTGTAACTTCACTTGTGACTGAATAACTTAACAATTACATAGATTGTAGCTGTGTACCACTACAATAACCGTTGTAACTTTAGTTTTAGCTTTTGTAACCGTACTTTGTAGCGTTGTAACCGTTGTTTGTAGCTTTATTACCGTACTTTCTAATTTTGTAACCATATTTTGTAGTTTTGTAACCCAGTAGCCTTCCCTTCGGCCCTTGTTCACTTTACTCCCCACATGCTAAACAGTAACCCAGGAATCTGCAAATTGTAGAGTATTTCCTTGAGTCAATCGCGAATGGAGTGAATCGCGGTTCATCATCCAAACCATGCCTGTTTCGATGACAATACGCCACAAATTGCAAGTTAAACTTGCAGTGCGTTAGTTCAAAGTCAGTAGTTCAAAGTCATTAGTTCAAAGTGCATTAGTTCAAAGCCGAAGCCCATAGTGTAGAAACAAACTACATTTTTATCTTGTTACAATGTCTAAAGAAGTAGAAACGCAGACAGAAGACTGCCGAGAATACTGCCGAGACTATGTTTCAACTGCCGAGAAAGCTTTATTCGAAGATTTAGCAAAATCCTGTGTATTGCGACCGCATATTGCTGAACTGCTTAAGACTTTGGGTATAATAGTTGGCTTAGTTTATCGGAACTTGACAATGATGCGCTTAAGCAAATAGAGACGCTGGTAAGAACGAAAGTAGCAAAGCGCTGGATAAACGCGACGACTTCCGAGCGAAAGTTAATTTTTGGAGATTTCTTTTGTACCATGCCGGAGGAATTCGAGTTCATGCCCAGTGAGCTAATACCAGAGCCGGATTAACCTTTTGTGGGCCCTGGCGCAAGTTATATTAATAGGCCCCTTCCGTACTTTTAAATTTGACTCAAAACTGGAGGACACGTAGTCGTTTTTTATGTGGAAATAAAAAACGACTACGTGATGAAATTGTGGAAATACAATTTCATTATTTACATGTTTCTTCGCCGCGCTTTCGCAGAGGCAAATACATTAATAATATCATCAAAATCGAGTGAAGAAACAATGTCACTCTCAATGCTCATCAGCGTGAGGTTTACAAAACGATCTTGGGTCATCGAGGAACGTAGTACACTCTTGATTCGCTTCATGTGGCTGAACGATCTTTCCCCTGTGCAGTTTGATACTGGAAGTGTCAGGTAGATGCGCAGAATGACGAAGACATTTGCGAACGCCGTTTGCAAAGCATGCTCTCGGATGATATTAAGCATTCGTGTTGGACTACACGGGGAATCGGGCATTGGCAAAAATGACCGAAGAAATAAGCGCCAGTGCTCCCATTCTTCCTTCAAATCGGCAGAAATATCGTTAGGATACATTTCAATGGCCTTCTGCAGTGAGGACGCAATACCGTCAGCATCAGTCTCAATGTAATTGAGGAAGCGAAAGCTGGAATCGACATTGGCATATGCCGCAATTCTCTTTTGTAAGTCTCCAATGAACAAGTCAATAATCACGAGAAACGTTTGGATGCGGAATTGATTTTTGCTGTTGAAAATGACAGTCGATGCATTGCCGTCATCCGCATATCTTGTGGGGAATCGCTGGCGTTTTTCTTTGAAGTCAGAGGTGCCACACAAGGATGCTGCAGCGACGCAGAACTCCTCAAAATGATTTCTTTGCTCTGCCACATAGTCTGCAAGTGACTTTAACAGAGCGACCGCCAAGCATAAATCAATCGATTGTGACTGAAGACGCTTGCTGGTTTGATTTGTCCTCTGGAGTACAACATTCCAAAATACTGCCATAAGAGCCGTCTCCAACGTTTCCATCGTCTTATATAAGGACCTGGCTGTGACCTTAGCATCAGCCTTCTGATCAGGGTCGTTTGCAATTTTCTCGAGAACACGGTGATATATATGGTAGTGCGCGACAAGGCTCTTTGTAGCGTCGGCACGTGCTGACCACCTTGTTTCACTCAAGCTTTTAGGTAAGCATATTCGTTCTTCTAAGCCTGCCCCTTCCGCCATAAATGTTTTCAGAAGGCCCCAGCGATAGGTTGAAGCTGAGAGGACAACATATAATTGCTCAAGAAATCCGAAGAAGGAAATCGCATTCACACAGAGCGCTACCTATACTAGCTACTTGCCATACCGCCCCCCTGCATATTGTATACCGATACAGCAGTTAGCGGGGACACACACACGCTCACTCACTCATAAAAAATAGGCATTAAATTTATTTGCACGCATGGTTTGGTGGGCCCCTGAAGCCTGTGGGCCCGGCGCACTTGCGCCACTTGCGCCATTGTTAATATGGCCCTGGCTAATACAATTGAAGCATACTGTAGAATACGCTAAGAAAGGGTTTGCTGGTTAGGATGCGAGAAGTGATAGAAAACGGGCAATAGTAATTTGTGTTAAATAAACAGACAGAAAGCATTACTGAATTTTACCCAGGTTCGAAATAACAAATTAGTTTAATGTTGGTATTCTTTAATCTATTTCTTAATAATAGCGTGGCTATTTGCAATTTCTCTTTTCCTTCTTTAACGATTGCCCTGTTTTATTCGCTTTGTAATCCAGAGCGTTTTCGTATTGTGTGTGTTTGATGATGGTCACCTATTGCCGATGAAAAGGTAGAATAAAAGAACTAATTTCAAACGTACTTACAATTACAAGATATTCCTATTTAAGATGTTCCTATGCGGACATTAGCCATATGCATATGACAATGCATTTTACATTAGTGAAACTCAGGAGACTTCAACACTCGTTAAGGTTGCACATATAAGGAATCACGTTGTTTTCCCATCATTACAAAGCTTCAGCAAAGATTAAAACAATTCACAAACAAAACCAAGATAAAAAGTCTGCACACTTGTGCGTCTGTCTGTTCGGTTGTATCTAGACTACCACGTAGAGACGTAGAGTCGGGTTATTAGCAAGTAGCACATGTTGGTCGAAAAATGGTTGAAGTGACGTCGGCGACGTCAAATTCTGGCGTCACTTGAGTTACGTCAAATCGCTTAAAAATTTGACGTCTTATCGACAACTCCCGAACGTCGAAATTTGACGTCTAAACTCTCGTCGCTGGCAGGTAGAAGTGACGTTGAAAGTAGTCGTCACTCTGCGACGTCAAATACCCTAGAAATTCGACGTCACGTACACTTCTTTTGGACGTCGAATTTGATGTCGAAATTGACGTCGCTGGGAGGTTGAGGTGACGTTGCACAGAGCCAGCATTCATGAGCTGGTTCTGGCTATATAGCTTGCAGGTTGAGGCGACGTCGCAAAGAGCCTATTTCTGCGCCCCGGTTAGGTAAAATGCCTGGTCTTGGGAGAATTTCTATTTGGTGACTCTAGACCTAGAGTCACCAAATAGAAATTCTAGATCTAGAGTCACCAAATAGAAATTCTCCCAGGACCAGATATTTTATCCGGGGCGCAGAAACAGGCTCTTTTTCGACGTCGCCTCGACCTGCAAGCGACGTCAATATAGGCGATCAAATTCGACTTAAAGTATGAGTCGACTCATACTTAAAGCCGACGCTTTCTGAAATGGGCATTCTTTAATAAAAATAAAGGTTGAACTGCTGTTTAAATTTAAGAGGGATAATTTAGAAGAATTCTCATGGTCGCCCTTACGTATCATTTTATTTCGGTGGCGTCATACGTAAAAATTGACCATTAAATCTTGTACAAGTTTTTATTAATATATGACGTAAAACTAAGTTGTCTGTTCCGTTTATTTTTATTGCATATATATAATAACCAGACGACAGGTGAGCTGTTAACTAGGCTTTGGAAGTATCCGTATGAAACGTCTGATATTTTTGTCTACGTGAGTTGTTACCAGGATGTATAGTACACGGTAGATGGATGCAAGGTAGACGGATGTACACGGTAGATGGCAATGACGTTAGTTCAAATTGGTATGAAGCGGGAATAGAAGAACAAACAGGAGCAGGGGCTTGTGACGCAAGGTAAGGGAAGTAGTTACCGTAAAACTTTAACTGCCATATCGCAATACGTGCTCCTTGTGGAAACTCTTGTGCTCTGTCTCGTACTTAACTCCCAAAATTCGTTGCAGTGTAGTGAATAGCAAATTCGTTGCAGTGAATTGCAAACATACAATTCAGGGAGGAACAGTATTTTTTTATTTCTTAAGAAAAATACAGCAAAGCGTTAAGTTTTACGCAACTTAACACAATTTATTCACAGTTTTTCTTATTATTAATTAGGAAACATGGCGAAACGCACACTGAAGGAAGATGTTGGCCGACGGCAACTCTTAAGGAGAATGGCAGCGGAAGTGGACACCGAATTTTCCGAAACGACGGGCAGTTGCGAAATGCAACCGTCAAGTCATGAACTTAAGCCTTATTTTGAACAGTTACTGCATCAAGGCGAAAGGCACCCGTCACATGGACCATCGACAGTGCCTTGTTTACAAACCGTGACAAGTCTTAAGCTTGCTTGCGAGCAGGGCTGTGCCACCTTGTCTGATAGCTACTTCCCAAATACCGAGGATACCAACGCGGAGGTATTTGTTGAGCTCGAATTCGAACATAGTGAAGTAGATGACGATGATTCGGACGAGTGTGACGAGTATAGTGAACTTTGCTTTCGAGAAGTTTTTGGACAAACTCCTGTTGGAGAATGTGAAATTGAAGATGAAAGTGACAGTGAAAAACCATCTGAAGAACAGTTGGTGGTGACCTTAAAACTTGCCAACTGGGCAAGAGAATGTGGTGTACAGTACACCACCTCAACCTCCCAAATTCGGTGTCCACTTCCGCTGCCATTCTCCTTAAGAGTTGCCGTCGGCCAACATCTTCCTTCAGTGTGCGTTTCGCCATGTTTCCTAATTAATAATAAGAAAAACTGTGAATAAATTGTGTTAAGTTGCGTAAAACTTAACGCTTTGCTGTATTTTTCTTAAGAAATAAAAAAATACTGTTCCTCCCTGAATTGTATGTTTGCAATTCACTGCAACGAATTTGCTATTCACTACACTGCAACGAATTTTGGGAGTTAAGTACGAGACAGAGCACAAGAGTTTCCACAAGGAGCACGTATTGCGATATGGCAGTTAAAGTTTTACGGTAACTACTTCCCTTACCTTGCGTCACAAGCCCCTGCTCCTGTTTGTTCTTCTATTCCCGCTTCATACCAATTTGAACTAACGTCATTGCCATCTACCGTGTACATCCGTCTACCTTGCATCCATCTACCGTGTACTATACATCCTGGTAACAACTCACGTAGACAAAAATATCAGACGTTTCATACGGATACTTCCAAAGCCTAGTTGACAGCTCACCTGTCGTCTGGTTATTATATATATGCAATAAAAATAAACGGAACAGACAACTTAGTTTTACGTCATATATTAATAAAAACTTGTACAAGATTTAATGGTCAATTTTTACGTATGACGCCACCGAAATAAAATGATACGTAAGGGCGACCATGAGAATTCTTCTAAATTATCCCTCTTAAATTTAAACAGCAGTTCAACCTTTATTTTTATTAAAGAATGCCCAATTTCAGAAAGCGTCGGCTTTAAGTATGAGTCGACTCATACTTTAAGTCGAATTTGATCGCCTATATTGACGTCGCTTGCAGGTCGAGGCGACGTCGAAAAAGAGCCTGTTTCTGCGCCCCGGATAAAATATCTGGTCCTGGGAGAATTTCTATTTGGTGACTCTAGATCTAGAATTTCTATTTGGTGACTCTAGGTCTAGAGTCACCAAATAGAAATTCTCCCAAGACCAGGCATTTTACCTAACCGGGGCGCAGAAATAGGCTCTTTGCGACGTCGCCTCAACCTGCAAGCTATATAGCCAGAACCAGCTCATGAATGCTGGCTCTGTGCAACGTCACCTCAACCTCCCAGCGACGTCAATTTCGACATCAAATTCGACGTCCAAAAGAAGTGTACGTGACGTCGAATTTCTAGGGTATTTGACGTCGCAGAGTGACGACTACTTTCAACGTCACTTCTACCTGCCAGCGACGAGAGTTTGGACGTCAAATTTCGCCGTTCGGGAGTTGTCGATAAGACGTCAAATTTTTAGGCGATTTGACGTAACTCAAGTGACGTCAGAATTTGACGTCGCCGACGTCACTTCAACCATTTTTCGACCAACATGTGCTACTTGGGTAGCGACTTGAGGAGCAGGGAGGAGAGGCTCGGCAGAAAGGGTCGTAATAGTTTCTGACAAGCTTCAGACGGAACAGTTTTTTAGAAGTTTTTTGTTGGACGCTTAGTCTGCTCCACCTGGTCCGTTTCGCAAAAGGGAGGTTTGCTCTTCTATTCATCTTCAGCCGGGGTTTTCTGAGTCAGTGTTGGTGAGTGACGGTTCTTATCGTCAAGGGGGGAGGTTGGGTTAGGGTTAGGGGGTTTGGGTGGCCGTTTTTGAACCAGTGCCATGATGTGTCTCATCGACCTTTGGCGCAACAGGACAGAATATTAATTCCCGGGCTATGGCATGCGTTGCAATCATAGCACAGAGTTGCGCTCATAAGTCTGTTCCGTCTGGACGGACGGACCGCTTCTGTATACAGTTTTACAAATTACAAAAAAAAATACAAATACACCAAGCGATTGAGTCCTTGCCTTTTTTTTAAGGGGGAGTCTAGTTGCTGTCAGGAATGAAGCGTGTCAGAAATCCTCTAAACAAGGAGTTGGTTGATTTTAGGGGCAATATTTTTATAGCTGGCCGCCGTCTAGTTAGAAAAAGAAGTTCAATCTGATCTTGGAGGAAGTTGATTCTTGATTCTTCTTTTCCTGAATGTCGCAGCGTTACTGGCAAACGATACGGAAAAGGAGAGCCAGTGAGTTAGAAAATTAGAAGCATGAGCGAGATGATAGAAAGATTTACGTTAAAGTATTTCTTCGGTTCTTTCTTAGATTACATTAGAAGGAGGCGGGGAAAAAAAGACACGTGGATCGGCATCTTTTGTCGCTTAGGAGCCAGGAAGGACTGCCTTTTTCCTTTCCAAATAAGCGGGGCTTCGTTTGTTTCTAATCTGACTACTGATGTTGAAAGATGAGAACGCTTTTCTTTTTCGTGTTGGACGAGTTATTATTATTATGGCTGGGTTCAGCTGCATTTAACTTGGAACTTTTCGCGGCAGCCAGTGTCCAGAAAGAAATATGCTGAGCGTCCCCAGCAAACTCGCTCGATAGTGATCTAATGAGTCTTGTTATAATTCCTTATTTTTATATTCACTATTACGGCCTCACCGTAATAGTGGGTCATTTAAAAAGTCTACCCGACTCAAAACCTGTGCATTGAACTGACGCCGTTTAGAGCTGGCTTCCCCTTCCCCCACCCCACAACTACGGTCAGCTCGTGCAGAATAGCTGACGATTTCTGTTAATGAAGCGAACATAAGGTTGTTTCCAAATTCACCAACGCCACCTAGCGAAGATCTTGAGAACTAGTGTTCCGCCATTACAACCCCATCAATATGAAACTCTCGCATGATACAGTGGTATACTTTCTCTCGCTTGCCACTTAAAATGGGTGAAAATCAAGACCCAAAGTGGACAAACTGCATAGAAAAGGTGCCTCAGATTACCGAGCAGCTAATTCACGAGTATTTTACCTCCCAAACGTCCTCAGCGAGACATTACAATAGGAGTGAACTATTTTTGAATGACCATTACGTTACGAACACGGAGACTCAAATTTCGGTCTGTGGGAAAGAAATTCGCGTTCGCGCTAAGTGTCACAGAAGCTTCAAGAAAAACGACAAGCCACACAATGTTGAGTTTCTGCTCAGAACATCGAATGCATGCAAATCGTGGCAAGACTTAATTCTGTCAGCCGTTTGTTCATGCACTGTGGGTCCGTTCATGCATCCGGAGACTCCATTCCGGTGTACAGTTTCATTAGGCTCTGATTTGCTGTAATGGCATCAAACGACATTTGACAGGATTTGAATTTTACTATCTCACGTTGTGCCAATGACAGATCCCGACGCGCCTCCTCCAAGGAGACCTACACATATTATTTTAACATTGTTTGTTGAACTACACTGATTGTACCTTCAAGAGTTTGTTTTCGTTTTCAGCCCTGAACCTGGCAATTCTCTCCTTCGATACATCATACATTAGTGATTCCTTCTCTCTCTTCATATCTTCCAACAGCAAAAGGAGTTCATCTACTGTTCGTTCAGTGTGTGGCTGATGCGGCTCAGAAGATAGTTGAATCTCAGGGGTAGCAAGATTAAAACTGTCATCTGTTCGCACTGTTTGCGACTCAGATGGTTCAAGCGATTCTTGGGGCGACGGTTCAAGTTGACTGGAACACTCATCATTGTTATCGATTGGTTTACCTACGTCGAAGGTTTAAACTTCCAAATTATACTTTACATTAATGTACAAAGCTATACCCTGCTCATTTACACCCTGAGCTTCATCTCCAAGGATACTCTCAGTAAGGAATCTGCGCTTAGCAGGTAGTTTTCTCGGCTTTGGACTTGGTTTAAAATAAAAAATGGAAGGTAAGACACCTGGCCGAAGTAGCTGCCTTCCAGAAGGAGGATTGTAAGAGTAAAAGTCCTCCACTTTGTAATGCTTGGAACAAATTATGGTCCTGCTCGTTACCTGCATATAAACAAAGTCAGTTTTAATGTTAATGTACTTAATATTTCACTTGCTCTGAAATGTGGGCCAATGTCTCTTCTGATTCTCAAAGCAAACTGCTTCTGTAACTTCGGCTCTTTTGGTAGAACATGAAATGAGATTTTGGGCCCATCGCTCTTTTCCCCCAAGTTTCCCGTCTGGGATTTGCATCGAGGAACACAACAATACCGCATTTGTATGCTTTAGAAACTCAACTAAGTAGAAAAACAAAGAAACAATAACACACTGATTTATGACAACTGCCAGCGAATGGGGTTGTAATGGCGGATTTACCATTGTTTCTCAATAGGTGGCGTATTTTGGAAACAACCCTATAGAAAGTTTCCTACCTGTAAGAAACCCGGCGTGGAAGTTTACACAATCCAATGACGAGAAAACACGGAGAAAATAAAAAAGGGAAGTGAAAGGAAAGGAGAAGCTGCCGTTCAAAGCTCCCAATCAACTGCAAGAGAACACAAAATATTGCGACTCTTAAAATTATCCAATACTATAGTCAAGGTCCCGTAGTAGATGCCACTTATTGCAATCCCTGGTTGCTAGAATCAGCCGTTGCAAAATAAAGAATATGGTCATTTGGTATCGACAAGAAAATGTAATTTCGTTCTTAATATCACAATTTTTTTTTCTTATTTACATCATAAAACAACCTACGCACATGTACTGTACACATGTACACATTTCCGATTTTCGGTTATTAGAATCTCCGCTTAATCGAAGTAATATTCGCTTGACAAACGTGATCACAATAAGCGACATCTACTCTGATGAAAATGGTATCAAAAACACCTGCACTCAAATGGATGAACTATATTTTATTCTTATTTTTAAGCTTACGAATGTTGTTGACAAAGGATACTTGGTTTCATTAAACCATGCAGGAAACAAATCTTTAACGTCCAGAAAAATGGCACCCTATTTAGAAAAATTATGAGTTGTGCTCTTACCATTAAAAAATATAAATTAAAAAACTCACCTTGATAAAATCAAATTTTTGGTCACTTGATCAATCGGTACAAGCATCCAGAATTCCGAAATGGGAAGGAGACTAGTATTGCATTTCCTGAATTTAAAATTAGTATTTTTTTTTACTCGATATTGAGCTTATTTTGAACTGACGTGTGTCGTTTAATCAATAATCCATAATCAATTATTGTCCGGGGATACAAATAATAATAAAACGGGAGGAAGATAGTACTAGCATCCCTGTGCTTAAATGAAATTATTAAATTGCTTTATTATGAGCAATCTCTAACTTAGAGCGTTGACTGGATAAATGAACCCCTGAACATAGAATTCTTTTTATTTCGTTTGGCTTTCGTTAACTTACGCGTGTTCTTTGGTAAAGCAGGATTGGTATACCACAGTATGCGAAAATCAAAATAGAGATGCAAAGGATCGACCAAAATTATTCTTAAAAAATAAAGGAAAGAAAAGGGAGTTAGTCTATCGAGCTTATAAATAAACAGGCAAGTGCGTAAGAAGCCCGCATGGGAGCGCCAGCTCGGCAAGGTCGGTTGAGCGGGTTGAAGGCTTCCGGAGTCGAGGAGAGGGAGGTCCAATGTTAATGACGACGCGGTTCAGTCCACTGCCGCTAGATAGTGGGAGGTCCGAATTTTCCAAATGGTGTTCCAAATGGTTCCAAATGGTGTCCAAATGTTCCAAATGTTTCAAAGGTTCGAAATGTTCCAAATGGACCGAGGCGTATGGGGGCAAAAGAGTCGCCAGTATGTCTCCCGAACAAATCGTTTTCATATATATTTACCGGATTCCCTGGTAGCTGCCACGACTCGTATGTCTTCCAGCGGTCTTCACTCTTCAGACCCCTAGATTCTGATAACTGTGGACAGATTCTTAATTCACAAAACTACCACTTGATTGGGGACAGTGCGTTTCCATTGAAGAAGTGGTTGTTGGTACCGTACAAGTTTCAAGAAAACCTTTCTGAGTCCCAAAAATTGTATAATAAGAAACTGTCTGGCACCAGAATAGTAGTAGAACAAGCCTTTGGGATTTAAAAATGAGATTTAAAAGATGCCAGAAGGTACATGGAACGGTAGAAAATAGTGTTAAAGTTGTTGTTGCTTCTTGTGTTACATAATATTGGCATAGAAAATGGAGACTTCTGTATTGGCAGCACTGTAAATGATGGTGATGGTAACAGTGATGTTAATTTGCCTGAAAGAAATTTTGTACCCACTAACAGTGGACAAGCTTAACGAGAGTCTGTGAGGCAGAAACTTGCAAGAATATTCTTGTAGATGATTATGGCACACATTGCTGCAGTTTCAGAACAAGGTTAACATTTTCTGAAATCAAAATTTTATTTGTGTGTATATATAAGTAATGACTGTAATTACATTTTTAATTAAGCTACATTCAAATTGCATATTCTTTATAAAACGAACGTTTAGTCAATCAGAATCTGAAGATTCCCTCCTTTTCCTTTTTTTTTATTTTCCTTAATACTTTGGAGGGCGTCACGCAATACTCCTACAATAGCGTTGGTTGCTGCCATGATTTCCTCGTGTCTCTTCTGCTTCTTTTCTTCTTTCTGCATATCTCTTTCTTCTCTTCTTTTTAGTAACTGCGATCTCTGTTCGTGCGACTGTTCCAGGATTTCCATTATTTTCTCCGTCTTTGATGCCTTGGACGGTTTGATTTTTTTAAGTGGTCGTGACGAACCAGTCTCTAACGGATCGTCCATATGATCAAACTCGTCTTCAAAAACTATACCTTAAGAGAATAAGATTTCATTGAATAATACATGAAAACTTACCTGCGTTGCTCGTTGATGTTCCTGGCAAATTTCGTCTTAATTCACTCGGATTCTGTTCCTCTTTTAGAGAGTCACCGAGGTATACCGGGTGAATGTTGTGTCCCTCTCCTAACGAAGACATTTTCATAATTGAATTTCAATTACTATTATAATGATTAATTACCAATTATGTCCTGAATTTCCTCTATATACGGTGGAGTATTCAGTAGTACGTCAGCTCCACTTCCGGTCTTCTCAGATTCTTTGACTTAAGTTTTGTACGCCTTCATTATATTTTGCCATTTTTGGTCGACTTTCAGTACAGGATTTTCTCCGAGGTAATACCCAGCCTCAGCCAGTGAATTTGATATAATTGTCCAGGTATGCTTTTTTCTGGTCTTGTTATCGCTCAAAGCTGACCAATGTTTTTTTACAAGACCTAATAAGGCATCAGTTAGCATTTGCGAAGAAATTTTGTTATAAAAATTACTTAAAAATAACCGCGTCGCCTTATCGTCTAGGGCTTTACTCGTTGCGCTTTTCTTTCCTATCCATATTGGCTTCTTTTCTTCTTCAACAAGGTTTGTAAGTTGACTCTGATGATTGTTAGAATTCTCGGTCAGTACAAAGTTTTCTTCAACTTCCACAATTTCGTACACGTAGCTTTCCATACCCACACAACGCCCGAATCCTGAGAAAAACAGAGAAAGGGGGGAAAATTCGTTAGTTTAAAATTAATTCGCTTAACAATAATAGACATTGATTTGCTTAAATGTACCTATAAAATTTCTTGGTAGCTTTCGATTCGCAATTTTTTGGGACTGTTTCACTTGTAGTCCTACAACTGTACTGTAATATTAACAACAGTGGATTGGCTTTAAGTATGCAAAGTCAAGGTCAATTTTAATCGAAGTCACTTCACTAGGGAAATTACAATGGTGACGAAAAAGGGAGACAGAAGTGCTTTCGGTTTGCATTCCAATCTCACAGAAAAGAAACACAAAGCACAAGAGAATAAATTTAAAAGAGTGATTTATTCTTCCTGGAATGACCAATTGTATTGCAAAACATTTCCGAAACAAAGGAAGTTCTTCATTGTTCTTATTTGCTACTCACTTTACAGGGATTACAGTAAAATAAATTTATTGCAGATTTATACACGATTTAAACAAGAAATAAAAATGGGAAAATACACAAGAAACATGATACAAAACCCAATGTTTACAAACAAATGGTAATGGGAGGGCTTTTGGGGACTCTTCCTAGTTCTACTGGGCTCTTGAACCCAGTAGAACTAAATGCGTTCTTTGCATGAGGCGGGAAGCCATCCAGTTGAGCGGTTCACGTGAAAATGACAGTCGAGCTCTACTGGGTTTACAATAAAATGAAGGTTCACCCTAAACGGAAAACCCGTTGTCCAGTTCAGTTGACGATAAAATATGCCTTTACTCTATGGCCAAAAGTGTAGACATCGTAAGAACAACGCAACTCCGCACCATGGCCACAAGAGAGCTCTGTTCCCTACCACAGACGACCTAACGCGGAAAAGGTCACACCCGGAAGATTACAATTTCGACTCCTTACTAGCCATGATTCTAACTCTTCAAGAGAGTAACAATTTGCTAGTCCAACAAGTTTCTGCATTAACCTCAGAAGTTCAAGCACTACGCAAATAATTTAATTCTAAAACAACTACCGCCCACAACGAAATCCACACCCCAACCACCAACGAGTGGACAGAGGTGGTGAAAAGGAAATCTCGGCCCAAATCAACTAATACAGCTACTCTAACTCCCGCGGAGCCTCAAAAGGCGCGACGAAGCAATCTACCGAAAGAAGACGTCACTTTAATTATCGAACAGCAAGACGCATCCACAAAGAGTGAAATAACAAACCCAGAGAAACTTGTACAATTTATAAAAAAAGACCTTCGTGGCAGCGATCCGGTGGCTCGCCCGGTCCTCATAAGAAAAACACGCTTGGGCAAACTTGCCATAACATTCAAAAACCCCCAAGACAAACAGAAAGCGGACTCACTACTTAAGACAACCACTCTACCTCATTTTGGCCCGGTCAAGACGGCGAAACCAAACACAAAAATAGTAATTCATCAACTCCCCAAGAACCAAACATTGGAAAACATCGGTACAGAACTCACCAAAAAAAACTCTATTATCTTCACTCACACCAACGCTCACTGGCTGAACCAACAAAGCACTAAAAATGTTGGCTCTATAATCATTCATTGGCTCTATATTCCTCCCATTCACCAGTCCCTGTCACACTAAAACATGGTGCTACCGACAAACCAACTGGCAAAAACTAAGACTCGACACTGCACAAGCCGTCCTTTTAAATCATCAACTTTTCAACAGACTTAACAACCCATGAGACCTAGACGTACCTGTATCCAAACTGACATCCATAAAACAAACGACAATGCACCAAAACATTCCCCAACGCACTACAGGACAATACAGCAACCCATGGTGGAGGACAGAACTCGATCTGCTACGTAGACAAACAGCCAAAGCACTCAGACTTTACAAAACTACACGGAAACCACAACACGAAACTGAATGGAAAACCACCAGAAACTGCTACCGCTCAAGGACTAGGTTACTACGAGATAGATATTGGGCAGACAAAATGACGACTCCTGACAATAAGTTTCTATGGAATCTTAATAAACATCTAAGACAGAAAGATTCCCTAACCAAACTAGACCGCCTGAAACAAGCAGACGGACAACCATTCACTGACTGTAAAGCAAAAACGAGTTTTATCGCGGAGAATTTAATTGGTGGAACCCCTATAATAAACTCACCTACATCAGTTTCAAATCCCCCTACATCTCACGTTCCCAAGAACGGAAGACACAAGGACTCGGATTTGACTGCTCCCTTCACCCCCGAGGAAATTCTAGAAATCGTACAGAGTCTAAAACCCTTTAAAGCCCCAGGCGTCGACTCCATTCAAGCCAACGTCCTAAAAGAACTCTGGAGTACAATTGGCAAGACAGTGTTACAAATTTACAACGCATCCTTTACCCTGGGACATTATCCTCAATCATGGAAAGCAGCAAAGGTCCTACCACTACCTAAGCCGAACAAAACGGACTACTCATCCATTAAAAATTTTCGTCCCATAACGCTTCTTCCGATGCTGGGAAAATACTGGAAAAAGCTATTTCCAAACGACTGAAAGTATTCCTGGAAACCGCAAACATACTCTCCGACGCTCAGTGGGGCTTTAGACCCAACCGATCAACTACCGACGCTCAAATCAAACTAAGCAACGCAATCTTGACAAGTTTCAACAAAGGAAAAATTCCCACAGCCCTGTTATTGGACATAAAAGGCGCTTTTGACAATGTATGCCACACTAGGTTAATTAAAGAACTCTATAAGATCCAAGCCCCACAAAAATTAGTACTTTGGACCAAAAGCTTCCTTAAAAATCGTACGGCATACATTCAATGCAAAACAGAGTCCAGTCCAATTCTCACGGTAACGAAAGGTGTACCACAAAGTTCCCCTCTCTCTCCAACTCTCTTCTTAATCTATGTTAACAAATCCTTAAGTGTCATCCAAAGGAAGAGAATTCGTACGCAGGCCTTTGCCGATGATCTCCTTATCCACGTGTCAGGTCGCTCCAGTGCGAACAATGTCAAGCTGATCTCAAACAATATCACTGCTTTGGAAAAATGGGGAAAACAACTTCATCTAGAGTTTTCAAGAGAAAAAACAGAACTCATACATTTCTCAAGAAAACGGACCCCAGAAAGATGCCCTTTGACTTGGGACCAAATCCAAATCATTCCCAAAGAAACGGTTAAATATTTGGCCCTAATTTACGACACTAAATTAAATTGGCAACATCACACCAGCTACCTCGCTTCGGAGTGCCATTTTAACCTACAACAAATACGCAAAATGAGCCACATCTCGAAAAGAACATCATGTATACAATTAAAAACTCTTTTCTAGTCCACGGTGATATCAAAACTACGATTTGGCTTCCCAGCCTGGAGCAACATTTCTCCAAGCAATCTTAAACCATTGGGTCAAATATACAGGAAAGGACTCTTAACAATTATAGGAGCATTAAAATCCACCCCCACGACAGCCTTGGAAATCGAAACTGGCCTCCCCCCGCTACTAGAAAAATCGTTTCTAAGAAATTTCGCGACCAGGAACTGGGATAAATGGCGAACCCCTTCAGGAGTTCCAAAAAGGAAGAGATACACTACATGTTACGAACGGGCAACAAGCAACTTGGAGACAATTTGGCTCAATCCCCCACTAAACGAAAAAGACGCATACCAAAAAATCGACACACATACCATAGACCAGTGGACACATCTCTGGATGTTAGCAAAAAACTGCCTTCAAGAACTCGGAGCTGGACCACTACACAAACCTATTATAACGTTGAAGCTACCAAAGCCTGTAATATCAACAATAATCCAACTACGCACAGGCCACTACCCTACCAAATCCTACTTACGAAGAGTCCAGAAAACTGACAACGATTGTTGTTCTTGCCAAGACCAGACCCGACAGGACATTACCCACTTACTCTACCACTGCAGACGACTTAACAGACTTAGGGCCACTCTTTTACGACAATTAAGTAGCCACAAACTACATTTTAACACAGAGACACTTTTAACCAATCAAAAAAATTTTCCAGATGTTTGCGAGTTTTTCAAGGAAGCTAAAAACATGATTTAGGAGTATTGTAAACTCCCTGGTTAATCTACCCTCCCTTCACTTAAGTTTATAACATTTGCTTAAAAGAGCGATGTAATAAAAGACATTTAATAAAGATAACCAACAATAGGCGGAAGCCTACGTTGGTATTGAATTAAAAAAAAAAAAAAAAAAAAAAAAATCAGCGTCCTTCAAGCTTTCCACTAGTACTTCGGCGAAATTTTCAACTTTATGATGAACATCGCTTGCTTCCTCTAACCACTTCTGTAATGCTCGCTTATAATTGTAACCGCTAAGATTTTCACTGCTTTCAAGTTCGAGAAAGATCTGAATTAAGAAAGCTGACCCTGCCAATATACTTCGATAGCAGTTAATCACTAAAAGTAATGTTTTTATGTCCATTCTTCGTATGATATATGTTTACGTTTAAAATAAGGATGTTTACAAAACTGACGGGAGCGAATGCTAAAAACCGTTTTATTTGGTATGACGCGTCCGAGCAGCGCGTCCAACGCTCGTCCTAAATAAAACGAATTTAGCGATTCATGCGGACGTTTCTCACTGACGCGATAGGGCGCGACTGTAGCAAATAAAACGCATAGAGGGAGCGTTGAGGCCTTTCCTTACGGAAAGTTTGTTACCACTTTCAAGAGCCCCAGGCTAACCCCATGAGAGGAGGAGGTTGTCCAGAACTTCTTGGGACAGCGGGAACTAAGGAAAACGGAGTTGAGCTGTAAATCGATACCAAATGGACTTCTATCGATTTCTTTGCCTTAGCGGAGACCAAGCGGGAAATTCTTAAACATTAATCCGAACTATAACCGGATCATAGCGACCATTTAGAAAATGCACATATTTAAATAATATAACGAGTATGTATAGAATAGAAACAAAAAGTTGATACATGAAAAAAGGCGGGGGAGGGTTACAAAAAATGGGTTTTGACATTGCAAGCATAGGAATTTCCAACATAGGGATGCGGAGGATTGATTTTACTCCTTGGTATGTCAATGTTATTGGTTGTAAACATTTCAAAATTATAAGTTAGATAAATTTAAGGATTATACATCCCATTAGCCCAGATATTACAAGTTCTGACTTGTAAAAAAATTGCATTTTACATCAGATATAAACTGAAATTATAATATTTGATTAAGCGCAACGATAAGATCACATTAGTCCTGCATGTGTACGTGTTCACATTAGTTCTCAATTAGGACACCAAGTTCTCAATTCGTATATACCGCTGCTGGTTGTAATTGATTCATGTGTATAATATTGTCACGTCTAAATCTGACAGGGCATCAAATCCGTCAGGAATTAGAGTAATGTTCGGGAAAGGTGGATTTACAGAACTGTATTCGGGAAGATTACAGTGGTAAAGTTAAGAGGACGAAAACACTACATGAAAAACAGAGGACTACTGCCTAACACACTACTAGGAGAGTCTACCCTCTTACGCTCCCACTAACAGACTACTGACTCCAGTACTGCCACTCTCTAACCAACTGACTTGGTTAAGTGGAAACATCATCCTCACTCTCAGGGATCCATCCTGCCTGGTGTATCCGTACAGGACGCGTAATCCGGTACACAGGCGGATGGATCCTCTGATGTTACGCTGATCTTAGCAAAGCGAAGCGTGAGAAAAAGCAAGCAATGCGAAATACAGCCGTGACATTACCCCCGGCCCGCTTTCGAACGTCCCGGTCGAAACAAGCGGACCACGCGTCGATAGCGCTATCTAGAGGCAATGCCAGGCGAAATTTAATGACAAGCTTGCAAGCACATGGTTAAAATCAGCAAGCGTACACACCTAATAGTTGATAACTACTGGTTAAACACTAGACTAAACCGTGGATACTTTGGGGTAACTGGTACTGAGGGGAACAAGTACGACACTACCACTACACTGATTGTCTTGATTACTGGTCGGCGGCTCCCTCCATAGTCAGCGGGAGTACGCCTCCATGGTCACGCATCCTTACTTCTATGGCTCGCACACGTTGCACAAGTGCGTCGATGTTGTAGCTGGGTCTGCCCAAGGCGGCTGGCTCATGGAGCCGTAAGGTTGCCTCCAATTGCTCGATCCGTGTCAGGAGCGCTTGTTCACGTCCAGCGGTTACTCGCCATAGGCACCAACTCAGGATGGCGACGATCACTAGTACTACCACGGTAAACGACCCGGAGATGGTTATCGAGGGATAGCTGATATCGCCCCATACGCCGGGAGCTTCCTCGAAGAGATTTCTGCGCTGCTTGGCTGCTTTCTGGAAGGTATCCCACGTAGTTCTCCAGCTGGCGGCTACGTCACCACTCTCCTTCTCCAGGGTTTTAATGTGATCTACTATTTTCGAGTCTACCCAGGTAAGGTTGGCCGTGGGCAGGTGTGGTTGGGTCAGGTTAGTTGGAAAAGCGGACAAAGACCAAGCCGGCATGCGTGAGGTGATATTGGACTGCCCAAAAGAGTCCAAGGAAGCGGCTAAAATCCACTCCGGGCTGATGGCCACACATGCAACGGGAACTTCGAGAATTCCCATCCCCTGAATTTTTATAGTTTTGGTCTTCCCTTCCCCATTCCCTTTTAGGTTTGGGTGGCAAGCAATTGTCACTCCAATGGCCTTACCGGTTGAGTACAACCATTTACGGGGCCCCACCTTCCATTTGTTTACTTAAGCTTGCCAAAACCAGAACGCCGTTGCTCCTCGTTAAACCCTCCTCCTCGAGTGTCCGATTGCGCACTTCGAGATCTCGCTCTTCTCCCAACTTGACGAACAAAGTTGGTTCATCAAAGTCGTTAACCCTGTCCACAAAGGGTTTGAGGCGCGAAATGTGGACTATGTCGGATTTCCGCCTTTTTACCCCCTGGACCTCGTAATCTACGGGAGACGTCCTACGGAGAATCTTATATGGGCCAAAGAAGCGATGGAGAAGTTTTTCCGACTTCCCCACTTTCCGAACCGGAGTATAAACCCATACAACATCCCCTACCTCGTAGAAACGCTCCTCGTGAGATTCGTCATAGCGCTCCTTTTGTTTTGCCTGCACTTTACCCAGGCGTTGTCTTACCGCGCTAAAAGCTTCTGCGATACGACTTGCCATTTGACCCGCTCTGCTTATGTCAGCGGAGCCGTCCATCCCGTCTACCTCGGCAGAGGCACCCATCGCCACATCGAGTGGGAGTTTTGGCTAGCTCCCGTAGAGGAGATAGAATGGGGAGTACCCGGTGGACTCCTGCCTCGCCGTATTGTACGCGAAGGTCACAGCGTCTAAACAATCATCCCAATCACGATGGTTGCTGCTTACGTACATCGAAAGCATGTCCGCTAGCGTGTGATTGAGACGCTCGGTTAAGCCGTTACATTGGGGATGGTAGGCCGTAGTCGTAGCGTGATTAGTTTGCATGACCCTAATCAGCTCCTCGGTAAACTCTGCTGTGAAGCAGGTACCTCTATCGCTTAACAAAGTCTCCGGTGCCCCATGTCTCAACACGAGTTGTTGCACGAAGAATTTGGCAACTTCCTCGGCCGAAGCTGATGGGACAGCCTTGGTCTCAGCCCACTTCGTTAGATAGTCGACTGCTACAATAATGTGCTTGTTACCGCGCGGGGTCTCGGGGAACGCGCCAAGTAGATCAATCCCGACTTTCTCGAAAGGCCTGTCAACCTTGATCGGGACCATTAGCCCTTTCTTTTTCGTCGCTTCTCCTTTCCGGGTTTGACAATCCGTACAGGAGGCGACGTAACGAGCTACTTCCGTGATCATTTTAGGCCAATAGTACCTTTTGCTGATCTTGTCCCAGGTTCTTTTGAGACCTAAATGACCAGCAGTGACGTCGTCATGACAGGCGTACAAAACCTCCCTTTTCAGAGAAGCAGGTACACAGAGCCTTAGGCGACATTCGCCGTTTCTCACTAAAATCCGAAAAAGTTTTCCCTCCTTCATCGTGTATTGCACGACTTGGCGCCTCCGTACGGCCTGCGGATTAAGTGTTTCCAAGATGGCAATAAGCTTTGCCCATCTCGGATCTGAACGTTGTTCTTGTTCCACATCAGCTAAACGCTTATCAACTGCTTGGACACCAATCCCGAACACTACCGGGCCGTTGTCGTCGCCTTCTCCAGCTGGGGGGTCAACGGGGTTGCGTGACAGAGGGTCAGCATCATTATGAACCCTCCCACTCCGATGTACGATTTGAAACTCGTATTCCATCAGAGCGAGGGCCCACCTAGCTAACCGCCCTGTGGACTCCCGTTTGGTCATTAGCCAACACAATGCGTGATGGTCTGTGACAGCTTTGAAAGGTTTACCCCAAACATACGGCCTAAATTTCTTTACGGCCCATACGAGAGCTAAGCATTCTTTCTCGGTGGTGGAATAATTCCGTTCACTTTTATTAAGGAGCCGGCTCGCATAAGCGATAACCCGCTCTTCGCCATCTTGGCGCTGTGCCAGAACCGCTCCTATGCCAAAATCACATGCGTCAGGATGGATCTCAAATTCACCATCCAACTCTGGGTGAGCTAGAATAGGCGCCGAAACAAGAGCTTGCTTGAGGTCTTCAAAAGCAGACTGTTGCTCGACACCCCATACAAATGGTGTATTTAATTTTGTAAGCCTTGAGAGAGGTTCGGCCCTAGCTGAAAAATCTTTCACGAATTTTCTGTAGTACGAGCATAGGCTCGTGAAACTACGAACCGCCGTAAGATTTGCCGGCGTTGGAAAATCCGTGACGGCTGTTAATTTACCGTCATCCGGCCTAATACCCTCCCGGTCCACTATGTGTCCAAGCACCTGAACAGTTTCGCAGCCAAAGCGACATTTGCTAGGTTTTAGCTTCAGCCCTGCTTTACCTAAGCATGCCAAAATGGCGTCAACATCTACCACATGCTTCTCGAAAGTTTTGGAGAAAATTACCACATCGTCTAGATAGATTAGACAAATTTGCCACTTGAAACCTGCTAAGATAGGTGCGTTACAAAGCCCAAATGGCATTTTCGTGAATTGGTATAGGCCATCCGGTGTTATGAATGCCGTTTTCTCCCTATCTTCCTCCTTTACTCCTACTTGCCAGTAACCTGACATGAGGTCTAAAGTGCTGAAGAATTTCGAACCTTGCATGGAGTCCAAGGCATCATCCGTCCTGGGCAAAGGATAAACGTCCTTGATCGTGACGGAATTTAGCCTCCGGTAGTCAACGCAAAAGCGCCAAGTACCGTCTTTCTTCTTTACCAAAACTACGGGGGAAGACCATGGACTGCTTGATGGTTCTACCACCCCTGCCTCTATCATTTCTTCCACCTGCTGCCTAATCAGCTCTTTTTCCCTGTAGGCGCTCCGGTAGGGAACCTGCGAAACGGGATTTGCGTTACCCGTATCTATTCCGTGCTCTACCACGTTGGATGCACCTAAATCTTCTGAACCCCCGGCAAAGCACTGGCGATGCTTACTTAGCACCTCTCTAAGCGCTTGCCTTTGATCATCGTCTAATCGATCAGAGATACAGCCATCCAGGGTCTCGTCAGTAACTACTCCTTCCTCTGCTTCCACTACGTGGGGTACCTGATCTTCGACACTGCCTAAAACTGTCCCCGCAGCCACCCATTGGGCCTCCGGACCAAAGTTTACTAGCATTACCGGACCGTACCCACCCTGAAAGGTAGTTATGCTTCGACCTAAGCTGATCCCTTTTTCGATTAATAATCGCTTCTCGGGTTCTACCAGGAAATCCTGAGCTTCGTCTTCAGACGGCGGTGTTAGTTTACATTCGCCCCATTTGTCTGAACCCTGGTTCACAAGGTGGACATTAATGGGTATTCCCGATCGTGGGGGAATTTTGTGGGCCTGCAAGGAGGCTAACCTAAGCGGCCTACCTTGCTTCTTTTGACTTTTCCCTTTTGATGCCAGCAACAGGCAACTGAAAGGATTCTCTCTCTCGCTGGGATCGCTAGAGGTAGGATCAGCGATCTTACTAACGTCTATGTCACTGTCACTTCCGGCTTTTTCACTTGTCAGAGGAGGTCTACAGTTGGGACTTTCGCTATGGATTTCTGAAAGAATTTCGCAACAATCTGTGCCTCCGGGGTCCCATGCCTCGTCCTGACCTAACCTTGCCTCGTGGCACTCCACATCCACCACCGCAAGTCCGTGGGAATCCTCTCTCGCGGCAGAGCCAGTACTTTTGGTTTCGCCCTCGGTGGGGGTTAACGGGCGAACAGCGGAAAAATTCAAATTCGCGCCTTGGTTTACCGTTTTCGTGGGAGGGGCAACTAGCAGAGCTCCGTTGACGGTCTCGCGGGGAGATCCCTGAAAAAGAAAAATGCACATGGAACGCAAGAAGGGTGGCACTAGAGAGAGGGGTGTAGAATGTCTTCCCCTCTCTTCTTGGTATTTAGCTACTAGAGACATAGATACGGGCAAGCTCTTCGTTATATCAGTATCTCGCCGTATCTCCAGAGGGATTCCCCAACACCCTTTTTCAGTTCTTGCGCTCACACGCGCCTCACCAGGGGAGGTGATTTCCCGTTGTCCCTGGATCGCGCATACCACGGTGTTAAGCTCACTAGCTACATCCTGAATCTGCCTCACGAAGGTCAGGGCCTCCTCACAAACGGTATCGCGTGCACATTCCTCGTGGCGTATCTCGGGTTGCCCTGCGGGGGTTTCCCGTGGGGCACTCATGCCATTGGCAAGGACTTCAGTACATTGAGGAACCAGAGGCGCCACCTGTTGAGGAGTTTTTAAACAGTCAGGGAGACTAGTTCGTCCTCGAAAATTTGAGGCTGAGATCGAAACGGGGCTTCCCCGCAGCAAAAACCTCACTTCACGCATGCCTGCTTGGTCCCTTTCCGCTTTGTCCATTAACCTGACCCAACAACATCTGCCCACGGCCAACCTTACCTGGTTGGATCCAAAAATAGCCGACCACATCAAGACGCTAGAGAAGGAGAGTGGTGACATAGCCGCCAGTTGGAGAACGACTTGGGACGCGTTCCAGAAGGCCGCCGAGCAGCGCAAAAACATCTTCAAGGGAACCCCCGATGAGTGGGATCACATCAACTATCCCACAATCACCATCTCGGGATCGTTCACAGCCCTAGTGTTAGTAATCGGTGCCCTCCTGAGCTGGTTCCTGTGGCGGGCCACCACCGGGCGTGACCACGCCCTCCAGGTACGCGTCGAGCACCTGGAGTCCGCATTACGCCTCCAGGGGCCCGCCGCGTTTGAACGACCAAGTTACAATCTGGATACGCTCTTACGACGTGTTCATGTGCTCGAAGCGAAGGCGCGGGCCCATGGAGGCGCTTTCCCTGTAGCCCTAGAAGAGGCTAGTGTTTAAGAAATGCTGTTATGTCCTAGTCCCCCTGTTCTCTGTACAAATAGTCCCTCTTAACTTTACCACTGTAATCTTCCCGAATACAGTTCTGTAAATCCACCTTTCCCGAACATACTCTAATTCCTGACGGATTTGATGCCCTGTCAGATTTAGACGTGACTCTGGGCTGATGGCCAAGCATGCAACAGGTACCTCGATGATTCCTATCCCCTGGATTTTTATAGTTTTGGTCTTCCCTTCCCCATTCCCTTTTAGGTTTGGGTGGCAAGCAATTGTCACTCCAGTGGCCTTACCGGTTGAGTACAACCATTTGCATTTACAACCTTGCATGGAGTCCAATGCGTCATCCGTCCTGGGCAAGGGATAAACGTCCTTGATCGTGACGGAATTTTGCTTACGATAATCTACGCAAAAGCGCCAACTACCGTCTTTCTTCTTGACCAACACAACGGGGGAGGACCATGGACTGTTTGATGGTTCTACCACCCCTGCTTCTATCATCTCCTCCACCTGCTGCCTAATCAGCTCTTTTTCCCTGTAGGCGCTGCGGTAGGGAACTTGCGAAACGGGATTTGCGTTACCCGTATCTATTCCGTGTTCTACCACGTTGGACGCACCTAGATCCTCTGAACCCCTTGCAAAGCACATGCGATGCTTACTCAGCACTTCTCTCAGCGCTTTCCTTTGATTATCGTCTAATCGATCAGATATACAGCTATCCAGGGTCTCGTCAGTAACTGCTCCTTTCTCTACTTCAACTATGTGGGGTACCTGGTCTTCAACACTGCCTAAAACTGTCCCCGCAGCCACCCATTGGGCCTCCGGACTAAAGTTTACAAGCATTACCAGACCGTACCCACCCTGAAAGGTAGTTATGCTTCGACCTAAGCTAATCCCTTTTTCGATTAATAATCGCTTCTCGGGTTCTACCAGGAAATCTTGAGCTTCGTCTTTAGACGGCGGTGTTAGTTTACGCTCACCCCATTTGTCTGAACCCTGGTTCGCACGGTTGACGTGAATGGGCATTCCCGATCGCGGGGGAATCCTATACTCCCTTAAGGAAACTATCTTCTCTACTCTCGTATCTTCGTCTTCGTTGATCTTTAAATCCGGGAAGAGGACCTCATCCTGTTCTATTTTCTCGTCTGTTTGCTCATGGGGACAATAAGGGGTTTCCGGTGACTCTCTTTTTTCAGCTGTGGAAGATTGTACTAAAAATTCAGAAAGCTCTCCCCCTTTATCTGGCTCCTTCGGCCTCGGCGGAGCCGAAGACCTTTCAATCCCAGGCTTCACCTTTGGAGTCTCACCTCCACCTCGACGGCACGACCACGCCCAACCCTCCGTAATCGTGGTGAAGATCTGCACGGCCTCCGTCATTTTCTCGTCGGCGAGATGACCTGACGGCCGGTACTGTGCGCCATCCCGAGGGACTCGGGGCTCACCTATTCTTTTGCAGAGTTTCTGTTTACTCTTCCCCCTCTGGGGAAGCCTCTCAGCGCGCTCAGTGATGTCATCTGCCTTGGGGTTTGAGGCTAGAATTGCTACCTCACTATCTGTAGGCGTAGGGTTGGACTCCCTTGACGTAGACGGATCCTCCAAGCTTATTAAATCGACTTCCTCCTCTTCGTCAAAGCTAATCAAATCTTTCTCTGACTCCTTATCAAAGCTAATTAAATCCCCGCCAAAATCCTCCATTCGCGTCGTATTTTGGCGAGTTTGAAAATTCTCGAGAGGATCTAACGCACCCAGGGGCGCCATGGTCACACCCACGCGAACTGGTTCAAGCATGGATGTCATTCTGATCGCATTGCTGAACGCAGCGATGGATGGTACATCCGAATGGTCTGATTCTACCCTAGCGGGACTAGTTGGCTCTTCGTTACGCTCCCAAGTACCCATTTCTCTTTTCAACAAGGAAAACAGGCTAGTGGGGATAGTGGACACTCCTATTCGGTCCCGCCCCTGCGGCGAGGACCCAATTTCTGTGTCTATCGCCCCTACTACCGTTTTGTCCTTGTTTTTAACCCTCTTTAGGCAACCGGTCGCCTGTGCAATTACGTTGCTAGCGCTATCTCCGATGGGCTTTTCCTCACTTTCCCGATGACCTGCGAGGGTAAACCCATCATCCCTATATCGGAGGGTCACATCACCTAATTGCCTAAGCAAATCGTTGCCTATGATCAGTTCTGCCAAGCCGTTGTTAAAGACAACGGCTTTCGTGTATACCTCCTTCCCTGCGAGTCGAACCCCGATATTCACACCACCTCGAATCTGAGCACGCTCGCCGTTGGCTACAACTATCTCGGGTCCCTCCCAGGCTACCAGCTGCGCCGGGGTACGTAAGGCCCAATCTTCAGAAACCACGCTCACGGCCGCACCAGTGTCGATGATGGCTACCGTTTCGACTCCATTACACACTACCTTTTCTCTGACGAGGTTGGGACAAAACACACATAAGAGGGGGATCTCAATGACCTGGGCGACTCCACCCCCCGGAGCCGCCCCTTCTAGTTTTCCGAACCAGAATCTTCTCTATCGCTATCCGAGCGCAGTCCTGATGGTCGATCCGATTTTGACTTGCCACCCTTATCCCTGCTCTGGGATTCTTTATTCCCTTTCCCCTTCCCGATTCCCTTGTGGTCTTGACCACGCTCCCTGGACTCAGGGTTGACACAGTAACGTGCAATGTGCCCTGGTTTCTGACAGCGATAGCAAATAGGTTTCCCATCATGCGTGCGGGAATTTGGGGAGTAAGAACGATTGGGAGAATAGGGACGGCCAACCTTACCTTGCGGTTTCGCGAAACTTTCGCGGAACTGCTGGAATTCACCGGCGAGTTTGCTGAGAGCCTCCGCAATGGCACTGGATTCCGATCCTGAGCTGGGTATAGGATTTTCACGACTCGTAGGGGCAAAAGGGGTAAACGACCCTTGCCCTCGCACACCAACACCAGCCACCGCGGCACGTTTTTCGGCTTCTTCGCTACGGATCACGTTGGTCCACCAGGCTTGAGAAACTCGGCTCCTTTCCTGGCTGAACTCAAGCAAGTTAGCCTCTTCAAGGAACTTGTCACACGTTTGCACGTTTAAGCGTGACAACGGCTCCACTAGACCAGGCCGTAGGCCTCGGAAGAGGTGATTGAGTTTGTCATATTCGGACATGCCGGGATTAATCTCCCGGCACAGGTTGACTACGTCCATGTAATACTCGTTGACACTCTCTTCCGAACGCTGCACCCGCATTTGCAGCTTGGCGTTGCTGCGGAAAACTCGACCTTGGGGGACGAAAAACTTCCGGAATTCCGCCTTTAGTTCATTCCAGAAGGTAGGGGGTGGGCCATCAAGGGGGTACCGGTTGGCGTACCATGAATCGGCCATACCGTCCAGGCTCGTAGCCAAACACTCCAGCTTATCTTTCTCATTCCATCCATTAAAAATCGCCACCTGCTCATATTTTCGGAGGAACCGCATAGCGTCCTCATCGTGAACCCCAGAAAATCGGGGGGCACTCACCGCCTTACGCAACCTACCGGGCACACCGGGGTTTGCCATGGTTGATGCGGGGCTGTTTGGCTCGGCGAGGAGGTCTACGAGTTTCACAACGGATCCTCGCGGTGAAGGGGTGGTACGGGCGGTTTCAATAGTCGACCTTTCAATCGCCTCCAGCTTTTCCCGTACCGCGGAGAACTGGTACCTCCTGCGAGGGGTTTCCGGGCTGGATTCCGGCTCGCTAGGAACGGCGTAGCAGGTGAGGTCTAGATCCGGACTCTGGGGGCGGTCGGCTTCGTCGTCTTCGGACGGGTCAGCTGAGCTCCACGGAAACTCTTGCGCTTCCAGAGTAGGTTTCCGTGGGCTCGAGGCAGCAATGGCTCGTTTGGCGCTTTTAGAGTGGAGCCACGAGGGAGTGACTGCTTCCTTCCGCTTTTCTCCGGGCTGACGGCGTACCGACACGGAACGGGCGAACGATGACTCCCTTGGGGGCAACGTTGGGGCACCTGGGATTCGTGCACCCTGGCGATTCGGGCAAGGAACGCCTTTACCGATTCCCTCGGTCTTCGGGATCGCCCCAGTGTCACTCATGAAACCCCCAAGTCCTAGTTAGGTTCTAACACTAAACACGTAGCCTAACTTTACCAATCAAACCACCTTTCCCGGTCGATGCACCAATTGTCACGTCTAAATCTGACAGGGCATCAAATCCGTCAGGAATTAGAGTAATGTTCGGGAAAGGTGGATTTACAGAACTGTATTCGGGAAGATTACAGTGGTAAAGTTAAGAGGACGAAAACACTACATGAAAAACAGAGGACTACTGCCTAACACACTACTAGGAGAGTCTACCCTCTTACGCTCCCACTAACAGACTACTGACTCCAGTACTGCCACTCTCTAACCAACTGACTTGGTTAAGTGGAAACATCATCCTCACTCTCAGGGATCCATCCTGCCTGGTGTATCCGTACAGGACGCGTAATCCGGTACACAGGCGGATGGATCCTCTGATGTTACGCTGATCTTAGCAAAGCGAAGCGTGAGAAAAAGCAAGCAATGCGAAATACAGCCGTGACAATATTGTATTGCCATTTGAAAAGTTCTTAGTCAATAAGCTTAACCAATGATATCGATCTGTAATTTACAGCCAATCAGCGACAAGGACCTGCTTCTCAATCTTACAGCCAATCAGCAGCAAAGACCCTCCTATGCAGTCCTTCCTTATCGCTACTTCGGCTGCAACGACGACGCGGTTGAATCCACTGCCGCTAGATGGTGGGCCGTCTGAAATATTTCAAATCCAACACGTTCTCCGGATTTAGTTACATACGTACGTAAAGTGTCAAACATGACACTTGTGTGTCATTGGCCAACAATGAATTCTTCTTTTTTCAGCTAGTGGAGTGAAAGAAAATTCAAATTTTAGCGACTCTCATCAACGAAAATTGATGAGAATCGTGAAGCTAACCTAATCTAACCTAACTTAATAACCTAACCTAAGCTAACCTAACTTAATAACCTAACCTAAGCTAAAATAACCTAATCAAACCTAAACTAACCTAATCAAACCTAAACTAACCTAACCTAAACCTAACCTAACCTAACCTAACCTATCCTAACTTAACCAAACCTAACCTATCCTGTTGTGTTCTGTTGTGCGCTGCACGTTGATCTTGGATGAAGAACTTTCAGTTCTGTCACTGGCGGAAGCGCACCGCGAACTCTATCACCTCCTGTTAATCCATTCGTAACTAAGACTATTACAGCACTTAAATTCTCTTTACACCTTAGTTGGTTAGTAAAGAGGATTACGTGGAAAGACTGCAAGGTTTCTCTATAAAAAAAATAACAACCTATTTACATCTCATTTTCTCCTTCCTAGGGGGCCAAAGTATGGTTACCCGACGTAACCCATGTTTGGCGAGTCGCCCAAGTTGTGGAAGACTTAGCAGAAGGTGTTCTCAAGTTAGAGTACCAAGATGGTGAGGTAAGTTATCTTCGACTTGTTCTCCAATTCTTTCTATAGAAATAAATGGCAAATGACCTTAGTTTCCTTAATAAGTAACTCAGATTACTTTCATTTCTTATCTATTCACTCGCTTTTAAAGGAAGGAATCGAGGAAAAAAGGGAAACACGTTACAATATCGTTAAAAGATCATTAAAGCGCTGGTTCTAATAGAGATTTATTTTTATAGAAAATTGAAATCTCCATTAACACGTCGCAAGACTGGCCCCACATCAGAAACCCCGAGTTCCTGATTGGTGGGAACGATTTAACGTTGTTGTGGTACGTGCATGAACCTGCTGTTCTTCACAGTCTTCAGATTCGCTTTAAGCGCCGAGCTATCTATACATACTGTGGTAAGCCCCAATTCAGCTCATTTTTCAGTTCTTTTAAAGAAATTCAAAATTCCGGATTCGAACCTTTTTTCTTGTTTTCTTGTAGGAATCGTTTTGGTTGCTGTTAATCGGTATGCAGAGTTACCTATTTATGGCAACGATATTGTCATGGCTTATCGAAAGAGTCAATATGCGAATTTAGAACCTCACATCTTCGCAGTCGCAGAAGAAGCTTATACAGAACTTGAAAGGTTAAAATTTTCCCTCTTTTTGATTCCTTTTTACAATAAATACCTCATTTTGTAAAAAAAAAAAAAAAAAAAAAAAAAAAAATGGCGATTTTTTGTTGTAGAGAGACCCGAAACCAGTCCATCATTGTGTCAGGAGAGTCAGGAGCAGGCAAAACTGTTTCCACCAAGAACGTAATTCGCTATTTTGCCACTGCCGGAGGTTCTGCCACTGAAACATTTTTGGCTTCGAATCCCATTATGGAGGTAAAGTTACTTTATTTTTCTTATTTTTCCTTTGAAAAAGGGGCAAAAAGGAGGGAAAAAATGAATTGGGGAGCACAGTAAGCTTGTAAATGGGTTATCTTTGGCAGGCGATTGGGAATGCCAAGACGACAAAAAATTATAATAGTTCCCGATTTGGCAAATCTATCGAAATCGACTTTAACCGTCAATACCAGACTACGGGAGCAAAAATACGGACGTATTTACTCGAAAAGTCACGGGTGGTCTTCCAAGCGAACCAGGAACGGAATTACTACATCTTTTACCAGTTATGCGCTGCAGCTAGTCTTCCTGAGTACCAGGATTTACGCTTAGTTGAGTCGCTATGCTCTTCTTTTGCTTTCGTGTCGCGTTAAATGCAACTTTATTGCGTTTTGAATCGTTTCTTTATTTTTATTGTCCTTTTTAGGCCATTAAGACAGCTTTCATTACACGAACCAAAGCGGGAGTCCTTACGTTGATAGGGTAGACGATTTCGAGGGGTTGTTGAACACAAATCGCGCCTTCCATTCTTTGGGTTTTCCTCAAGAGATGCAGAAGAACATTTTCAGGATTTGGGCGTCTACTTTGCACCTAGGAAACGTGCAGATCCAAGAAGGGGATCAAGAGAGCTGCGCTATCCAGGTAATTCGTATAAATGTTATAACTATTTGCCCAAGCCCAATGAATGAAATGCCGCTAAATGGTGGGATGTCTTAAATGTTTCAGTAGTTTTTTTTAGGCCATTAAGACAGCTTTCACTACACGAACCAGGGCGGGAGTCCTTACCTTGATGGGGTAAAGGATTTGGAGGAGTTCACGCACACCAATCGCGCCTTCCATTCATTGGGCTTTAATGATGAGATCCAGAAGAACATTTTCAGGATTTTGGGGGCTATGTTGCACCTAGGAAATGTGCAGATCCAAGAAGCGGATCAAGAGAACTGCACTACCCATGTTTAAAAGTATTTATATTTTAAAATAAGTATTTATGTTTCAAGCACTCTTTAAGAAGAATTTTCGAGTTCTTGGAGTTCCATTTATTAAGATTTTATTTTAGCGTCCTGATACGCCTGGTTGATTCCTGCCACTTAATGGGTTTGAAATTGAATATAAGGATGATTTGCGTAAATGGTTGCGTTATCGCTAGATTGTTACTAAGCGAGAAGTGGTTACAAAGCCATTGAACCTAAAAAGAGGTAAGAAGCGCTCAATTTTGTCCTTTCAAATAAAAAATAGTCAACATATAAAGTCAAAATGTCGACTTTTTCTTTTGTTTCAGGCGATATGTCCGCGTGACGCCCTAGCTAAGCATATTTATTGGCCTTTATTTTTAAAAAATGTGCCCCTGATCAACAAATCTTTGGCTAGTAATGTCAAATCCTTCCGGTTTATCGGCGTCTTGGATATCTACGGGTTGGATATCTACTTATTAGCCGCTCGATTTGCAAGTATTTTGGGTACAAAAAGAAAAACCGAAAAGATATTTATGGGATTTTTTTGCTAGTCAACAATTGACAGCAGCAACTTGAGGATATAGTCAACGTTTCGGAAGATATCGTGCCACCCCTATGACCACACTACAGGCAAGTTAACCGTCGTTTTGATCAATTTATTATTAATTTAGAATCTCTAAGGCTTTATTACCAGTACATAAAGAAATGGCTTGAGTTAAATCTTTTGCTAAAATACCATTTTTACCTGGAGTTAAACAGTTTATTTCTTACTTGGCTAATCGTTAGTTAATTGACTCATTTAAATTAGCTCCATATAATTCATTTTTTTAATTAAATTAAATTTAAAATCTCCTTTCATTAAAACCTGTTTCAGAGAGCGCAATTAAAGGAAACATTTGACTACAGTTACATGGCAAGTAACCGTCGTTTTGATCAATTTATTATTAGTTTAGAATCGCTAAGGATTAATTACCAGTACATAATGAAATGGCCTGAGTTAGACCTTTTGCTAAAATACCATTTTTAAGTTTAGTTGGGAATCAGTTTATTTCTTACTTGGCAAATCGTTAGTTAATTGAGTTATTTCAATTAGCTCTCTACAATTAATTTTTCTACAATTTCTCTACAATTTTTTTAATTTCATTTAAAATCTCCTCCCATTCCCATCCATTTCAGAGAGCGCAGTTAAATTAAACAGTTAATTGTCATTATTGAAGAACTGAGTTAGGAAAAGGGAAATATTTCAAAACTAAATAGTTCTGTTTGCACCGTTAATGCGCAAAAGCTCTCATAATGGCGCTCGGGTCGTATTGCGCAATTAGAACGAAGCTGTGGCTGGGTGGCAGCCCCTAAGGAAGGCCTCTCCTGTTGGCGTTATAGCGTGTTTTGTCAGAATAAGTGGCTTAGAAAGTGGAACTTTTTGGAAGTTTTAGAGGTAAGAAACAAGTGGAGAATATTTGCATTCACTTAGATTTCATTAATGTACCAAGTTTAACGTCTAAGTATGCCAGTTAAGCCCGTTCTTGCCATTTTTAAGAGCGATAACAGGCTGTCCGTTACCTCCACACTCCAACGTTTAGACAACGTTTAGATTTTTCTAAACAAACGAAATATTTAGAAAAATGAAGGCTTTTTGTATTTTTACTTTTTTTCTATTTAACATAAGGAACTAACAATAAAAATAGCTTACTAGCATACAATGGGATAGAGTAGTCGCATTGAAATTGGCGTGATAAACTGCACGTGGTAAGCGTTCACTTTTGCGTGGAATTTTTCAGCACGATTGTGGAAAAACGTCAGTACTTTCCAGTTTCATTGCCATTTTTTATTGGTAGATTGGTTTGATTTCCATTTGCATTTAATACTATTTAATTTAATGCTATTTAAACATTATTCGTAAAATACATGCTAGCTTTAATATGATAATTAGATATCAATAATTGTTTTCATAGAGTTTTTGTTTCTCTTGGCAAATTGGTCCCGCCCAGGGTAGCTAACTTTGCAGTGAACCAGCAGCCTTCTTGCGGCCATCTGGGTTCTTCTCTGCGTTGTACTTTTGTTGAGTTTGTCTGGATTCTTCAAAGGTTATTTAAGCTGAGAGTGTTCGTGTCTTGACACGAGGTGTCTCAGCTGCTGCTAAAACATTCACGGTCGCGGAGACCGCGATATGGTGGCGTGCCAGAATATGGTTGTGTCCAGATCTGGACGGGAACGCACGACATGCTTCACTGCCTCCCTTATAGAGGTGAGCAAGAACGCACTTTCGCGTCATCTTTGACATAGTCCGCCTGCTGTATATACATGAAGAGGGTGTTCTTCTCTGCGTTGTACTTTTGTTGAGTTTGTCTGGATTTGTCTGGATACGTTCTTCGTGCTTAGGCTAAGACCGCCTGTATTAAAGTACATGGCTGCATTTTTATACCAGGTCATGGTCACTTATTCAACATGGTCAACGTAGGTCAACGTCTGCATTAGTCACGTAGTCACAGTGTCAAGTCTCAAATGGAATTACAACATCACATTATACTACACTTATAATTTGTCGACTAGTCCTGTGACTTTTATGTAGTCCACTAAGAAGGACTGGGCTAGGAATTGCTTATGTATTGTAAGCTTACAAAAACCCAGTACGTTTTCAATCTTGAGTTCAATTCCTTCTTTATTCATTTTGTCTTTTAGAAATTCTCGTTCTATCGAATAGCATAGAGATTCCATGATCTTATCCTCCACCGTATCGTTCCTCTCTCTACACCCATCACAAGAGCTATTTCTTTTAAGTTAAAACCTGTGCATCCATGCCCCTGTTTTCGCATGTCCACATCTCCGTCGAAAAAGTGCTACTGCTACTTTCCTGTTTTTATGCAATAGCCAGGGCGCTGGCCTAATGGTAGTAGGGCCTTGTACAAATTTTTGAGTCGTACTATTTTTTAACCTCTGAAGTATATTTTGCTCTAATTTCTGTTTGAATATGGCCGAGATTTCGTGTCTAGTGAGTGCTCTCAATTCTTTTTGGTTGGATTTTTTGCCTATCTTCGCCGACGCATCCGCTGCCTCATTCCCTGCGATCCCAACATGCGATGGCACCCATTGCAAAGTGATGTCAAATTTGTTACTTTGTAAGTTTCGTGTTCTCTTCTGAATTTCTTGCACGATCTCGAAATATGCCCTCCTCCCATACACGGCTATAGCACCGAGAGCCGCATTGGAGTCCAACAGGATGAGATATTTACCTGTGGGTGAACTATCAATGATTGCTAATGCTTCCCTGACGGCATACAATTCCCCTGCCATTACCGACGACCACCGAGGAAGGGCAAAAGCAACGGATTTGTTTCCGGATTCTATATGTATCCCTGATCCCACATGACCATTTTCATCTCTAGATCCATCGGTATAAACTTTGGTGTGGTTAGGGAACTTAGTATTTATGTACTCGTACACAAGTGGTTGCATTCATGTAACTGTTCTTTTTTCATTTTTATTTTCGGAATCTCTTTAATTATACTCCTGGGATCAAAGTCCCATGGTGGTAAGGGGTTCTCAAAAAAATCTCCTTCTTTTGCTTTCGCAGTTCCAAATGCCTCGTACCTATGTTTGAATGACGTCCATATCGAGGTACTGCGGTTGTTGAAAACCCTTTGAACCACTAGGTCGTGCTTATGGCACTCGACCATTCTGTTGATGTAATTAGTGGTTAACAGATCCCTTCTATCACTCAGCGGTATTACGCCTGTTGCGCATAAAAGCACTGCTATCGGAGTAGTTTTGACAGCTCCTAGGATAATCCTTAGTGCTCTATTTTGGATTGTCTCAAGACATTGAAGTTTTTTTGCATTTATATCTTTGAAAACTATGTAGCCATACTCCAGCTTTGGTCTAATTAACCCTTGGTAGAGGGTTTTCATTAATTGTTGGTTACTCCCCCAACTGGAACCTGCTAGTCTACTAAGCATCCCTATCGCTTTAATCCCTGATTGCTCATCTGGGTTCTTCTCTGCGTTGTACTTTTGTTGAGTTTGTCTGGATTTTTCAAAGGTTATTTTAGCTGAGAGTGTTCGTGTCTTGACACGAGGTGTCTCAGCTGCTGCTAAAACATTCGAGTTATTCTTTTCGTCGATGTCGGCTATTACTAGGTGTTGTAGTAAGAATGAATCAGGGTTTTTGAGGTTATTAGTGGTTTCCGACTTGTGTGTTTTTTCATTTAAATGCCATCTTGGGCCTCGGCTATTGACAGCTACTTTTATTGAAATTTCATTGTTATTACGTCATATAGTGTTTATGGCTTTGAACATTTCCATGTAAGGAAGGCCGTTCCTTTGCTCAAGGGTACTTTTCGGCTTTAATTTGGACATTTTCAACATAGTGTAAAGTTCAGGGCTTGGGTTGGGAGAGGTGACGGAATGTATAATGGCGTCCGGGAGGTTTTTTTTTTTTTTGTTGTTGATTAAATCCAAAAAGGATGTGTTATGTTTGATTTGACAGAATTGTTAAGTGCTACAGTGTAACGGTTTCTCCACAAAATTATTAGGAGATGGATCGGTCTTGTAAGGGGTTCTCAATTGTTTCCCATCGACTTTTCGTTACTGCTTCCTTGATCCATTTCAGGGCTTCTGCTTGGCTTGTAGGTGTATACCTGTCCAGGTGGTCGACAGTAGGCACCTTGCTCTCTCCGAGCATGTGTGACTTGTGTCTCGGCTGCTTCGGTGGAAAGTACTATACCTTAAAAAAAACGAGTATACGGAAACCACAGTGGTCTAATCCCCTACCCGTGGGATTAATTAAAGACTGTTTAACGAACCGATTTGCAGGTCTACTGTCTAAAAACCAAACCGAAACGTATAGAAAGCGGAATCCGTTTTAACCCTGAGCTGTAGAACAGAGAAAATACTCTTACAGAAATGCTCTTGCCAAACCCCTCTCCCCCCAAAAAAATTGAAAGTGAGCTGCTGTCTTTTAATCTTAATATTTTGTAATGCCTCCATTGTTATCACGGCACATCTCCAATCTTCTTGGCATTGATTCTGCTAATGTGATCCAAAAATCAGGGTCTTCCAATATTTCATCCCATACACGAAGGACTTGAACCCAGAGTTCTTCCTTTCCGCGTAAGGTCGAAGTGCTAATAAAAAACTGTGATTTTTTTTAACTGATAGAAATTGTACTTTATTCTTCGCTTCAGCATGGCCCAGGCATGCTCTATCGGGTTTAGATCGGGTGATCGTGGAGGATGTGGTAGAAGCGTAAGCGTAATGCCTTGTTCAGTAAGATACGTTCTAACTGATCTTTTTTTTTTTTTTTTTTTTTTTTTTTTTTTATTTAGGCGTAGGCTAATGCCTATTGCCTTTCTTACAGTATCTACAATCTGGATTTCGATAATCACCATAACCTCATGAGTGGGTTTGTGTTCCACTCTTAACTTGGGTGAACAAACCACGAGTGAGGAAACTTGTTTGAAATGACTAGGGTTGATGGGTGCGAGATAAAAATAACGTAAAAGGGTTTGTGAAACAGGGCTTAAAATTAGCGACAGGAATCAATAGCTTTCTGCATGAAGGTGACAAGGGCGGGAAAAGCCTTCGAGGTAGTAAGTACAGAGTTTACACTAAAATGAACTTTTAGTTTGCTCAGTTCTCGTAGAAGTTCGGCTCTCTCCTTATTAATTCTTCGGCAGTGAAACAATAAGTGGGGTAGGTCTTGTTTGGACCGGTCTTGGCAGGCACAGATGTCAGAGTCCGTTTTAGCAATTCGTTTTAAGTAGCATTTAGTTGGGAAGTGTGTCGTTCTAAGTTGGATTATCTTGCTTAAGATAGGTCTGGTTATTTGAAGGGATGCAATATCTTGAGAAGGGATAGTGATGAGATCTTTCAATGGGTTTGTACAGTTTTGCCATCGTTCCCTCCATTGGGTCATTATCATTACGTCTATTTGTTACAGGGCTTCTTTTTCGGACTTCGGACGTGTTTTCCATGCTTTTGCCGTGAGGAGTCTAGCTCTCTCTGAACAAGACATGTACCGTTTATGCTTGGAGTATTTTGCTTGTGTGGGCCATTTATTCCAATTCCGTCTTGCGAAATTCCTTAGCATTGATTTCTGGAGTATAAGGTCCAGCGGAGGGAGACCCGCTTCCACTTCTAATGCTGCTGATGGCGTCGTTGATAGGGCTCCTGTGATAATAAGGAGTCCCCTTCGGAATAGTTGACTCAATGGGAGTAGTCCAGTATGTGAGATGTTGTTCCAAGCTGCGTATCCGTACCTCAGTTTTGAGAGTATAGTGGCTTGAACAACATTTCTGAGTTGCTTGCAGGTGATTGTTCTTGAGGATTTGCTGAGTTTTTTCAGACGTTGTAGGATTGAATTTACCTGAGCTGCTAGGAAGTGTGTATGGCTAGTCCATTTCAACTGGCTGTCGAATATGACGCCCAGGTATCTAACTGCTTTTTTCGGGAATATCGTGTTTTCTCCCCAAAGAAGTGGGGCGTCTTCCTGTGAGCGTCTCCTAGAAAAATGGATCAGTTCCGTCTTCTCCTTCGAAAATTCGAGGGAGACTAACTGATCTTGCTGTATGCACAGGTGAATTGTCATGCTGAAAAGCCAAGTCATCGCCGAGTGCTTCGCCCATTATGGGAAGTTCTTGAGAAAGAATCTCGACATAATTTTCCGCATTCAGTTTTCTTGTGATTCTCGTAAGAGAACTAAATCCATTAGTAGCAGAAAACCAGGCAAACACAGATACTGAAAACCTCCCACTTCGACAACTGTCCCTCAGCATCTCATCGCTATAGCGCTTGTTTCTCTAAGAAATTGTGCAACTGATGTGATGATGAATCTTATTAGCCGAAGTAGTAATTACCTCGCGATAAACTATAGTAGGTTTGTTGGAAACAGAAGAAATTGTTGTTTCGTCCGAAAAAACAACACTTGCCCAATACTCATAATCCCGATTTCGGAATTGTTCGCAGAACCGAGCTCTGGCTTCTTTGTGTCGCTCTGACAGAATAAATTTCTTAGCGGGTCTTCGAGATCTGATACCTGCTTTCGCCAGAATTCTGGATCCTGTTTGCGTTGAAATATCATGTTCCTGGCCAGAAAGTTGAACAAGTTCTCTCATTGGCAAAGTTGGATATGCTACGGAAGCAGCAATCAAGTTGATTTTCTCATTTACGCTTAATATTTCTGGACGAGCAGAGCCAACCTACAATATTACATTGAAAATTCTGTTTAACAAACATTTTCATTCTTATCTTCCTCTCCACTTTTCCTTCATTTTCTTTCCGATTAACCCACTTTTGCACTGTTGCTTTGCTTACATTTAACCTCAACGCTATTTGTTTTATCGAAATACCACTATTTCTCATTCCAAGAATTTCTCCCTTTTTGTCTGATGTCAGATGAGGAGCCATGTTTATTAGAAACTGACATGCAAGTGTGATATAGACTAGTCATATTACCTTTCGCAAAAATAACCCCACCTCGGAGAAACTAGGATTCTACTTTCCTTAGTTTTGGTTTGGTTTTAGAGAGGAGCGGGTTCGAACGAGCAAATTTTAATTAATCCCACGGGTAAGGATTAGCCCACTGTGGTTTCCCTATACTCGTTTTATTTTGGAAGGTATAGTACATCTGGTGGGGTTTCCACTTCCTCTCGTTCCGCGGACGGTCCGACTTCTAAGGGGTATAGCTTTGTGATCGGTCTGTTAGTAATTCCATCTGTAGTCCTCAATTCAACGGCTCGGGTTAATCCATCTCTACCCGGGAGTAGTTTGGTGATTACCCCTAGTCTCCAAAACAGCCGTTTTCCTTCATCATGGATACGTACGAGATCTCCAACTTGGATCTTGGACGAATTACGCGTTGAAAAATATCCATGACGTTGACGCATATACTTTTGTTTCCTTCAGCTGGGGTTTCTATCTTTTTACTTATCTGAAAACTCTCGCGCGACTACGGGCGGATCAGACTCCGAATGGCTAATTGCGGGTAAATCGGCACAGTTATTTGTCTTGATGATGCCCAGAACATTTAGCACATGTATGTGGGGGTGGGTTCTTTACATTGAAAGGCAGTGTGACCGTAACATTGGCAGTTAAAGCATTGGAGTACGTTTTCTTTTCGGCGGTCTTCGACCTGTACCCTTCTGCTGAAGGCGAAGATAAAGAACAAAACATTTAAAAACTAAAAAAGCGTTGTGTAAAGGAAATTCATAATGACATGCAGCTGCGCTTTTGCTTAGTGTTGGCCGGGTCAAGACTTTTGAATTGAGCTTCTTTGAGTTTTATTTCTGCAGTATTCCTGGCTGGTCGGCTCTCGAACGTTAAGAGGCTCCTCTTCGAATTTGTCTTGCGGGCCATGGTGGGGTTTGTTGCGTTAGGCCCGAGAGCCTGCAAGTCTTGGCCCAGCGTTTTAAGGAATTGTTGTCTCTCCATGTTTTGGTCTTTCTTCGCCACATCTTGTTGTTCCAGTAGGAGAGTTAAGTCGTTGACAAAAATGTTGGGTTGGGGTATGGGCCTGGGCTTGGGTGGGGTTGGTATGGGTCTGGTGAGGTTACTGAGCGATGGCCAGGATTGTTGCGGGAACGATGGGATGGAGGTGGGTGGAGTTTGTTAACCGTCTCCTTTACAAACCCAGTCTTCTCTTTATCTTTCTTTTTAACTCCCACCTGCTAGTACCCTGACATCAAATCGAGGGTGCTGAATATCTTGGCACCTTGCATGCTTTCTAGCGCGTCGTCAGTTCGGGGTAAAGGATAGACATCCTTAACCGTTACAGAATTCAACTTCCTGTAATCGACGCAAAAGCGCCAAGTACCATCTTTCTTCTTGATTAAGACTACTGGGGAGGACCAGGGGCTGTTAGACGGTTCTACCACCCGGCCTCCATCATCTCCTCTACCAGCGCTCGGATGATCTCTCTTTCTCTGTAGGCACTGTGGTAGGGTACCTGTGATACGGGCAGTGCGTCGCCAGTATCTACCCCATGTTCCACCACATTCGACTTCCCTAGATCCGCGGAATTTTCAGCAAAGCACTTTTGATGCTTTCTTAGCAATTCTCTCATTTCTAGCCTTTGCTTACCTTGTAATTGATCGGAAACGCAGCTTTTAAAGGCCCTATCGTTGACTCTCTCCTCATCTTCTCTCTCAACACCTCTGAGTGGACCCCCTTGGGGAACCAGGGACCCAGAGTGGTCCTACGTAATGCCTAGAACTGCTCCCGCAGCCACCAATTGGGCCTCTGAGCCAAATTTCCCTTTGGCTGAGAGGCCCAATCACCTGACCAAACATCACCTGACCACACTCTTTTTCGAGAGTCACAACGCATCTACCTAAGTTGATTTCTTTCTCAACTAGCAACTTTCGCTCTGCTTCCATAATAACCTCTCTAGTGCCTACTTCTTCCGGTTCTCTTTCTACTCCACTGACGCCTACCTCGATCATTATTACCGAGAGTGGGGGAATCCTATAGTCCCTTAAGGAAACTATTTTCTCTACTCTCGTATCTTCGTCTTCGTTGATCTTAAAATCCGGGATGAGTACCGCATCCTGTTCTATTTTCTCGTCTGTTTGCTTATGGGGACAATAAGGGGTTTCCGGTGACTCTTTTTTCAGCTGTGGAGGATTGTACTAAAAATTCAGAAAGCTCTCCCCTTTTATCTGGCTCCTTCGGCCTCGACGGAGCCGAGGACCTTTCAATCCCAGGCTTCACCTTTGGAGTCTCACCTCCACCTCGACGGCACGACCACGCCCAACCCTCCGTAATAGTAGTGGAGATCTGCACGGCCTCCGTCCTTTTTTCGTCGGCGAGATGACCTGACGGCCGGTACTATGCGCCATCCCGAGGGAATCGGGACTCACCTATTCTTTTGCGGAGTCTCTGTTTACTCTTCCCTCTCTGGGGAAGCCTCTCAGTGCGCTCAGTGATGTCATCTGCCTTGGGAATTGAGGCTAGAATTGCTACCTCACTATCTGTAGGCGTAGGGTTGGACTATCTTGACATAGACGGATCCTCGAAGCTTATTAAATCGAATTCCTCCTCTTCGTCAAAGCTAATCAAATCTTTCTCTGACTCTTTATCAGAGCTAATTAAATCCCCGCCAAAATCCTCCATTCGTGTCGTATTTTGGGGTGTTTGAAAATTCTCGAGAGGATCTAACGCATCCAAGGGCGCCAGGGTCACACCCATGCGAACTGGTTCAAGCATGGATGTCATTCTGATCACATTACTGAACGTAGCGATGGATGGTACATCTGAATGGTCTAATCCCACTGTCGCCGTCAGAATCACGCTAACGGTGACAGGGAACTCAACACGAAGTCGAGCTTAAACTAACACTAATGTACTAAACAAACACTACACAAAAAACACTAATTACTACACAGTTTACTAGCACTATTCTCGACAACGATTAATTGTCTGTCATCCATAATCTTTCTTGGCAGTAAACGAGCAAACTCGCGAACTTCAAGCGAACTGCTCACTCGCTTGTGAACGAACGAAATCACTTGCGAATGAACGAGCTAAGAACTCACTTGCGAACGAGCGAACTAAGAACCAAGAAGAACTTAGGAGACCTCAAGAAGTACTGCTTAGCCTCGCGAACTCGTTGCGAACTAACCTTTTATAGTAGGAGAAAGAACATTGTAAAAGGAAAAAGAACAAAAAACAGATTAGTACCTGGATCCCCGACAAATTGGCTTAATGACCTGCCCTGCGTATGACAATTCCGCGAAAGCAATGAAAGAAAGGGAAAATCTACAGCTTGGGTCACTAAGGCATAAACAGATGGGGAAAGGAACAAGTCATTTCAAATGTATGCAAAACAAAACCTTTCCGTGCTTCAGCACGGAACATTGCCGGCCCTGTTACTGGTCACAGTAACACTTTCGATTGCGGCTTCCAGGAGGCAAAGCTTTGCGACAGGGCCAACGTATTCTCCATGTTTTGTCCTTACTAAGGCGGTCCGCGTGATGCCGTCCTTTCCTGGGAAGGTATCTAATACTCGTCCAATTGGCCATTTTCCGCGGGGAGAATTTGGGTCCACGATTAATACAACGTCATCCTTTTGCAAATTTCGTCTCTTAGTAAGCCATTTTCGTCTTACGATGAGAAACGGGGCGTATTCACGAATCCACCTCTTCCAGAAGTGCTCGATTATCGTTTGCGCTGTACGCCAGGTCTTCTTCAGGCTGACTCATTCGGGCAGGAGAGCATATGAAGGCAATCGTGGATTAGGTCGTCCCAGCAAGAAATGATTCGGCGTCAAGGCTTCTGGCTCATTCTGGTCGACTGCTACGTGCGTGAGTGGTCTCCCGTTCAGCAGACTCTCGACTCCGGTCATGGCGGTTAGCAGGATTTCGTCCGTCAACGTCCTTTGATTCAGAACTCTCCTAGGAGTGGTCTTCGCGGATTTGACCAGGCTTTCCCAAACTCCACCAAAGTGTGGCGCCGAAGGAGGGGAAAAATGCCATTCAATGCCATCCAAAGCAAATGAATGCATAAATTTATCTTCATTCAATTTCGCGATCATCTCCCGAAGCTCGCGCTCTCCTGCAACAAAATTCGTACCATTATCCGAATATACTACCTGCGGTTTCCCTTGTCTGTCGCAGAAACGGCTAAAGGCTTGCAGGAACGAGTCGTCATCGAGACTGTGAGCCACTTCTATATGAACTGCTCTGGTCACCAAGCACGTGAAGAGGCAGCCATATCGTTTTACCGTCCTTCTTAAAATTGTGACTTGCAATGGGCCGAAATAGTCAACTCCCGTGTGCGTGAAAGGAGGGAGAAAAGGCTGAAGTCGATGCTTGGGAAGGGCGGCCATGAGTGGAATTAGGGATTTTGCGTTATTGCGGCGGCAAAAGGGACATCTTGAAACAAGACTACGAATGGCCTTCCTTCCTTTTATGATCCAGTACGTCAATCGTATCTCATGAAGCGTACGTTGGAAGTAGAAAGAGTCAAAACGCGTTCTGCGAAACGGAAGTAGAAACATCAAAACGCTTTCTGAAGACGATATCGAAATCGGAGCGTGCCTGTTCCGATCTAGATCTCGATTTCGACGAACTTCCCATCGAGCGGGCACTTGGTCTAAAGTGGCACTGTGAAGCAGACTGTTTCTACTTCCAATTCAAGCCCAAGGGAGAAATCATGACGAAGCGGGAGCTGCTTAGCACTATGGCGTCCATCTTCGATCCTCTAGGTTTTCTAGCCCCTTTTCTACTAACAGCAAAGGTTATTCTTCAAGATACCTGGAGTTTGAACTTAGAATGGGACGAAAAGCTTCCTGAAGAAATTCTGCCCCGGATTCATTCCTGGTGTAAAGAGATTAAGCTTCTGCCTCACTTCAAAATTCCACGCTGTATTCGTCCAGCACAGAACCTCGTCGTAAACGCCCAACTTCACGTCTTTTCTGACGCCTCACAAATGGCCTTCGGAGCAGCTGTATACGGACGCTTCGTACACTCTGACGGTCAAATTACTGTGAGTTTAATCTTCGCAAAGTCCCGCGTGGCACCAAGTAAAGCACTAAGCATTCCCCGACTCGAGCTACAGGGCGCAGTTCTTGGCGTTCGAATAGCTACCATGGTCCAGGAGGAAATGACGCTTCCGTTTGCTGAAGTCACCTTTTGGACAGACGGCGAGCTCGTACTGAAATGGATTAATTCTAAAACTTGTAAGTTTCACGTATTCGTCGCTAACCGTGTCGGCGAGATTCTTGAGCTTTCGAGCAGGGAGCAATGGCGGTATGTACCGACGTCCGAAAATCCGGCAGACGACTGCAGTAGAGGGTTGCCCGGAGACACACTAGCTGAACTGAATCACCGCTGGATTCGAGGCCCAAGGTTCTTGTATGACAATGAAACTAACTGGCCAACAAGTTCTTTCAGCCTCTCTGAACCCAGAAAAGAGGATCCCGAAGTTAAATGGGTGGGGCACCAGGCGATATATCAAAATAGGCCAATCGCAAGATCTAGTTCGAAGTGGTGAAGTGCCGGCAATTCCTATTGAAAACATCGTTGAGGTTTTCAATATAGCGGTGGCTAACCTTAGACAGCAGTGGTGGTCTTTGGCGGGCAATTCACGGAATTCAAAGACGCAAGACTCAAGATCACAGAATTCAAGAACGCAATGCAAATTTAAGAAAAAAATGCTATTCCTTTAAAGTTTTGTGTAATTTTTTGTAGATTACGATTATTTCTTAGCTCTAAAAATTGGTTTCTCATATTGTGCAAATGAGATGTTTTGCTTCGCACTGGAATTCCTTATTTGTTGTACCAAAAAGTTCCCCGTAAAATCTAGTTTCCAGAAATGTCCTTTTTGTATTATTTTCAATTTTTGCAATAAAAGTGAAAATGTAAAATATTTGTGCGTGATTTTTCAAAAAATCCGCTAGAAAAGGGACGTGGCTTCCTAAACGGACGAATCCTATTTGTGGATTGGACCAAAAAGGGGGCGTGGCTCCTTTTCGAGCTGGGAAAGCTTTTTCATGGCTTTTCACCATAAGGAATAATGCTGTATCAAGGGGCCCCTTGAAAAATCGTCAAAAGTTGAGAGCCTCGCCCCTTTCCCCTGTTCCCAACTCCCCTGCTCGGTTTCCTATCCATGATATTCGAGCTCGTAATGCCGAAGCATCACAATTTCGAATATGTGAATCGGAACCTTGCCGGGAAGGCGTATGGTACAAGGAAAGGGAGCCATTTAATATTTCGCTTTTTCGACGAAATAGAGTGCCTCGACCGGGAATCGAACCGAGGACCTTTGAGTCCCCAGTCGTCCGTGGTATCCACGCGGTCATGGGCTTATATAGAATAGTCGTTGAAGCATCTATAAATAGAACTATGAACTGAGCCAGTGTGCAGTGTAGCAGTACAGTGTAGAGGGAAGCATCCATCTTTTGTTCCATTTATATAAATTACTCATCGTAACTTTGTTTGTTTCTTGACATAGAAATGAGGATCACGTCACTTTTACTCGAATTTTCTCTTTCTCTCTGTGGCTTGCTATTTTTACACTACCCATACATAAAGAGGTAAACCACCACCATTGCAAAAGAAAGGAACAAAAAACGTTTCTTTTCTTGGAATGCCTACGGTCAAGTCCCCCCCCCCCCCCCCTATCCCTTGCCTGCTCAATCTGTTCGCAACTAGTAAAGGAAGAAAGAAGGGGAATGGCCAATCTCCTAGATTGCACATCCAAGGGGTAAACTCAAGTTTCGCTCTCACCAACAGCCATGACTTGTATTCTCTAAAAGTTTGCATTGTATCTATTCATTTGTATTGTATATAAAAGTGTAATAAAAAGCCTTCCGTAATTTTGGATTGTGAGTCAAAATCTTTCGAAATAATTACAAGGCCACATGTTTGTTTTACAGTATTTTTATTAAAAGCTCATAAATACAAGTTTTCATACATTATTGTTACCGTAGTTCCCCTTGATACAGCATTATTCCTTATGGAGAAAAGCCCTGAAAACGCTTTCCGCACCTTGAAAAGGAGCCGCGCCCCCTTTTTGTTCTAATCCCCCAATAGGATTCGTCCATTGTCTCCTTTTTAGCGGATTTTATGAAAAACCACCCAAAATATCCATTTTTTGTTTTTGCTTAAAAAATTACCCGATCATAAAAAAATCAGAGGAGATTAGCTGAGGTCAGGAGAGGTTACGGTTGGTCAAGGTTAGGTTAGCTGAAAGGGGAGCTCAGGGAAGGTTAGCTGAAGTAGTAGTAGGTTAGTTTTGAAGGAAAACCATCCAAAATTCTACAAATGTTCTCTTTTTATTTGGAATCGTTACAAAAATAAGCAAATAAGGAATTCCGGGGGTATCAAAACATGTCACTTGCATAACTTTAGAATTCTGAGCTCCATCCACACTTGAATCGCTTCGGACTCGTTCAAGTCTTCCAGCTGGCGACGCAATTGGTCAAAATTGGAGCTGTAGTTGTTTTTATCACGCCTTTTGCTGTTTCACATCCTCCCTCAGCGACTAAAAAATAACCAAGAATATAGAGTAACACCTATAAAACATTCAGTGTTGATTAAGAAAATAAAACAAGACACTCCCCTCCATTCGTTTCCATTCGCCCCCAAACTTCAACTGTCTGCTTTATTGGCTAATCCTTGCGTGCGCGTTTGATCACCGACAGTGAGTGGTCACGTAACCTCTTATTTTTTCAAATGTGGTAGCTATCTTCACTTCACGGGCCATTTGCTCCTGGTTCATTTCCATAACACCTTTTCTAAGGGTCAAAATAAACAGAAAACAATCTGCGTTTTACGTTAGGTTTACAAGTCCAGAACGGGCATAACTGGCATACTTAGAGGTTAAACTTGGTACATTCATTAAGTCTAGGTGAATGCGAATATTCCCCACTCTAAAACTTGTCAAAAGTGCCACTTTTTAAGCCACTTATTCTGACAAAACACGCTAAACGTCAACAGGAGAGGCTTCCTTAGGGGCTGCCACCCAGCCACAGCTACGTTCCAGTTGCGCAATACGACTCGAGCGCCATTATGAGAGATTTTGGGCATTAACGGTCCAAACGGAACTAGTTTAAACGGTGCAAACGGAGCTAGTTGTTATGTACCCCGGTACATGTGCACTAGTAAGCGCTAGGCTTGGGATAAACGGGCACCAGTTTTCCCTTGTTTTGTTTTGTATTACCTTGTTTGTACGATGTCAACCCCCGAGGTAGAAAAGTGAGTTGAGTTCGGGAGTGGTGAATCCAAGGGAGAGGGAAGAGAAAGAGTGGTCTTAGAGAACAGAGGTTTTGTCAAGTGAACAAAAGAGATAGGCGTGCCCGTGAAATCAACCCCCCATTGTTAAGTATCATTTACACTGTCATTGTTGTAACATCGACAGTTGAAGTGTTGAATACAGTACGTATTTTTCCCCTCGTTCTTCGTGTCAAACGTGCATTTACTCCCATAACATAGTTAACTCACTTATTCAATACTGATAATTAACTATTTAATTTAACTGCGCTCTCTAAAATTGATGGGAATGGGGAAGATATTTTAATTTCATTCAAAAAATGAATTATAGAGAGCTAATTTAAATAATTCATTCAATCAACTAACGATTTGCCAAGTAAGAAATAAACTCTTTACTAACTCCATGTAAAAACGGTATTTTAGCAAAAGGTTTAACTCAAGCCGTTTCTTTATGTACTGGTAATGAAGCCTTAGAGATTCTAAATTAATAATAAATTGATCAAAACGACGGATTACTTGACTGTAGAGCGGTAATAAGGGTGGCGCGATTTCTTCCGAAAGTTGACTATATCCTCAAGTTGCTGCCGTAAACTGTCGACTAGCAAAAAAATCCAATAAATATCTTTTTCGCTTTTTCTTTTTGTACCCAAACATGGTATTTTTGAAAAAAATATTAATAGAACATTTTTGGAATGAATACCTGAAAATCGCGCGGCTATTAGGTAAAACGTATTCCTTTACGTCTTCTTCTTCATGTAACGACGAAAATCATGCTGGCCTCAATTGTAGATATGCAAGTATATATACAAACCGTAGATATCCAAGACGCTTTGACATTACTAATCAACCAAGAGGATTTGACATTACTACTCAAAGATTTGTTAATCAGGGACCTTTTTTTAATAAAGGCCAATAAATATGCTTAGCTAGGGCGTCACGCGGACATATCGCCTGAAACAAAAGAAAAAGTACGACATTTTGACTTTCTAGAATTGACTTTTTTTTTTATTGGAAAAGACAAAATTGAGCGCTTTTTACTTCTTTTACGTTCAATGGCTTTGTAAAACACTTCTCGCTTAGTAACAATCTGGCGATAACGCAACCATTTACGGAAATCCTCCTTATATTCAATTTATAAACCCATCGCGTGGCAGAAATCATCCAGGTGATCATCCAGGAGTATCATTCAGGAGCATCATCATCCAGGAATGTCATTCAGATGTATGAGGAAGCTAAAAATAAAATGGAAATCTTAATAAGTGGAACTCCAAGAACTCGAAAATTCTTCTGAAAAAGTGCTTAAAACGTAAATACTTATTTTAAAACTTCAATAGTTATAACATTTATACGAATTACCTGGATGGCGCAGCTCTCTTGATCCGTTTCTTGGATCCGCACGTTTCCTAGGTGCAAAATAGCCCCCAAAATCCTGAAAATATTCTTCTGGATCTCGTCATTAAAGCCCAATGAATGGAAGGCGCGACTGGTGTACGTGAACTCCTCCAAATCCTTTACCCTATCAAGGTAAAGACTCCCGCCCTGGTTCGTGTAGTGAAAGCTGTCTTAATGGCCTAAAAAAAACTAGTGAAACATTTAAGACATCCCACCATCTAGCGGCAGTGGACTGAACAGCGTCGTCGTTGCAGCCGGGTTCATTGGTGCCTCTCCCCTCTCCTCGACTCCGTGGCGACTCCAGACGCTTCTTCTTCTTCTTCTTCTTTGTGTTGTTATAGACGACAGGCGAATCGTCATCGCATCGTCGTCTGCAGCATTCCCAATTGATGTCGCTGTCTACTCCTTCTGTCTTCCCTGGTCCACGCACGAATTTACATAATTTAATTGGAATGGGCGTGCCAAAGAAAGTGCATGGTATGAAAAGGTGATAAGAGTTTAGACCATCACCGAGCCGATTACTTAGATGAGATCAACTAGCCCTGTTATTCTTATGAAGTCTGCCAAATATGATTGTGCTAAAAATTGCTTATGTTCCGTAAGTTTGCCAAACCCCAGAATGTTCTCGAGTTTAAATTCTATTCCTTCTTTAATCATTTTATTCTTGAGGAATTCACGTTCCATTGAGTTATACAGACATTTCATAACCTTATGTTCCACCGTATCATCTCTCTCGCCACATCTATCACATGCGCTATTTCTTTTTAATTTGAACCTATGCTGCCATGCTCCTGTTCTTCCGTGACCACATCTCAGTCTTAAAAGAACTACTGCCATTTTCCTATTTTTGTGCAATAACCAGGGTGCTGGCCTGAAGTTTGTAGCAGATTGAACAAGATTTTGTAAAGAGCTGTTTTTTAATCGCTGAAGTACTTTTTGTTCTATCTTCTGTTTGATTACGGTTGTGATTTCGTGTCTTGTGAGTTCTCTTAAAATTGTTTGATTTGAGTTTTTTCCAATCCTTGCCGCCGAATCTGCTGCTTCGTTACCAGCGATACCTATATGTGCAGGAACCCATTGCAACGTTATGTCAAAGTTGTTTGTTTGTAACAACCGTATTTTATTCTGAATATCTTGTACTATTTCGAAGTAGGCCCTCCTTCCATATGAAGCAATAGCACTGAGTGCAGCTCTTGAGTCCGAAAGGATAAGGTATTTGTTTGTATCCGAATTCTCGATAATTGCTAACGCTTCCTTGATGGCGTACAGTTCTGCTGCCAGTACCGATGACCACCGAGGGAGCGCGAAGGCGACCGAGGAATTTTCAGTTTCTATGTGTATCCCTGCCCCCGAATGCCCATCTTCGTCTCTGGACCCATCGGTATAAACTCTGGTATGATTGGGGTAGATTTGGTGTAAGTACTCGTACACAAGTTGCTTACAGTCAGTTATCAATTCTTTTTTCGTGCTTAGTTGTGGTATAACTTTGACTATATTTGTGGCCTCAAAATCCCAAGGGGGAATTAGGTTTTCAAAAAAATCGCCTTCTTTTGCCTGCGCAATTTCATAAGACTCGTACATCTGTTTGAATGATGTCCATAATGATGAACTACGGTTGTTGTAAACCTTTTTAACTACTAGATCGTGTTTGTGGCATTCTACCATTCTATTAAAATAGTTGGAGGCTAACAGGTCCCTACAGTCCTTGAGAGGTATGGTACCTGTTGCACACAATAGTACTGCTATCGGTGTCGTTTTGGTGGCTCCTAGAATAATTCTCAGGGCTCTGTTTTGGATCACCTCAAGGCATTGAAGTTTTTTAACATTTATATCCTTGTATATTATGGAGCCATATTCCAGTTTTGACCTTATTAACCCTTGATAGAGTGTCTTCATGACTTGTTGACTACTCCCCCAACTGGTCCCTGCTAGTCTGCTGATCAACCCTATTGCTTTCATCCCTTTTTTCTTGATGTCTTCTAGATGTTCTGAGAAAGACAAAGTCTTATTAAAGGTCAAACCCAGAAATTTAGCCGTCTCCACTCTCGCTAGCTCCTTCCCATTGATCTTCAATTTCCGTCTGCTTTCTAATTTTCGTTTTCGAGTGATTATCATGAAATTTGATTTTTCAGTCGAAATTTTTAGACCATTTTTTCCACACCACGAGTTAACATCCCCGAGAATATTACTGGCCTTTGTCATTGCAATCTCCAGTTCAGCCCCTGAAACCCACAGGGCAATATCATCTGCAAAAATCGATATATTTCCCTGTCCTAGTACACTTGACAGGTCTGCCATCATTATATTAAATAGCCAAGGGGACATCACTGATCCCTGTGGAATACCTTTTTTCATTGGAATTTCTGTCGACAGGTGTGCACCCACTCTGACTTGGAGGGTTCTGTCTTTTAAAAAACTTCGTATTACGGTTAGTAGTTTCCCTCTAATGCCTCTCTCTCCCATCTTTCTGAGAAGACCATCTATCCATACTCCGTCGTATGCTTGTTTAATATCTATTAGTACTAAGACTGCTACACCTCCTGCCTCGTAAGCAGTTTGACAGTCGTTTTTCATCCTGACCAACTGGTCCACTGTACTACGGCCTACTCTGAACCCCGTCTGACATGGAGACATTATAGGGTTCTTTTCTGTAAACCAGGTTACTCTTCTGATTATCATCCTTTTGTAAGAATGTGCTTTTATTCTCCCGCTTATTTTTGAGTATCCCACCGTATAACCCTGGGAAGTATCTTCAAATACGAAGATCAATTAACCCTCACCAATTCGAAGTGGACCATAGTCTCCGATATAGATCTTACGCCTTATGACATCATTATGGAAAATTTGGCACAATATCTAAGAAACTTCCTATCAAGTCTAGTTAAAGAGGTCTGCACCTTTTTCAATATCACCAAAACCAACACTACCGCCTACAACCCTAAATGTAATGGTATGGTAGAACGACACCATCGCGTTTTAATGGATGGATTAGCCAAAATGTGCGACGGAAACCAACGGTCTTGGGACGAACAATTAGACTATGTTTTGTTCGCGTACAGAACATCCGTGCACGCTAGCACAAACGAAACCCCCTTCTTCCTCATGCACGGAAGAGACCCCATTCTCGACGTAAATCCTATTTTAATCCCCCCCCCGGAAGAATTACGCCATCGACGAGGACTATAAAGCAGAAATGGTCCAACGCCTACACAATGCTTTCTCTTATGTCCAAACGCAGCTGATCTCTGCTCATGAGACGCAAAAAAGGGCTTACGATCGACGCGTCAAACCCCAAACCTTCCATGTCGGTGACAAAGTGTTAAAATTAAATACCGCTTTGAAAATCGGAGAGTCCCCCAAATTAACGATGAATTCTTGGTTGGGCCCCTATCGAATTATCAAACAGACGGGAGATGAAATTTTCGTGATACAAGACATCAAAACCAAAACCGACGAGAACGTTAACGTAAATAGATTAAAACATTACGTGGAAAGATTCTTCTCGGGAGATGCCCCAATTACCGAATCCATAATTGGACAAATGGAAGACCCCAAGGGAGCGGAATCCCCAAAACCCAAGAAACCCCCAACCACAGAAAAACTCGAAGAACAAACGGATAAACTCCTCGATCAGATCGATCAATTACTAAAATCCGCCGCAGAATTAACACCCCCCCAACAAAATGATTTCGAATTGTACCATTTCTCGCCTTTCCCTACTCCTGTTCCGGATACTGACATGTACGCCTTGACACAAATTGATCACCCTTACTTGGCTATCTCCGCGGATCGAAAAAACTTTATCGAACTACGTCAGGATGATTTAAAAAACTGCCTTCAATTGGATAAGCGCTGGTGCTTAACACAAAACCCTATAGTCCGGCATAACACCGCTACCTCTTGCCCGATATCCCTTTACTTGGATGATAAAGCAAGAATCAACAATGAATGCGACACGAAAATTATTCGTCGGAGCCGAATTACCTTACTTCCGGTAGGAGAGGGTAAGTGGTTGTATTCATCGCCCGTATCTACAAAAATTTCTCTTCTGTGCCCGCATGTTTCACTAACCTCTCGAGTCTTAGAAAAGCGGACTGAAATACTGGGAGTAGGATTTTTAGTGTTGCCGCCGAAGTGTACTTTGCAGGCGCCTACGTTTTCGATTCCAGCCACTTACTCCGAATATACCAACGTGCGATCGCAAACCTACGAACTGAATTTGATGCCTTTGACTCCCTACTTCGGGAACGCCACGCTGAGTCCATTTGAGCCTCGTCAGTTACCCAAGATTAAGGAACTTTTGGCTGATCTCAACGCCACTGATGATTGGGAGATCTCTGTTGCCAAAATGAAGGAAGCTGTCGCCCAACAGAAGTTACTATTCTTGGACGAAAATTCCGAAATTCAACACCATGTTTCTGCCCGACTCAACATCTACCTCGCGGCCGGGGTAGTTTTCTTTATCGTGCAGATCGCCTTGTTCGCCTTTGGTGCATACAAACTATGGAGTTACTTCAACCAACGAAACGACTTAGTCCAGACCGACCAGCAACGGGATCTGAACCAACGAACTGCCGACCTTCTAGAAGCCCAGAAGAACTTAACCCAGGAGCTGAATGCCCTAAAGAGTCGGAATTTAGAGCTGGATCTAGAGGTCGGAAGACTAACCACCATCATGAAGCTGGAGTCCGAAGTAGTTAAAGATCGACTACTAGCCTTTGAACAGAAATTGTTTAAATAGTTTGGCTGTTTTCGTGGTTCTTTTCTTTTACTCCGGGACGTAGTTTTTCCAATGGGGGAAGTGATGTAAGAATGTGCTTTTATTCTCCCGCTTATTTTTGAGTACCCCACCTATATTCTCCCGTAAACACTAGATGTCGCCCTCCACATGCATGAAGCCATGCATGTGTCTGATTAGTCCGCTATTGCCCAATACTGTGAATCCCCTTATTATGTACGAACCGCCCACACCAATGAAGTAATAGCTCAGCTTACTAGTTAATTGTTTTCCTGGTGGCTTTCATTTTATCAATCAGGGCAGTCAGAATTTGCCTTTAGTAGGGGTCGGTATTCGCCTTTGGTGGAAAGTTGGTGCTCGCTTTTAGCAGAGGGTGTTAGAGTGTGTATGTACAAAATACATCCGTGAACCAGAGTCTAAGTCCTTTTTCGGACTCTAACTTTACTCCGTGAGTCCTGATAACCACAGCCTCTCCTTCCGCCACAAAGAACCTACTATAATTTGTAAGACACTTTCTTACACTTTCGAAAATTTTGGCTAGGCATGATATTAATGATATGGGTCTGTATGACTCACACTTCGCGGGGTCTTTATTCGGCTTTGGTATGGGAATGACTACTGCGTTTTTCCAGTCAGCAGGTATCACACCTGTCTCCAAAATGTAGTTATAAATACTGAACAAAGCTTGTTTAAAATTGTTGGGAAGTCTTTCTATTATTGTATAATGGACCATGTCTTTTCCCTGACTAGTTTTTGGTAGTTTGCGAATGACTTCTGTAAATTCCCATACAGTAAAAGGGTTGTCCAGTTCTTTCATTTCACTACTTCTTCCCATATATCCGATGATGTCTAATTCTATCACGTCATCATCCACATCTGGGTTAATAAGTTCCGGTGCTGTCGATTGGAAGTTGCCAAAATGTCGTGCAAACATTTCTGCCGTCTCTTCGTCGCTTTCTATTACCTCACCCGTTGGGTTGGTGATTTTCCTTACACGCGTTCTACCCTTACCTTCCATTGCCCGAATTAGTCCCCATGCTTCTTTCATTGGTGTATTGATACCAAAACTCTCAACTTTATTTCTCCAGAATTACCTTTTTGCCTTTTGGGAGGTTTGCTTGCTGCGCGCTTGTGCTCTTTTGCATTCATCAACATTTTCTGAACTACTGCATAGAGTAATAAATAGAGAGAACTGTCCCTGTCAAAAGTCTGTTACACCAAAATGCAGCGAAAAGGAAGGACTGCATAGGGGGGTCCTTGCTGCTGATTGGCTGGAAGATTGCGAAGTAGGTCCTTGTCGCTGATTGGCTGTACATTACAGATCGATATCGTTGGTTAAGCGTATTGACTAAGAACTTCTCAAATGGCAATACAATATTATAAACATGAATCAATTACAACCAGCAGCGGTATATATGAATTGAGAACTTGGTGTATTGAACACGTACACATGCAGGACTAATGTGATCTTATCGTTGCGCTTAATCAAATATTATAATTTCAGTTTATATCTGATGTAAAATGCAATTTTTTTACAAGTCAGAACTTGTAATATCTGGGCTAATGGCATTAGTAATACGGAACTAATTATTCTGATCATGGAAATGCCATACATTCAGTTTAAGGATTTACTTGTTATTTTATTATTGTCCTGTTTAGTACGTGCTTCACTTGACATTCTTTCGAGTACTTTCTCTAGAAAGGAAACTTTCCCCGCTGAATGAAAGCAGCAAAATCCGGGAACTACTTTCTTGTAGCTGCATTCCTGATTAGGCAATTGTATCGTCTTCGTCGTCCATTTTAACATTGTTTCTGATGTGTTGTGCTTGTTGATTACATCCCTGCATTGACTACATATATTCGACTATCCTAGTGCCTATTAATAACTACATCTCAATCCAAATCCTGGTGTTTCGTCTAGAGAAACTGGTATGTTTTTCCGCCTCATTTTATCACACATTTTATCACACAAATTGGTAGTTTGGTGGTCTCTTGTCGTAATCCAGTATATTTGAGGAAATTTACCGTGAATAATAGTAAGTGTTTGTGACATACCCTTTTTAGGAAACAAATGCCGGCTGTGTGCATAGTGAAGGACTGTGGAAACAAGGCTCCTCGCAAGAAATCACAGAATAGCGCTGTTAGTTTCCACAAACTACCAAAGTCGAGTGATAAGCTTATTAAGTGGAGAAGTGCGTTAAATGGGCACGTAAGCTGTGTCTTGGACCCTTGTGATTCTCGTCAAAAAGTTTGCTCGAAACACTTTTCGAGTGATAGTTTTGTTTACGTGAAAAAAAAGCGTTTGCTCAAAGACGGGGTGGTGCCTACTATTTTTGATCGAATTGGTACTGAACATACTGACGGTTGTTATTTAAATACGTCCCAAATTTCTGTGACTACTAGTACCTTAGACCATAATTACGCTAAAAGTAATCCTCCAAGTACGAGTTTTTCAGAGTGCCCCTTAGATTGCAGTTTGGCTCAGTCTGATCAGGTCCCTGACCTACTCGATGAATTGGTTATGGTCAGTGATCGGATTGAAGGCTCAAGCGAGCAGTTGTCGCCTACGGATCGCAGCTGCGTTACACCATGCAATTTATTATCCTTTGATTGTAAACCGACTCAGTTAGCAAAGAAAAAAATTCGCTCGACAGTGAAGCGCAAGCTCCAGTTTTTAAGACCTGGTCGACCTAATAAGCTAAAGCTGGACGATAAAATTATCCTCCCACTAACAATAAAGCAACAGGAAAGGTTGTTAAAACAGCTTCAACTTCAACAAGTTCAGCAAAAAACAAAACACAGGCATATTCGTGCACTTAGAATGAAAAATAGAAGAGCTTCGGTAAAAATTAATTATCCACAAACAATGGTTGAGGAATTAAAAAGAGAGGGCTTATCGGAGGCTGGAGTGGAAGCAATAAATAGCTGCTTGTCTGGGACAGTTGCTGGCAAACTTTTGACCAGTTTGCTGAAGAAAGGCAATAAAGGCTCTAGGCTGCAATTTAGTGATGAACTGAAAGTTTTCGCAACCACTCTACACTTCCACTCCGTGAGAGCCTACGAATATGTTAGAACTAAGCTACTAAATGTTTTGCCTCATCCGAAAACTATCGTAAAATGGTACAGAAGTCTTGACGGCTCACCTGGTTTTACGAATCATGCACTTTGCGTTTTGGAAGAAAAGAAAAGACAAAGCCCCGGCAAAACCATGTACTGCTCTCTCATATTTGACGAGATGCATATCCGCAATCACGTCGAATATGACCAGAACAAAAAAAGATTTGTCGGTAGAATTGATATGGGTGACCATATCGACGACGACAGTCTACCAGAAGCTCGCGAAGCGTTAGTCTTTATGGTGTCCTGTCTAAATGAGGGATGGAAGCTTCCAATAGGGTATTTTTTAACTGCAGGACTTAACGCAGATGAAAAAAAGAACCTTGTAATAAGGTCATTAATGATTCTCCACGAAAATGGAATTGAAATAGTATCCCTGACGTTTGATGGAACTCAGGCCAATATGTCAATGGCTAAGAAACTAGGTGCTTTCCCGAGTCATCCGTATCGCACTTCGTTCTTCGAGCATCCATCAGACGCCAACAAAATAGTATTCATTTTTCCTGATCCCAGCCACATGTTAAAACTGGTCCGGAACACACTTAGCGAAAAAAGAGAACTATATATTGGCAATAGTAAGAGCAAAATAAGCTGGAAGTACATTGAAGCGCTTCACGAACTTCAAAAACGTGAAGGCCTCGTGTCGGCAAATCGACTCAGAGATGCTCATGTCAATTTTCAAAAGCAGAAAATGAAAGTTAAATTAGCTGCACAGGTTTTTAGTACATCTGTATCGAAAAGTTTAGAGCATTGTCGGGTGAATGGTATTCATGAATTTGCTGATTCGGCCCACACTGAGTTGTTCCTTTTGGCCATTAACGATCTTTTTGATGTTTTAAATAGTCATTTTCCTAATGCTCCGTCATTTAAAGGAGCATTAATGAAACAAAATTCCAATGCAATTTTTTCCCGCTTTGAAGAAATAGAAAGTTTAACTGAGAAGCTGTATATTTGCGATTCACACGACAAAGAGCCGCGTTGTATTTTGAACAGTGGCCGAAAAACAGGATTTTTAGGGTTTTTAATTTGTATGCAAAGTGTTCGAGGTTTGTACAACTACTTGATAGAAAATGGTACGATGCAATATTTGCGCACCTATGCGTTTAGCCAGGATCATTTAGAAATGTTTTTCGGAATGATCCGTTGCAAAGGGGGGTTTAATGATAATCCAACTGCAACACAGTTCTGTTCCGCCTACATTAAGCTTTTGGTTAGGAATGAAATTAAATATATTGAAAGTGGTAACTGTACTCCAGAAGAACCCTTCAAGTTTCTTTTCTCTATAGCAAACAAACTGCGCAAAGAAGCAGAAAAGCAGGATTTAATCATTTGTAATCCGCTGCGCGAGAAATTCGCTGCATTGGCTAATCTTGAAAAACAACCGGACCACGAGTATCTAGAATATTCTGATACTGATTGCTTCGGTCTTTTTGCCGAAGACGTAATCTTTTATGTTGGAGGTTTTGTGGCAAAAAAATTGTTAGACCTGAAATCGCTTTCGTGTGTACAATGCCGTAGTTTTATCCTGTGTGAGGAAGTTTCTGGAGACTGTCGCACAGATTTAATAGCCGTAAAAAGTTACTTTAACACAAACAGCGGCCTTTGCAGACCAAGCGCCTTAGTGCACTTTCTTTGTCGTTTATGCGAACGCTTTTTTCGAACGATCTTAGCCTCAACACCCAACAGTATTCCAGGAGTGGAAAGACTGGAAGAGTCTATCGTTAGTTACGTGTTTGAGAATTGCCAAGAAAAGGGAGATATATTGAAAGCACTTGTCGAGCATGATAATCAGTTGTCAGGACAGGACAAACATGGGCGACTTTTTGTTAGTCTTGTTGTAAGAAAATATTTAAACACCAGACTGTACCATTACGCACGCGCCCGTAATAGCCAAACGCACTCTGGAACTTTAAGGCAGGTGAACAAGAAATGCACCATATTCAGTGGAAACTGACATGTATAATCCTTAAATTAACCTCACTTATAATTTTGAAATGTTTACAAAATGTTTGAAATGTTAACATTGACATACCAAGAGTAAAATCAATCCTCCGTATCCCTATGTCGGAAATTCCTATGCTTGCAATGTCAAAACCCATTTTTTGTAACCCCCAACCCTTTTCTTTCATGTATCGACTTTTTGTTTTTATTCTATACATACTCGTTATATTATATAAATATGTGCATTTTCTAAGTGGTCGCTATGATCCGGTTATAGTTCGGATTAATGTTTAAAAATTTCCCGCTTGGTCTCCGCTAAGGCAAAGAAATCGATCGAGTCCATTTGGTATCGATTTACAGCTCAACTCCGTTTTTCGTAGTTCCCGCTGTCCCAAGAAGTTCTGGCCAACCTCCTCCTCTCATGGGGTTAGCCTGGGGCTCTCGAAAGTGGTAACAAACTTTCCGTAAGGAAAGGCCTCAATGTTCTCTCTATTTATTATTACTCTATGGGTTACTGTGATGACGCCACCTAACGGTGGCACATGTCCCCTCTCTCTCTCTTGTCTCGCCCCAGTGTCAACATCAGTTTAGCTACCCAGCCACTTTGTACTCAATTATAATACCAACTCCTCGTAATCTCGTATCCAACATCATCACAGTTACGTCTCAACGTTCTATATGCTACTCTAGCTTTGCTTAGTTTTTTGCTGCAATTCTCATCCCACCAAGGTTTCCTAATTTTGTCTGTCAGCTTATTGGTTCTGAGCTGCGATGACCCATTAGTACTCCCTCCCAAGAGTCTAATGTGCTTTTTGCTCACTGTAGTTAGCTGGTCTATGAAATTCTTATATCTTTCTTCTACCCTCCCCGTTTCGGTCAGGTTTTGAATATCCAGTCTCTCTAATTCTGCGTACCAATCCTTCCATTTTGCTTTGCTAAAGAGCCAACGTTGAGTTGTTTCCCTGTCCCTATTGTTAGGGGCGCCCTCCAGATTAATAATCAAAGGCAAATGATCGCTTGTAATAGTCCACCTACTTCAGCTCGTGCCTTGTCGTATATGTTACTAGAAGCAAAGCATAAATCCAGTGTTGACGGTTTGTTCCTCCCCGCTAAACATGTACCTTCCCCTTTCGGGCTTATTAACATTAATTTTTCCCATTCTTCTAAAAATTTGACAAATACCTTCCCTCTATAGTCAGCGTTTTTCCTCCCCCACAGAGGGTGGTGCGAATTAAAGTCCCCAACGAGGAGCGTTTTGCTGTTTTCGCCAATCTGGTCAAGATAAAATTTATACTCTTCTTTTGTTATTTGATTCCTATTTTCCCCTTGTTGTACTTGTAAGTAAACTCCTAATAAATGTATGCTATCACCCTCCCATTTAATTTTTAAACCACCTATTTCTAATACCCCGAGCCCGAATTCTCTCAGTCGAATCCACTCTACTTCTATTGTGTTACGAACCCAAAATAAAATTCCCCCTCCCCTAGATCCGCTATTTCTATCCTTCCTATATATATCATACCCTTTAATACTAGCACGTTCTTCCGTCTTTAGCCATGTTTCACATACAAATATTATATCAGGTTTTTTATTCATTTCACTAATATATGTGCATAAGCCTGCTAGGTGTGGTTTTATGCTCCGGGCATTCCAAGCTAGTATTTTCAGAAATTGGCCAGGCATGATATAAGGGCCTGAATAGTTGACGGATCCATTAAAATTTTCTTACATGTGTTAACTATTTCCCTCCATTTTTCCTCCCAACTACCCGTTTTGATAAGTATTGACAGGCATTCCACTATAAGACTAGTAACTACGGGCGCTATTGAAATGCTCGGTTGTTGAGACTCACTTGATCTCTCACTTCTGTTCCCTTTCGTTTGATGACGCTGCTCAACTATAGGGTTTTTTGCTGTCTGAGTTTGAGTCCGTTGTATACCTTTGACTGTTGTCACTTCGCTGTAAGATTGGGAGGTTTTCTGACCTGTGAACCCCTTGGAACTCTCCTGACCTACCCTTATGTTTTCCTTCTCATTTTGCAATACCGGAACGGTTTGTATAATTGGCTGTTTTTTAATACTTTGTTGTTTTTGTTTTGCCGCTTCATAATATTCGCATTTGAAGTCTCCTGCCTCATGGTTTTTTTTACAATTTGCACAGCTTGGTACGTTTTCCTGACTCCTACTTGTACACCCGCTGGTCCGGTGCTCCTTTCCACAGAAACCACATCGTTCCTTAGCCGTACAGGCCAGACTTATGTGTCCAAAACGTTGGCATTTGTAGCACCTGATGGGACGTGGTTCAAAAGGTGTGACCGGCAAGATGATAGACCATGCCTTTATATGTTCGGGTAGTTCGCTTTTGTCAAACATTAGATGGAAAGCACCCGTAGGTGACTTAGTCCTTTCCCCTACTTCGTTTACTCTGATTTTGAAAAGTTGTCTGACCGCACATACTCCTTCAAATTTTTGCTCTTCCACTTCTTCCTTTGTCACCCCTGGCAAGCGCACTATACCATGCACCATGTTTAAGGGCTTAGCTAATCTTGCTTCAACCGACCATTCTCCTATTTTTTGCACCTTTAACATTTTTTCTTCAGCCAACTCGTCTTTCGGGTACGCTAAGAGGTATCCCCCTCTGGTTATTTTGGTTTTCAGGTTTTTCACTTGAAAAGCTTCTAGAGCCTTGCCTAGCTTGACAGGGTTGACTTGTGCGAATGTTTGGCCTTCCGCTTCTTTTAGTCTGAAAATAACTGGTCTTTCGCCATTTCCCTCTTTCTGTTTTTTCTCTGGATCTGATCCGGTTGACAGGATAGACCCTACTCTTTGTCTCTTCTTTGGAACGAACGAGCTTGCCCTCGCTATGTCGTCCTTCCCTACAATTTTAAATCCCTTCCCCATTTTCTTTAGCGCTGTCTTTTCCCGTTTGGATACTACTGTTTCAACCCCTTCTTTGTCTATAACTGGCCTACTTTTCAAAGGCAAACTTTCTCGCTCCTGATTTCCCCTATCTGGGCCTTCCTGCGTAAATCCTTCGAGCAAATCTTCCTCCGACCACTCCGACTCCATGTCTTCAACTGATGAGGCCATGCTTCCGCTACTCCCCTTCCCCGATCAAACGCTGGATCTTTCAGGCTCTTACCCCACCACCGTATGTTAGTATTACCTGGTGCAAGTGTCAGGGAACAATAAGTTGGGATTCGTGTTGTTTAAAACGCTTGATTTTATGCCAGAGCAACTTTTATCAAAAAGTACGGAGAAAAAAAAAAAAGTCGTCTATCACAATGAACATGTAGCTTGTTCGACTTTGCGCGCGCGACTCTCAGGAGTTACTGTTAGTTATTGTTGTTGTTAGACTGTTTTTAGTCAAAACTGTGCCATCTAACGGGCACATTATCGACTACTTCTATCCATTTAATATTTCTGATTTTTTTTTTATAAGATTATTTCTTAAACAAACTTTCTATTGATCTTATTATTGGTCTTGATCTTTCTATTGATCTTATTATTGGTCTTGATCTTTCTATTGATCTTATTATTATCTTATATATTATTATTACACCACTTCTATTAGTCTAGTGTCTTTAAGGTAGTCTATTAGACAGTTTCTTAACTTATATTGTCGTTCTGGTTCAATTTCCCTTAATCCTAATACATTTTCCATGTTAAAGGTTACTCCGATCTGTTCTACTTTTCTCCTCCATTTTTCTCTTTCGTATCCGTATGATGGGCAATACAGCAACCTGTGTTCCACTGTGTCTGTTTGTTCCCTGCAGTTTTCACATATATCTGTGTCTTTAAGCTTAAATCTCTTCATCCACCAACCCACCTTTGCATGTTTGCTTCTTATTCTTAAGAGCGCTACGGCTACTCTTCTATTCGGGTGTTCTAGCCATGGTTGAGGTTTGAGAGATATGGCCGCTTGTACCAATTCTTGTTCAGATTGAAGTTTTAGCGTTCTTAAAATTCTCTTTTCGTTCTTTTCTTTATAAAGTGACATTATTTCTTCAGTTGTAAGTCGTCTGTTTATAAAATTTTTGGATCCTTTTCCCAGCTTTGCTGCTAAATCTGCCTTTTCGTTGCCCTTAAAACCCTCGTGTCTGGCACCCATTGTATAGCTACGTCTTTCCCTTGAGTTTTTAAAGCCATAATTGACCTTTGGATTTCCTGAATGACTCGGCTATATTTCTTGTTATCATAATTTTTTATTGCCAAAACTGCCGCCTTTGAATCTGTAAATATTACATATTTCTTTTCCTGTGCTGTATTTACGAATTGTAAAGCTTCCAAAAACTGCATACAGTTCGGCTGGCATTACTGATGAAAATTTCGGTAGAGCGAGAGCCACCATCTTGTCTTCGTACTCCACATATATCCCTGCTCCTACGTTTCCTTCGTCGTCTTTTGAGCCATCTGTAAAGATTATTTTTCTATCTTTGTAACGCTTCTCAAAGAAATCTAAAATTGTTGCGTGTTCCGGCTGGTAAACTGATTTCATGGCAAGTCCTGGTAATTCCTTATTTGTTTATTTTTGTACCGATTTCAAATAAAAGAGAACATTTGTAGAATTTTGGGTGGTTTTTCTTCCTAAAACTTTGAATGATACGGAGCTGGAATTGGACTTGGTTGGACATTTGGTTGGTTGTATTTCCTAAACATGCGCACGTTAGCCACTGTATTTTAAACCTAATCGTTGAATGTTACATGCTACCTTTCTTCTCAAGAACAGTGTTGCAATTTTGGTAGGTGCAGATTAGTTTGTTTGCCATTGAAGGATGGGAGAGAAAGTAGTGGTGGACCCACGAGCGCTTAGCCGTTCGGCTACGCTTTGTAGCTGGCTCCGGTGTTTTTGAAAGCTCACTTTCCATAGAGAATTCGCTCTCTGACTCAGAATCACTTTGTGCAACTAACTGCGTAGGTGTTTTATCTTTGCAAGACGCCCTAAGGGACAATGGATTGCAACAATCACCAAAAACCGTGTAAAAAATGAGGGAAAAGTTTGATAAAGCTCTGCAAGAAGATAGATTCGGTCAGTGTAAGCACTACTAATCGATTAGTCAACTTAGTAATCGATCATCGGTACTAATCGATTATTAATCGTTGTCTGACCAATCGATTACGACCCCTACTTTACGACATACCGATGATCCGATCCGATCAAATGATCGGATCGGGTTCTTTTTGGGAAGATCCAAAGCACTGGTTTTGTCAGATTAAAAAGTGGCTTAGAAAGTTGGACTTTTTGGAAGTTTTAGAGGTAAGAAACAAGTGGAGAATATTCGCATTCACCTAGACTTAATTCATGTACAAAGTTTAACCTCTAAGTATGCCAGTTAAGCCCGTTCTTGCCATTTTTAAGAGCGATAACAGGCTGTCCGTTGCCCCCACACTCCAACGTTGTTCAAACGTTTAGACAACGTTTAGATTTTTCTAAACAAACGAAATGTTTAGAAAAATGAAGGATTTTTGTATTTTTATTTTTTTTCCATTTAACATAAGGAGAGCTTACTAGCATACAATGGCCCGTATAAGGTTACAATCCCGTGTTGCAGAAACTTAGGTTTGGTTATCCTGGCCTGAACTTTTATTTCCCCTATCTGTTTTATCTTTAGTAATCTATCCGTTTCGTCCTAATTGGTCGGGAAAACCAACAGTTCTCCTGCGCGCCTTACTTTGATTTTCATTTCTCTCATATTCAAATCTCCCACCATTGTATTAATTTTGAAGGGGCTTAGCTTATCGAAACTCTCCTCATTTTTTGCTGCTCGGTATTTCTCCTCCGCTTTCTCTAATTCTTCCTCCGTATCCGTTTACGTAGTCGAAACCTGTAGTCTTCTACGTTTGCTTCCTACATCAACCTGAGCTTTCTCCATGCTTTACTTTCTTTACCTTGTTTTTCCTATAGGAAACCAGTTTAAACCTACATCTTTTTCCGTCTCTAAATCCTGATTTTCGTCGCTTCGCACTGTGGCCAGGAAACGCTTCACCTTGAGCTCCTCCCCAGTTTGTCGGCCAAAGCGGTCAAAATTCGAAGGTTATTTCGTGGAACAAGTTGAAGCAAAAGCCCGTCTCAATTCATCTAAAAAACGCCTTGAAAGTGCAATTTATATCACCCCAGTCAATGAAAAAGCTGTTAACACAACCCAATCTCCGTTTACTTCTCCAACACCCTCTTCAACCTCCCAAACTACAGGCACTGTGGCCAGGAAACGCTTCACCTTGAGCTCCTCCCCAGTTTGTCAGCCAAAGCCGTCAAAAATCGAAGGTTCTTTCGTGGAACAAGCTGAACAGAAGCGTCTAGCGCGTGCTAAGGCTTCCGATCATGAAAAACCCGTGTTTTTACGCTCCCATACCGAGATGGCGTCCTCTACCCACTACAAAGATTCGCCACAAGCCCCTGTCAGGGTAACGAGAAGCACAAGGGCCAAAGATATTGTCACGGCTATATTTCGCATTGCTTGCTTTTTCTCACGCTTCGCTTTACTTATTCAGTTAAGATCAGCGTAACACCAGAGGATCCATCCGCCTGTGTACCGGATTACGCGTCCTGTACGGATACACCAGGCAGGATGGATCCCTGAGAGTGAGGATGATGTTTTCGGTTAACCAAGTCAGTTGGTTAGAGAGTTGAAGTACTAGAGAGTAGTCTGTTAGTGGGAGCGTAAAAGGGTAGACTCTGCTAGTAGTGTGTTAGGCAGTAGTCCTCTGTTTTTCATGTAGTGTTTTCGTCCTCTTAACTTTACCACTGTAATCTTCCCGAATACAGTTCTATAAATCCACCTTTCCCGAACATTACTCTAATTCCTGACGGATTTGATGCCCTGTCAGATTTAGACGTGACAATATGTGCATCGACCGGGAAAGGTGGTTTGATTGGTAAAGTTAGGCTACGTGTTTTGTGTTAGAACCTAACTAGGACTTGGGGGTTTCATGAGTGACACTGGGGCGATCCCGAAGACCGAGGGAACCGGTAAAGGCGTTCCTTGCCCGAATCGCCAGGGTACACGTATCCCAGGTGCCCCAACGTTGCCCCCAAGGGAGTCATCGTTCGCCCGTTCCGTGTCGGTACGCCGTCAGCCCGGAGAAAAGCGGAAGGAAGCAGTCACTCCCTCGTGGCTCCACTCTAAAAGCGCCGAACGAGCCATTGCTGCCTCGAGCCCACGGAAACCTACTCTGGAAGCGCAAGAGATTCCGTGGAGTTCAGCTGACCCGTCCGAAGACGACGAAACCGACCGTCCCCAGAGCCCGGATCTAGACCGCACCTGCTACGTCGTTCCCAGCGAGCCGGAATCCAGCCCGGAAACCCCTCGCAGGAGGTACCAGTTCTCCGCGGTACGGGAAGAGTTGGAGGCGATTGAAAGGTCGACTATTGAAGCCGGCCGTACCACCCCTTCACCACGAAGATCCGTTGTGAGACTCGTAGACCTCCTTGCCGAGCCAAACAGCCCTACATCAACCATGGCAAACCCCGGTGCGCCCGGTAGGTTGCGGAAGGCGATGAGTGCGCCGCGGTTCGCGGGAACCCACGATGAGGACCCCCTACGCTTCTTGGCCAAGTACGAGCAGATTGCCGTTTTCAATGGATGGAGTGACCAAGATCAGCTCGAATGCTTCGGCACCAGTCTCGACGGTCTGGCAGACACGTGGTACCACAACAAATATCCCGTTGGTGTATCGTCTCCACCGTCCTGGGGAGTGTTGAAAGGCGAGTTTTGCAAATTCTTCGTCCCGCAGGGGCGGGTCTTGCGTAACACCGCCCGCCTGCAGATGCGTGTACAACACCCCGAGGAAAGTGTGAATGCATACTACCTGGATGTTATCAACATGTGCCGCGAAGTGCACCCCACCATGTCAGATTATAACAAGCTTAACCACTTGTTTCGCGGTTTACGGCCCGCCTTGGTGGAGCCGTTATCACGCGCGAATGTGCAAACATGCGAAAAGTTTTTGGAAGAGGCGAACCTCCTGGAGTTCAGCCAGGAGAGAAGCCGGGTGTCGCAATCGTGGTGGACCAGCGTGATGAGAAACGAAGAGGCCAGTGCAAGGCAGGCCGCAATAGCCGGTGTGAACGTGTGGGGACAAGGACCCCCCACCCCTGTTGTGCCGGTTGAACCTCCAAGGCCGAGAAACGGTTCGTCGGCGGAATCTGGTGCCCTCGAGGAGGCCGTTCAGAAACTCGCCGGTGAATTCCAGCAGTTCCGCGAAAGTTTCGCGAAACCGCCAGGTAAGGTTGGCCGTCCTTATTCCCCAACTCGTCCCTATCCCCCCTATCCCCGCACGCATGATGGGAAGCCTATTTGTTACCGCTGTCAGAAACCAGGGCACATTGCACGTTACTGTGCCAATCCCGAGTCCAAGGAACGTGGGCCAAACCACAAGGGAAGCGGGAAGGGAAAGGGGGATAAAGAATCTCAGAACAGGGATAAGGGTGGCAAGTCGAGATTGGATAGACCATCAAGACGGCGCTCGGATAGCGATAGAGAAGATTCGTGTTCGGAAAACTAAAAAGGGCGGCTCCGGGGGGCGGAGTCGCCCAGGTCATTGAGATCCCCCTCTTATGTGTGTTTTGTCCCAACCTCGTCAGACAAAAGGTAGTGTGTAATGGAGTCGAAACGATAGCCATCATCGACACTGGTGCGGCCGTGAGCGTGGTTTCTGAAGATTGGGGCTTACGTACCCCGGCGCAGCTGGTAGCCTGGGAGGGACCCGAGATAGTTGTAGCAAACGGCGAGCGTGCTCAGATTCGAGGTGGTGTGAATATCGGGGTTCGACTCGCAGGGAAGGAGGTATACACGAAAGCCGTTGTCTTTAACAACGGCTTGGCAGAACTGATCATAGGCAACGATTTGCTTAGGCAATTAGGTGATGTGACCCTCCAATATAGGGATGATGGGTTTACCCTCGCAGGTCATCGGGAAAGTGAGGAAAAGCCCATCGGAGATAGCGCTAGCAACGTAATTGCACAGGCGACCTGTTGCCTAAAGAGGGTTAAAAACAAGGACAAAACGGTAGTGGGAATGCTCAATGCCACCGAGCTAGATGGAGCCAGGGAAACTAAAGCCGATCGAAAGCCGAGTGTACCGGGACGAGTGGAGCTGCCAATTATCCTTTCCAACGAGGAAAATAAAATAACTGGGGTAGTAGAAATCCACGAGGAACGAACAGAAAAGCAAGATAGGAGAATGAAGGATCAGATGGTAGGGAAGGCAAAGAAAACTACGAGCAAAGAACGAAAGTCTGAGGATCAAATTGAGGAATGTACGCCGGCTGGTTGCGCTATAGTGGCTCCCGTAACACCGCTCTCGGATGACCAGGACGTGCCAAGCCTTGCTCAACCCGAGATACGCCACGAGGAATGTGCACGCGATACCGTTTGTGAGGAGGCCCTGACCTCCGTTAGGCCGATTCAGGATGTAGTTAGCGAGCTTAACACCGTGGTATGCGCGATACAGGAACAACGGGAAATCACCTCCCCTAGTGAGGCGCGTATAGGCGCGAGAACTGATGAAGGTGAGTTAGGGTGCATGAATGGAGAGAAAACGGTAGTAGGGGCGATAGACACAGAAATTGGGTCCTCGCCGCAGGGGCGGGACCGAATAGAAGTGTCCACTATCCCCACTAGCCGGTTTTCCTTGTTGAAAAGAGAAATGGGTACTTGGGAGCGTCACGAAGAGCCAACTAGTCCCGCTAGGGTAGAATCAGACCATTCGGATGTACCATCCATCGCTGCGTTCAGTAATGCGATCAGAGTGACATCCATGCTTGAACCAGTTCGCGTGGGTGTGACCATGGCGCACCTGGATGCGTTAGATCCTCTCGAGAATTTTCGAACTCGCCAAAATACGACGCGAATGGAGGATTTTGGCGGGGATTTAATTAGCTTTGATAAGGAGTCAGAGAAAGATTTGATTAGCTTTGACGAAGAGGAGGAAGTCGATTTAATAAGCTTGGAGGATCCGTCTACGTCAAGGGAGTCCAACCCTACGCCTACAGATAGTGAGGTAGCAATTCTAGACTCAAGCCCCAAGGCAGATGACATCACTGAGCGCGCTGAGAGGCTTCCCCAGAGGGGGAAGAGTAAACAGAAACTCTGCAGAAGAATAGGTGAGCCCCGAGTCCCTCGGGATGGCGCACAGTACCGGCCGTCAGGTCATCTCGCCGACGAGAAAATGACGGAGGCCGTGCAGATCTCCACCACGATTACGGAGGGTTGGGCGTGGTCGTGCCGTCGAGGTGGAGGTGAGACTCCAAAGGTGAAGCCTGGGATTGAAAGGTCCTCGGCTCCGCCGAGGCCGAAGGAGCCAGATAAAGGGGGAGAGCTTTCTGAATTTTTAGTACAATCTTCCACAGCTGAAAAAAGAGAGTCACCGGAAACCCCTTATTGTCCCCATGAGCAAACAGACGAGAAAATAGAACAGGATGCGGTCCTCTTCCCGGATTTAAAGATCCACGAAGACGAAGATACGAGAGTAGAGAAGATAGTTTCCTTAAGGGAGTATAGGATTCCCCCGCGATCGGGAATACCCATTAATGTCCACCTTGTGAACCAGGGTTCAGACAAATGGGGCGAATGTAAACTAACACCGCCGTCTGAAGACGAAGCTCAGGATTTCCTGGTAGAACCCGAGAAGCGATTATTAATCGAAAAAGGGATCAGCTTAGGTCGAAGCATAACTACCTTTCAGGGTGGGTACGGTCCGGTAAGGCTAGTAAACTTTGGTCCGGAGGCCCAATGGGTGGCTGCGGGGACAGTTTTAGGCAGTGTCGAAGACCAGGTACCCCACGTAGTGGAAGCAGAGGAAGGAGTAGTTACTGACGAGACCCTGGATGGCTGTATCTCTGATCGATTAGACGATGATCAAAGGCAAGCGCTTAGAGAGGTGCTAAGTAAGCATCGCCAGTGCTTTGCCGGGGGTTCAGAAGATTTAGGTGCATCCAACGTGGTAGAGCACGGAATAGATACGGGTAACGCAAATCCCGTTTCGCAGGTTCCCTACCGGAGCGCCTACAGGGAAAAAGAGCTGATTAGGCAGCAGGTGGAAGAAATGATAGAGGCAGGGGTGGTAGAACCATCAAGCAGTCCATGGTCTTCCCCCGTAGCTTTGGTAAAGAAGAAAGACGGTACTTGGCGCTTTTGCGTTGACTACCGGAGGCTAAATTCCGTCACGATCAAGGACGTTTATCCTTTGCCCAGGACGGATGATGCCTTGGACTCCATGCAAGGTTCGAAATTCTTCAGCACTTTAGACCTCATGTCAGGTTACTGGCAAGTAGGAGTAAAGGAGGAAGATAGGGAGAAAACGGCATTCATAACACCGGATGGCCTATACCAATTCACGAAAATGCCATTTGGGCTTTGTAACGCACCGGCCACCTTTCAAAGGATGATGGACGTTATCTTAGCAGGTTTCAAGTGGCAAATTTGTCTAATCTATCTAGACGATGTGGTAATTTTCTCCAAAACTTTCGAGAAGCATGTGGTAGATGTTGACGCCATTTTGGCATGCTTAGGTAAAGCAGGACTGAAGTTAAAACCCAGTAAATGTCACTTTGGCTGCGAAACTGTTCAGGTGCTTGGGCACATAGTGGACCGGGAGGGTATTAGGCCGGATGACAGTAAATTAACAGCCGTCACGGACTTTCCAACGCCGGCAAATCTTACGGCGGTTCGTAGTTTCACGAGCCTATGCTCGTACTACAGAAAATTCGTGAAAGATTTTTCAGCTAGGGCCGAACCTCTCTCAAGGCTTACAAAATTAAATACACCATTTGTATGGGGTGTCGAGCAACAGTCTGCTTTTGAAGACCTCAAGCAAGCTCTTGTTTCGGCGCCTATTCTAGCTCACCCAGAGTTGGATGGTGAATTTGAGATCCATCCTGACGCATGTGATTTTGGCATAGGAGCGGTTCTAGCACAGCGCCAAGATGGCGAAGAGCGGGTTATCGCTTATGCGAGCCGGCTCCTTAATAAAAGTGAACGGAATTATTCCACCACCGAGAAAGAATGCTTAGCTCTCGTATGGGCCGTAAAGAAATTTAGGCCGTATGTTTGGGGTAAACCTTTTAAAGCTGTCACAGACCATCACGCATTGTGTTGGCTAATGACCAAACGGGAGTCCACAGGGCGGTTAGCTAGGTGGGCCCTCGCTCTGATGGAATACGAGTTTCACATCGTACATCGGAGTGGGAGGGTTCATAATGATGCTGACCCTCTGTCACGCAACCCCGTTGACCCCCCAGCTGGAGAAGGCGACGACAACGGCACGGTAGTGTTCGGGATTGGTGTCCAAGCAGTTGATACTCGTTTAGCTGATGTGGAACAAGAACAACGTTCAGATCCGAGATGGGCAAAGCTTATTGCCATCTTGGAAACACTTAATCCGCGGGCCGTACAGAGGCGCCAAGTCGTGCAATACACGATGAAGGAGGGAAAACTTTTTCGGATTTTAGTGAGAAACGGCGAATGTCGCCTAAGGCTCTGCGTACCTGCTTCTCTGAAAAGGGAGGATTTGTACGCCTGTCATGACGACGTCACTGCTGGTCATTTAGGTCTCAAAAGAACCTGGGACAAGATCAGCAAAAGGTACTATTGGCCTAAAATGATCACGGAAGTAGCTCGTTACGTCGCCTCCTGTACGGATTGTCAAACCCGGAAAGGAGAAGCGACGAAAAAGATAGGGCTAATGGTCCCGATCAAGGTTGACAGGCCTTTCGAGAAAGTCGGGATTGATCTACTTGGCGCGTTCCCCGAGACCCCGCGCGGTAACAAGCACATTATTGTAGCAGTCGACTATCTAACGAAGTGGGCTGAGACCAAGGCTGTCCCATCAGCTTCGGCCGAAGAAGTTGCCAAATTCTTCGTGCAACAACTCGTGTTGAGACATGGGGCACCGGAGACTTTGTTAAGCGATAGAGGTACCTGCTTCACAGCAGAGTTTAACGAGGAGCAACGGCGTTCTGGTTTTGGCAAGCTTAAGTAAACAAATGGAAGGTGGGGCCCCGTAAATGGTTGTACTCAACCGGTAAGGCCATTGGAGTGACAATTGCTTGCCACCCAAACCTAAAAGGGAATGGGGAAGGGAAGACCAATACCATCAAAAGTCAGGGGATAGGGATTATTGAGGTCCCTGTTGCATGTGTGGCCATCAGCCCGGAGTGGATTTTAGCCGCTTCCTTGGACTCTTTTGGGCAGTCCAATATCACCTCACGCATGCCGGCTTGGTCTTTGTCCGCTTTTCCAACTAACCTGACCCAACCACACCTGCCCACGGCCAACCTTACCTGGGTAGACCCGAAAATAGCCGATCACATTAAAACACTGGAGAAGGAGAGTGGTGACGTAGCCGCCAGCTGGAGAACTACGTGGGATACCCTTCCAGAAAGCAGCCAAGCAGCGCAGAAATCTCTTCGAGGAAGCTCCCGGCGTATGGGGCGATATCAGCTATCCCTCGATAACCATCTCCGGGTCGTTTACCGTGGTAGTACTAGTGATCGTCGCCATCCTGCGTTGGTGCCTATGGCGAGTAACCGCTGGACGTGACCAAGCGCTCCTGACACGGATCGAGCAATTGTAGGCAACCTTACGGCTCCATGAGCCAGCCGCCTTGGGCAGACCCAGCTACAACATCGACGCACTTGTGCGACGTGTGCGAGCCATAGAAGTAAGGATGCGTGACCATGGAGGCGTACTCCCGCTGACCATGGAGGGAACCGCCGACCAGTAATCAAGACAATCAGTGTAGTGGTAGTGTCGTACTTGTTCCCCTCAGTACAAGTTACCCCAAAGTATCCACGGTTTAGTCTAGTGTTTAACCAGTAGTTATCAACTATTAGGTGTGTACGCTTGCTGATTTTAACCATGTGCTTGCAAGCTTGTCATTAAATTTCGCCTGGCATTGCCTCTAGATAGCGCTATCGACGCGTGGTCCGCTTGTTTCGACCGGGACGTTCGAAAGCGGGCCGGGGGTAATGTCACGGCTATATTTCGCATTGCTTGCTTTTTCTCACGCTTCGCTTTACTTATTCAGTTAAGATCAGCGTAACACCAGAGGATCCATCCGCCTGTGTACCGGATTACGCGTCCTGTACGGATACACCAGGCAGGATGGATCCCTGAGAGTGAGGATGATGTTTTCGGTTAACCAAGTCAGTTGGTTAGAGAGTTGAAGTACTAGAGAGTAGTCTGTTAGTGGGAGCGTAAAAGGGTAGACTCTGCTAGTAGTGTGTTAGGCAGTAGTCCTCTGTTTTTCATGTAGTGTTTTCGTCCTCTTAACTTTACCACTGTAATCTTCCCGAATACAGTTCTATAAATCCACCTTTCCCGAACATTACTCTAATTCCTGACGGATTTGATGCCCTGTCAGATTTAGACGTGACAATATCATATCGACCCGTCAAACAAGCCCACTCGGAATTCGCTCGGGATTCGGATCCGAGCCTGAAGCTGGTTCTCCGGTTTCAAAAAAGCGCATTTTGAAGAAGTGCCGAACGGAATTACCTACGACAACCCATTGTCCGCCAGACTCCGACGTTTTGGGTCTGAGAATTTCCGTTTGACTTTCGAAAAGCCACTTTTACTGAATTTAATCTTTTTTTCTGTTGCAGGTGAAGTAGTTTCGGTACCCGTTCCAGAATTACGCTACAATTTAAGGCCCAGATCCACTTCCCGTCCTGGCAAAGTTGTTAAAACACCCCAAGTTACAACCCAATCTGGTATTGAAGGAACTATTCTTCTCACTCCGTCCGAATCACCTGAGAATTCCTTTTCAAGAAGCTCGAATTCCAACTCTTTGGACTGGCCGGCCAGCTCGGCCAGCTCGGCAGTTTCGGTACCCGTTCCAGAATTACGCTACAATTTAAGGCCCAGATCCACTTCCCGTTCTGGCAAAGTTGTTAAAACACCCCAAGTTACAACCCAATCTGGTCTTGAAGGAACTATTCTTCTCACTCCGTCCGAATCACCTGAGAATTCCTTTTCAAGAAGCTCGAATTCCAACTCTTTGGACTGGCCGGCCAGCTCGGCCAGCTCGGCCAGCTCGGCAGTTTCGGTACCCGTTCTAGAATTACGCTACAATTTAAGGCCCAGATCCACTTCCCGTCCTGGCAAAGTTGTTAAAACACCCCAAGTTACAACCCAATCTGGTCTTGAAGGAACTATTCTTCTCACTCCGTCCGAATCACCTGAGAATTCCTTTTCAAGAAGCTCGAATTCCAACTCTTTGGACTGGCCGGCCAGCTCGGCCAGCTCGGCAGTTTCGGTACCCGTTCCAGAATTACGCTACAATTTAAGGCCCAGATCCACTTCCCGTCCTGGCAAAGTTGTTAAAACACCCCAAGTTACAACCCAATCTGGTCTTGAAGGAACTATTCTTCTCACTCCGTCCGAATCACCTGAGAATTCCTTTTCAAGAAGCTCGAATTCCAACTCTTTGGACTGGCCGGCCAGCTCGGCAGTTTCGGTACCCGTTCCAGAATTACGCTACAATTTAAGGCCCAGATCCACTTCCCGTCTACGGCAACGGAATTAACTACGGCAAATACGTCTAAGAGGAGGTCTAGCCGAGCTAGGAAGGTAGAGCAGGTCGAGATGATCGATTTGGAACCAAGAAGTAGATTTAAACCAAAAGCAAAACCAGACGCGAGAAGAGAAAATGACCCAAAATCTGCTGAACTGCAGCCTGTTGTCGTAATAAAGTGCTTGAAAGAGACAGAATCCACCAAGAAAAAGGCTGCGAAACCTCGGGCAACTACTAAAGATGGTAACTGCGCGAATTGGAAGGATGGATTAATAATTTTGTGCTTATTTAGACAAGGAAACGACGTCGGTGAAGGTGAACGCGGTGAAAATCACCAAGAAACCCAAGGAAATTGCAAAGGGAGTCAGCAATGGATGCTCTTTTTAAACCAGAAAGAAGACCAAGTTAAGGTCCCCAAAGCGAGTGTGGTCTATCAAGGGAGAACAGAGGTAAATTATCCAAATCGATGTTTTTTTTTTCTTTTTAGATTATTATGAGTAATTTGTTCCATTTTATATTTTTTACCCTTGTACCATTTTAGTGGACTACTGTGTTGAATTACCGTTTGGACAACTCTGATACCTCAAGTAATAGTACTCCCACCACGCCCACTTCGTCGGCAATGGGTTCCCCGTCAGGATCGCGCTGGTGGGAAAGTGAAGAGGAGAGTAGGAAAGACACGCCCTTTTTAACTCGGAAAATTACCGAAAATATTACAAAGTATATTTTGAGTATAATATAGTAAAATATTGTAAAGCAATAGTATTTTTTATTTTTTGTACTAGGCTAAAGAACGTACAGCAGATCCACAAGTCGATGAAAGAGCGAGAGAAACAGGCGAGGAAACTTGAAAGAGATGAAAAGAAGCGGGCGAAGCTGAAAGAGAAGAATATGAAGAAGCAAAGAGACTTAGTGCCTACGGATAAGGAGGAGGAGGAGCCAAGAGATGAGCTTACAGCTGAATGTAGTAATTCAGATGGTTACCAGACGGAACATGATGAAGAATTGGACTTTGCGGACAAATTGACACACATTTCGCCCCCGAATTTTAACCAGGCGCGTTGCTCTACTCCACTGTCAAGGGGCAAAGTAAAGACTGCGCTGTTCAAGGAAAGAAAGGCAGCTGTGAAGGCGAAAGACATCGAGGATCGTATGACTGAAGAAGTGAGGCAAATAGGGAAAAAGATGGCCAAAATGAGGAGGAAATGCAGGTATCATATGGGGTACGGTATTCCGTTGGATGTCACCACCTTTGCGGCACCTGACGAGGATTCAGATGAGGAAGATGGTTCGCTTTTAGGTACCGATGAGGAAATTTTTTAGTAATAGCAAATCTTGGAAGTGTCCTTTAATATCTGTAAGCTCAAGTTACCAAAATCTTTTATATTGTAGTGATTACCGCCGCCTTTTTCACCCCCCCCCCCCCATACCATTAATTTATGTCGCGGAGAAGAAACGCGAGAAGAGCAGCATAAATACATAATAGGTTTTTATATCGTTTCGAGTTGAATTTAAGTTGTTTTTGAGTATTTTCTTATTTTAAACCGTTCTTCCGTTTAGAAAGGCTTAACGATTTGAATTTTCAGCACCTAAAACCTCCTATTCGCCCTCTAACGTTGCTTCACCATTAAACTTATAATAATCTTAAACTTAGATTTATAGTTGATGTACCTGCCGGCGGACGTCGACTTCGATGTCCGACTTTTCGAAATGCTTTGGCTGGACGGAACTCATTGTTGGCCGCTTACTAGTCATCCATGGGGGAATTCACTAACCTTTGTAGCCTGCAAAATCCACAAATGATGCATGGGGTCGTGAGAAAACGAGAGACCTTCGTCAACGTTTGTGTTGAAGCCGAAATTCCGTGAATTTTCACTGGTTCGCGGGCCAACGCAACATTTGTGTGGAAGCCGAAATTCCGGGAATTTTCACTGGTTCGCGGGCCAACGCATGCCGTTTTCAAACGTATTCGCGGGTTCAAGCTTATCCCGGTTAGGTATCGATTTGTCTTCTGCTGCTCGATTCTTTAAAAGTGATTTCGGTGAATTAAATAGTTATCGATCACGCTACCTTTTAGCGCCAAACAACCAGTGCTTTGGATCTTTTTTTTCGCCGGATCTTAGATCCTTACCGATCATTCGCATTTTTTGCCGATTCTCAGAAAGTCGAAAATCTCTTTATATGACTTTTCCATCGCAGCATCTTTTCCATCTCATCAAAAATAAACAACACTGGTCTGCACACAATTGAGCGTTGCCCTAAACGTCCAATGTTTTCACGCCGAGGCGTTTCTTGCTTGGTTGAGAAGTGCTACGCTCAGGCCTGACTAGTGCTATCGCTATTTGCCGTTCATCATTCACTTTTGACGACCAATGTTTTGTATACAATGCAAGCATGCGTGGAGCGAGTAAATCAAGTACATTGCAAGGAGTTCAAGTAACGTAAGTGCTTCAAAGGAAAAAGTATGCAAAATGCACTCTAAGCCGTTGTCCTAAACGACCGAAGTATTCTGAAGCTTCCCGAAAAAGCTCTTTTGGGCGGAACTGATCCTTGACTGATGATCAGTTCTGATCAAAGATCGACCCTTCGTTCAGGACTGTAAGGATCATTTGAAAATGTATATTGTATGTGTGAGCTTTTGATACAAATAACTTGAATCTAACGCATGGCCTTTTCATTTTGAATGCATGCACGCTTCTAATGAAAACCATCTAGTTTGTCCTGGAGAAAGAATTTGGTATTTGGCCACTTGCACAAACTCTTGGAATGCAGCAAAACTTCTTCTTCTAGCTGAACTGTGTGAAAAGTGATTGTAAATTCCTCTAACGAGCTCTTCAAGATTTTTCAGCAAATTCTTACAAGCGTAAGAGGCGCAAAGGTGGATGGAATGACAGGAGCATTTAACACTGAAAATTCCAGGTATGGCCTCCTTGAGTAGCACAGAAACAGAATTATTACATCCAACACAGCTTCGGTTAACGCTTGAGCAGTTCCGGACTCAGTCAGTCTTGCCATTACACTAGATTTTTCCCAGCACCAGTAAGTGACAACGACTCCAAGCTGGCTCTTTACTTCGACATCTGTTGACTCATCAATTATCACAGAAAAGAGTTTTTCTTAATGCGGCACACAGTTCATCCTTCACATTCCCGCTCCTGTAAAGCGCAGAAAATGGATTTGTTTACATTTTGAAATACATTCCATTCATAATTACCAAAGCGGACGATGTTACTAAACTTCTGTTTTCCCATTGCCAACATGCGAGCTGTTTCGCTTTCCGGAAAGGCATTTTTCAAGAATTTCACAAAATGATCGCATAAAGAAAGGCTTAGGTTATTGCATACTAAGAATTCAGTGATTCGAAGCTCCAGTGTTATCTCTTCTCTTCCTTTTGAAATGAAACTTTGCATCGCCTTGACTTGTTTTTCTTGATCCTGTTTTCGGAAATTCTCTTCATTTTTCAAATGAGTCTGTCTTAAAGCATGAGATTTCAAATCCTTCTTCCCATTTCGGAGAAAATCATTGCAGACCTTGCAGAAAGGTGTATACGCGTTCTTCTGTCTATTCCAGCGGTTTTCTACCCAGCTTTTGAACAAAGGCTCTTCGAGCCAGGCGTGCGTTGCTATTGCGAACTCGACTAGGGAATTGAGTTTGCGGACTCGGGCTGAGTCAACCCGCGACCCAATAGGCACAAGTACTATTCAATCGGGTTATGCTTGGAATCGATATAACTTGTAATCAGAGACAATGAATCGCTGTATTGCACTCAATGATACAATATTACTTCATCAAAATTCTAAACAAAAACAAAGTGTTTGGAAATATTGCAACGTGCGTTCTCTTTAAATAAATAAACTGAGTGATGACGAAACATCTATATTTCTTTTTCTTCAAAAAATGGTTATGGACTTTTCAGTGTCGCAGCAAAGTAATACCTTTAAATTAGGAATGAAATATGGATTTACGTTTAAATATTATGTACGTTTTAGATTGCATTTCAGCCAGTTTTCCTGCGAGGCTTTCCCAACAAATAAGAGAAAATCGTGACATTAAGCTGCTCTTGGCTCTTTCAAGCATTGCTGAAATTCGAAGGAAACGCCTGCATGTGGTATTCACCCTGGCTTTAGAAATCTGGACAATAAAAGCTGCTCGTCGATCACTTCGTAAAATTCACAGGACGGAAACTTTCTGGACGGAGATCATAAACAAGACCTGGACTGACAAAGAATGGAAAACCAACATCCGTGTAACGCGACGCACTTTCCAGTACATTTGTGATCTCCTGCGAGAAAACCTAACCAAAAAGAAAACCAACTTCTCTGTACCCATCTCTTGTGAAAAACAAGTTGTCTCACGCTATGGCGCCTAGGAAACAAATATCGAATTTCGGTCTCTGGCCACCATTTTTGGTGCAAGCAAAACAACAGCATTCCATGAAACTCGCGACGCCCTGGTTGTTCTCCTAGGGTACTCCATAATAACAATGCCTAAAGGTGCCCGGTTGCAAGAAATGATATCGAGCTTTCAGAGGAGAAAATTGCCCCAGTGTGTTGGAGCCATTGATGGTACACATATCCCTATTTTGGCACCGAAATAACACAGTTCTGACTATTACTGTGTACGAAAGGGTACGTACACGGTTGTACTTCAAGCTATTATCAGCGCAGAAACGCTAGTCGCCCAGGAACCTCCTGCTGCTGCACATCCTACGCAGGAGCAACTGATCGATGTTAACCCATTGCCCTCCGTTTTTGACGTTGGCACAACTTTGACGTACGTTGGCACTTTCCTATTCTTTTATTACTATTATTATTACCAAGAGTTTAAAAGATAAGCTTCACTAAAAGCCCTGGCATTCCACAGTTTCTGAGTACCGATGGTAACCCCCAGCATGGCCACGCCCGTTCAGGCTTCAGCTTCAGAGTCAGAGCCAGTACTTCCTGGCGCTGACCTTGTGGAGCTGGAAGCTTCGATAGAGTCCACCGCGACTGCTGCAATATCCAGCCATGTTCCTGAGGTAGATTATTTATTTTTCCGTTGCTACTTTAAGAAAGAGAGGGGAGGATGAAATGTCAAACAAATTTCTCTCTAGAACAGAAGCGTGGATTCTTTATTTTATTAATATTTTTGTTTCGGCTGGGCAAGCAAGGAAAGTGGCTGCGCGTGCTCGCCTTCCCGAAGGGTGGCAAAAGACGATCTTGCCAGCAGACCAGGTTTGGATTGGCTCAGCCCTTTTTGACAGCAAGGGTACAAGCAAGGGACAGCAAATGGAGATGGAGGGTCTTTCCAATCCTTCTGTCGCGTCAACAAGGCCATCAACAAATCTGAGATGGCACGCCATTGTCGTTGGCGTACTCGTGGTACCCAAGAGACCAGGGATCAGATCGAAGCCCTGATCTTGGCCACGGATTCGCTGGGAGTTCCGTTGTTCAAGGAAGACATGAAGGAAACCTGGGACTTTGAGAGAAACACGTCAAGTGCATCCAAGATCCCGAGTTAGTCCAGCTCTACACGATAACTAGAACATTGACCAAGGGAAGCCTCAGTTTACCGGTGTGCTCGTGGCTCCACCTCCTTTGAGTCTTTCCATTTGCACTTGGCTCGCTTTATTCCGGGTAAGGCATTACATTGTATGACTTGGATGGCGTCACATGCTGGAACGCTGCCAAAGCTTCTGCAGCCGTTGCCAACTCTCGACCCTCGCCACTGCGTTGCTTCGAGGCCAAGTTGATGCAGCGATTCTACACGCTGTATGAGCAAGTACTGGGCCATCCATTGTTGCCAGAGTATCGCGCTCCAGGCCAGTATACAGGGGAGCTGCTGGGAGTGGAATTCCTCTACCAGCAAACTGGCTGGACCCTTCCCACGGATGACACTGCAGTCGATGAGGGGATTGACGAGGATGTTCAAGGCATGGATGTCTTTTTGGAACCCGATTCCCTCACCGTGCTGCAGGAGCCGGAAGAGCTGGACGACACCATTCCGGGGAATCCGGTGGAAACCGAAGAACCGGAAGACGACAGGGACAGCGAGCTGACTGTCGAGGCAAGGCCAGAACCAACTGAAGAAGCCTTGGATTATCGATTGATCGGTGGCTGGGACAAGGTGGATCAGTTGGCAGCGGATCAGTTGATTCAGTTGATCAGGATCAGTTGATGAAGACAGAAGGCCTTGCTGTCAGCAAAACCCAGGCTGACGAAGTCATTCGACGAAGTTGGACGAGTACGACAAACGGCCTCTGAAGTAAGGCCGCATCCTGCGCCACGACCTTCTCGGTCCCAGTATAGGACTGAATACGTTGGAGTGGAAGCCATGCAGAGGTAAGCGTTGGTATGTCGTCTGGTTCTTTAAGCATGCTTTGGAATCTAAAACCCTTGCTTCCGATTTTTAGGTGCTATATAAGCGCTGGTTTGCCTGTCCTCTCTCCTGCCAAGAGTCGTGTAGTGGAGGCAATTTGCATTCGCCTTTGCAACACATACACGGCACCAGTCCGAGGTCCTCCTACGTGTCTCGCTGGAAGCTCATTCTGGGCAAGTCCAACGAGATGCGGAGTCGTGTCCTTCTAAGTGGCACCCTCTTCGAAGGTACCGGCCTGGTTTTGTATCCCATTAACGAGACTACCTTGAGCCTGTGCTAAGTTTGGAGCTTTATTAACGCCCGGCACTTGTCGAGGTTAATAATAACCCATTTCTTTTCAACTCTTAGGTACCAGGATAATAAGCGACATCAGTATGCTACTGCAGGGTATTAACCTGCCTCAACCCGCATTAACGAGTGCGACGCCGCTTTTGCCCTCGCGCCAGCTTCCTCAAACAGCACCTCGACCAGCTCACGAGCCGCTTGTTTTTGAGGAAGTAGTAGACACGGTCGGTCAGGCCAAAGTGAAACGTCGGGACGTTAAACGTTGCCTCCATTGGGGACAGAAGCTGCACCCGCAGTGGAAGGCCCTGGTGAAGGCCCCTCCAGGCCAGTATCTGCGCCGCCTCCACCACCTTCGGTGTTCGCCGATGTCAAGGACGACGGCTTGGAGGCGGCTACGATGCTTCTGCTGGCAACATTCCTCGGACTTCCAATTGTAGCAAATGTGGGCAACCCGTTAGTACCGGAGGACATTCACGGTTTCACGGTGCACGCTATTGCCCGGTGGGGGCAGAGTTATCCCCAGCAGAATGGCTGGAAAGACAACGCGAAGAGTTGGTGGTGGCCGGCTTCATTAAACGACACACGTCAGTTAAAAATAAGCTCAATATCGAGTAAAAAAATACTCATTTCAATTCAGGAAATGCAATACTAGTCTCCTTCCATTCTGGATGCTGGTACCGATTGATCAAGTGACCAAGAATTGGATTTTATCAACGTGAGTTTTTTCATTTCTGTTTTTTCATGGTAAGAGCACAACTCCTCATTTTTCTAAATAGGGTGCCATTTTTCTGGACGTTCAAGATTTGTTTCCTGCATGGTTTAATGAAGCCAAGTCCCCTTTGTCAACAACATTCGTAAGCTTAAAAATAAGAGTCAAATATAGTTGATCCATTTGAGTGCAGGTGTTTTTGATACCATTTTCATCAGAGTAGATGTCGCCTATTGTGATCACGTTTGTCAAGTGAATCTTACTTCGATTAAGCGGAGATTCAAATAATCGGAAATTTGTATAGTACATGTGCGTAGGTTGTTTTATGATGTAAATAAGAAAAAAAAAATAGTGATATTAAGAACGAAATTACATTTTCTTGTCTATACCCAAATGACCATAGTCTTTATTTTGCAACGATTTGTCAACAATTTGGATAGAGAGGATTGAGGAATTCTTAAATTAACGCTTTCGTATGTTACAAATCTTTGAAATTCAACTTGTCGTTTCAATGCGAGCCACAACTGCTCTGTTACATTTCAATCAACGCTTATTTTCTTGTTCTTTTCCTGTTATTTCCGCCATTTTTATAGAACCACACGTCTAAAACACAACCAACACTGCTGAAGCCTAGGGAGGGTTCTCAACACGGTTTGAATCAGTCGTGTTTTCTCGTCATTGGATTGTGTAACTTGCACGCCGAGTTTTTTTACAGGTAGGTTCGCTTCATTAACAGAACTCGTCAGCTATTCTGCACGAGCTGACCGTAGTTGTGGGGTGGGGGAACGGGAAGCCAGCTCTAAACTGCGTCAGTTCAATGCACAGATTTCGAGTCGGGTAGACTTTTGAAATGGACCACTATTAGGGTGAGGCCGGGCAACGTCGGGTGGCACTGATGCAGGAAGCGTACGAGACAGGGATGACTCCCCGACGGGTGCTGTCTTCTTCTTACAAGATGGCTGGAGTCGCGCGGCGGCTAATTCGTATGGCTGTGACATATTTCTTTCTTTGTTTGCATTGTCTTCCCCCTTTTTTTCTTCTCTTCCCCCGGTGACCGCGAACATGAGTTAGTTATTTGTATTTTTTGTATTGACTAGATAAAGAAAGCATATCGTAAAAAAGCTCTTTCAGTCCATCCGGACAAGAATCCTGACAACCCCAAAGCTGCTGAACTTTTCCATCAACTATCCAACGCTCTTGAAGTTCTTCCAGATGAAGGAACTAGGGTAATATTTATTTACAATTAGTTTATAATGATCTATCAATCTATAGAACGTTTCTGCTTTTTCACCAGGCTGCATATGACCGGATCCAAAAAGCAAAGAAACTCCACTATGAAAGGAGTACGTTAATGGACTCTAATGGACGATAATGGACTCTAATGGACGATAATGGACTCTAATGGACTCTAATGTACGTTAATGGACGACGAATGTTAAAAGATGACTTAGAAGCTCGAGATCGGCGGGCAGCTTCCAAAACAGAGAATATGCTTTCCGACGAAGAAAGACTTAGGGTATTATACAGTATATGTCGAGATTTTTTTAAGCATGGTATTCATGTAGAGGGAGATCGAGCGATTACGAAAAGAGGGTTCTAAGCAACTTCAAGAGGAACAAGAGCGCATCCGCAACTTCTTGCAAAAAGAGCGCGAAAAAGCACTCAAGAATATCGCCAACCCTGTGGCCCGTCTAAAAGTCTCTTGGACGGCAGACAAAGCTGATTCAACAAATAGAACATACAACGACGAAGTTTTACGGCGAATACTTGGGAAAGTGGGTGTGAATAGAAATGATGTTATAATCACTTAATCGTCGAAATTTTTTCTTTAGTACGGGACCATTACCGGACTCATCGGTTCGTCCAAGAAAAACGGTAGTGCATTGGTAGAATTTCCACGACAGGCAGACGCGGTAGGATCTTTTTTTACTATGATATAGTATTAAACCCTTACTTCTTTTTCATTCGGAAAAAGCTGTTATGCTAGAGAAAGGATTCCCCAACTGCCCTTTGAGTTTACATTGGTTGTCAGGAGCTCCAATCAAGACTACTTCGGCAACTTTTTCATCCACAGCAACGTCTAGTCACTCAATAGATTTAGATGCTATGGAAGCTATTGTTTTAGGGCGACTCAGACAAGCTGAAGAACTCAAACGACAATGCTTAGAGTAAATTCGGAGCCGGCTAACGCGCAACCAGACTAAATGCAACATATGAATTTCATACCAGATGAATACATAAAGTGATTTCTAATTACTACCTGGCATAGTGCGACCGAACGTGTACAAAAAGGGCAAGAACTTGTATAGGAACAGCTTTAAACTAGTTTAACAGTGTCTGTCACACGGATGCTCAATTTGGCAAACGACTTTGGGATAGCTAAGCTATGAAAAACGGCGTGGCATGAATGACTGAAGTGCATATTGTTCATATTTTTCTGACTACATAAGAATCAGGTGAACGTGCGTGTGCGCCAAAATACGCCGGCGCAGGGTACAAGGCAGATACTTACTAGTTATCCAGAAACTCGCAACCCGTTTTGGGTAAATCATCAACGGCCTAAGAATTAATCAAGACGTTAGACTTCTTAATTGGATAGAACCAAGAATTAAAACTGTTTTACTTTAGCGACAGAATCTTTGCATCCTAAATCAGATCCAAACGATGGTGTTCTGTCTCGCAGACTTATGTCCTCTATGCCAACGCTAATAGTAATATCTTTGGTGTCCATTACCTCTTTTGAAGGTGGTAACGGCGGTGGGGCTGACGGTTTTACAATCTTAGCTTTGCGTTTCACGCTACTAGTAAGAATATCTGCGCTTGTAAAAGACACACCAGATTGACCAGGGTCTTGAACAGCAGTGTGTCGTGGGGACAATGACAAGTTGGGGATACAAGACCCGCCCAAAACTACAGAGGGGTGGTCGGATTCAACTAAGACGGGTTCTGGCTTCGGTAAAACCCTCGGTCGAGCTGAAGTTATCTTTGGCTCGATAGGGAAGTTGGTTGTACAAGTATTTGGTGCTACAGATGAGGGAAGTTCAAAATCCAGCTGACTTCTAGTTTCCCACGAAAAAGGCGCAGAATGCTCGTCTCTCCATCTGCAGTTCTAGTGAATCGAAAGTAGATAAATGGTGTTGAAAACAAACTAAGACGTCAAAGACTGGATAAACTTACTTTATCATTTTCATCCTTTATGATCTTATTACCGGGAGAAAACGCCAAACTGGGAAACGAACTTAGAAAAGATTTTTGGTTTATTTCCTCTAAGAGAGGATATTGTGACGTTGCAAAAAATATGCTTAGCTGTTTCCGCACCTCTAGTTATTTTGCACGTAGACCGGATGGTGTGCAATTCTACTCTATCCTGTTTGCTTCGCGATTACTTGGCATGGGAGTAGAACTTGGACGGCAGGGCAGTTGGCTTAGATCTTTTGATCAATAAACACCTTATATACTTAACCATTTGTTGAACCCCTCGACGTTGTTATTGTCAATCCAATACACCTTCTTAATTACAACGTCACATTTTGGTGGAGATGCGGGGTACCTCTTTTTAAAGAGTAATTTTTGTGAGATCAAAAGTTGTGGGATGGTTAAGTGTGTTACGCTAAGTCTGTGTGGACAAGACGAAGCGATTGTACGGTGTTTAAGGGCCATACTCGAGGAGTCTGTGGCTGAAGGACTAGGCTTTCGTTTACTTGTGGTGGACGGTACCTTCATGAGTGGTGGTAAAATTCCTAAGGCTGCCGCAAGTCAGTTAACGAACTTGCCCTGTCCGATTCGGCAAAGTGCCAGACTTCGGGGTGAGCAGGCGGCAGAGGGGGAATTACCGTTAAGTCGATCTCGAGCAGGGAGTGCGGCCAGCACCACCGGCGAGACCCCGCGGGCACCGGTCATAACGAGGGGAGATCGCACAACTGACGAAGAACCCTCGGCGGAGTTGACACCACTCCCTGTATCACCGGAAGGTATCGAGGAAACTTTGCGACGAAATATTCAAGTCGACGACGCCCTAATCTCGTTAGAGACTCTGCCAACTTTATTGGCTGCAACACCGAGCGTTAAAGCCCCACCAGCAGTGCAAATTCCATTGTTGGTGCCGAACCCACCGCTAACTCCGCTACCTGTTCCGAGTCCAATTCCGAGAACTGTAACTCCGACAATGTCTACTCCACGGGCAATCCGAAAGGCTGTACAACCGCCTCGTTTTTCGGATGCCGCATCCCAGGACCCGCTGGAATGGCTCGAAGACTTTGAAGAGTCGGCGCGATACAATGGATGGTCAGACCAAGACATGGTCTCGTATTTTGGTTTGAGTCTAACTGGACCGGCCAAGACGTGGTACAAACAGGAGTTTCCGTTTGATTCAAGATCTGCCACATCCTGGACTCAGCTACAAGATGGTTTTAGAAAGGCGTTTATCAAACAGAACCGAAAGTTACATCTTAAGGAGAGACTTCGCTCACGCTACCAGGGTTTGGACGAACCCTTCGAGCAGTATTATTGGGATGTGCTACGCATTTGTAACGAACTGGACCCTAAGATGAACGAAGAGTCCAAAGTCGACGAGTTGTTACGGGGTGCAAAACCTACCCTGGTGGAGCGTGTGTATCCAATGGACATAAAAGACTCGGAAGATTTGTTAACGAAAATGAATCTTATTGTTCAAGGAATGGAGCGCGCTAATGTACGTCGGGACTGGGGACTGCAGAAAGAGGCCAATAACTCGTCTTCCGAAGATAAAAGTGCTAGAGCGTTACCAGCTGCAGCAATTTCTGGAAATCCCGCAAGCGATCGCCTTGGGAAGTTGGAGGATTTGGTTCAGAAGTTGGTGGAATCCCTGAGTGGAGTCGATGGACTCAACGCCCAAAAAGGTAAGGGTAGCCGGGGAACTAACAAATCGCGCACGGCCGATGGGAAGCCCATTTGCTATAATTGCCGTAAGCCTGGTCACATTGCTAGGATGTGCAAGGCGCCAAAAAAATCCCAAGGTGATGGCAAAGCTCAAATCAGTCAAATCAGACAGTCAAATCGGGCAGACAGTAATCAGCCAGGGCCGGGAGAAAAACCGTCCGGGACGGATAGTAACTCGGCCGATGCTTTAAACTCATCCAAGCGACAGTAACAGGGGGTTCTGTCGCTGAGTTAGAACCCATCCCCCTGTTGTTAAATACGAGTTCTGGACTGATTCGGGTGGAGGTAACTTGCAATGACGTGAAGACCGAGGCTATAATTGATACGGGCGCAGCAATTAGTGTGATTAGTTCGGATTGGGTAGTTAAAACTGGAGCGCGGCTTCAGAAATGGACAGGACCTCCAATAGTGGTGGCAAACGGTGAGTTTGTCGATGTCCAGGGCAGCTTGAAAATTAATGTCGAGCTGGCGGGGAAAATTATGCCAACCGAGGCTGCTGTGTTCAACAACGGCATGGCCGATTTAATCGTAGGTAACGATTTGTTGAGGCAGCTAGGCCGCATAACTTTCCACTTTAGGGACAATGGATGTCACGAGGTGACGGCTATTAGGGAGGAGTCCAGTAACCCAATCAACACCATTTTGCCGGAAGATGTTCTTTGTGAACAGAGACGGGCGTCACCGAAGGCCGCGGTAGTGAGTCTTGTTAGTTTAACAGTACCTGCCAGAAGTGCGGTACCGGTAGCCGTTCAGTTGGCAGATGACCACGCGGAATCGGAGAACACCAGAGAAGTGTTGCTAGAACCTTGCCAAAAAGTATTTGAAAATACAGGACTGAGCACGGGTAGGGTTATAGCTAATTTTGAGGACAGGAGGGGTGTAGTCATTGTAACGAATTTTGGTAGCCAAGCGCGGTGGATACCGCAGAACATGGTCTTATCGAAGGCCGAAAGTTTTTCCGAAGCAGATGGCCAAGTGGAAGGTAGTAAAGTTAGTCTTGACGACCTTAGGCCACAGTATGACCCAGCACTTAGTGAAGAGCAAAAGAATGGGTTAGAGAAACTTTTGGAAAAATATTTGGATTGCTTCGCGAAAAGCAACAATGAGCTAGGTAGTTCCAACGTCACGGAACTCAGTATTGAAACGGGAGGCGCGCACCCGGTTTCGCAGCCCCCATATAAGAGCGCATTTCGGGAAAAAGAGTTGATTCGTAATCAAGTGAGTGAGATGCTGGACGCAGGGGTAATTGAGCCGTCAAATAGCCCCTGGTCGTCCCCGGTGGTCCTAGTAAAAAAGAAGGACGGTAGCTGGAGGTTTTGCGTGGATTATCGAAAACTGAATTCGGCTACAATTAAAGCATGTTGCCGGGTTATTGGCAGCTGCGTGTAAATAAAAATGACCGAGAGAAAACGGCGTTTATCACGCCCGAAGGACTTTACCAGTTCAGAAAAATGTCTGTTTAAAAATGCGATCTCGTTGTCTAGACGTCTATGCGCTACTTTTTCTAGATACTCGATCCCTTTTAGTTCGGGGTGATAAAGAACCCTTTTTCCTGTGTCGATTGCCTTCTCAATGTAGTCTAGCACGCCTTCTGCGGGGTTTAGGCTTATGTCGGTTACAACGATCCACTTGGTACTGCTTATGGCAACTTTGCCATTCTCCTTAAAATACACCCCATCGTGCATACGCGGTTCTACATTTCCGGTTGTGGATGTGGCCAATGACACAAGAATGATAAGAAGACCAATAAATCGAGATCCCAGAAGTCCTAAAACAAAACAGAAAGAAGTTTTCAGACAAAATCGACTGTCAGTTCTCGTAACGATTAGGCTTTTTGGTAACTCGCGACGACCTACGCAGGTGACATGCATCTTGCTCTGTGAGCACCATGTCCTTCCTTTCTTCTGATGTCTCATCTTCGTTCACCCCCACATGTTGCTCAAGGAGTCCTGGAGTTCCGTGACTCTCGATGACCGTGGGTGGGATTGGCAAACCTGCTTCTGGTTCTGAGCCTGGCTCTTCCCTAGCAAATTCTATATATTCGACATCCGGGTCGTCAGGAAGATCCTGCCTTCGTACAAAGGGCTTAATCCTTGTTACGTGTACTACATCGGACTTTCCCCGTTTAACTCCCTTTACTTCGTAGTCTACGGTAGATGTTCTCCTAACGATTTCGTAGGGGCCATGAAAACGATGCAGTAGCTTTTCGGCTTTACCCATTTTCCTGGTAGGGGTATAAACCCATACTCTGTCTCCGGGAAGGAATAAACGTTCCTCTTTACCCTTGTCGTAATGACTTTTCTGTTTTTGCTGGCTATTCCGTAGCCGCATTCTGACTATGTCAAAAGCCTTATTTAGGCGCGTTACTACATCCGCGGTTGGGTCGGTAACAGGCGTATTACCTTCAGTAATTACGTCTGGAGACCCGCCTAAAGCAGCCTCTAGGGGTAATCTTACTTCGCGGCCATGGAGCATGAAATACGGCGAGTAACCAGTGCTCTCTTGCCTACTAGTGTTATACGCAAATGTTACGAAATCTAGTGACTCGTCCCAGTCCTTGTGATCGGCACTCACATACATAGAGATCATACTGGCAAGAGTTTGGTTGAGCCTTTCTGTTAGACCGTTACACTGCGGGTGATAGGCAGTGGTCATGGCATGGTTTGTCTGCATCTCTTTAAGCACTGTTTCTGTAAACGCAGCGGTAAAACAAGCCCCTCGATCACTCAGTAATACTTCCGGAGCTCCGTGCCTAAGTACGATTTGCCGTACAAAAAACCTAGCCACCTCTTCCACTGACGCCGCGGGAACGGCTTTTGTTTCAGCCCATTTTGTAAAAAGGTCAATGGCTACTATAATGTGTCGATTACCCTGGTTTGTTGCTGGAAAGCTACCTAGTAGATCTATTCCTACCTTCTGAAAAGGTCTCTCTGTCTCTATTGGTATCATAAGGCCCTTGGTTTTAGATTTTTCGGCCTTTCGCATTTGACAGTCTTGGCATGACAACACATAGTTCTTAACTTGTGAAAACATTTTCGGCCAGTAAAATCGCCTGGCTAATTTATCCCAGGTTTTACGAAACCCTAGATGTCCAGCTGTTAGGTCGTCATGACATGCGTACAATGCATCCTGGCGTAGCCCAGGTGGTATGCACAGCCTCACGCAGAGCTGTCCGTCGAGAACAGTTTTCCTATACAATTTACCTTCCTTTAGGAGGAAATTCGCAACCTTCCGTCTGTCTATTGCTGTACTCGCGGTAGACTCAAGGATTTCCATCACTTGCTTCCATTTCGCCTGATTTCTCTGTCCCTGACTTATACGGTCATCGGTGAGTGGGCCTAGAGCAAATACTACGGGGCCGTCTTCGTCGCTTTCCTGGTCCGAAGGTCCTACTGGATTCCGAGATAACGGGTCGGCATCGTTGTGCACCCGTCCACTTCGGTGGTGAATCGTAAATGAGTAATCCGATAATGAGAAAGCCCACCGAGCTAATCGGCCTGAAGGATCCTTAGAACTGAGTAACCAGCATAAAGCGTGGTGATCCGTAATTACCTTGAACGACTTGCCCCAGACATAAGGTCGAAATTTCTTTTTCAGCGCCCAAATGAATGCAAGACATTCCTTTTCTGTAACTGAATAATTCCTCTCGCTGCCACTTAACAGCCTACTTGCGTACGCTACGACGCGCTCTTCACTATCCTGCGTTTGCGTGAGGACTGCTCCGATTCCGTAATCGGATGCATCAGGGTGGATTTCGAATGCACCTTCCAGGTTTGGATGTGCCAGAATTGGTGCTGAGGTCAGCAAGCATTTCATTTCTTCAAAGGCACTCTGTTGCTCCGGTCCCCAAACAAAGGGAATGTTTTTCCCGGTTAGTCTAGAGAGTGGCTCACAAGTTTTCGCGAAGCCTTTGATAAATCGGCGATAATAGGAACACAAGCTTGAGAAACTGCGAACCGCGGTTAAATCTTTCGGCTTAGGAAATTCCCTAACTGCTTTAACTTTGTCTTCATCGACCCTAATGCCCTCTCTGTCCACAATGTGACCAAGGACTTTAACTGAAGCACAGGCGAATCTACATTTGTTCGGCTTAAGTCGTAAGTTAGCCTGCTTTAATCTGACAAACACAGAGTCTAAATCCTGCAAGTGTTGTTCGAAAGTTGGCGAGAAAATTAGAATGTCGTCGAGATAGACAAGACAACTTTGCCACTTGATTCCTGACAGAACCACGTCCATCATTCTCTGGAATGCTGCAGGGGCATTACTTAAGCCAAAAGGCATTTTTTTGAACTGGTAAAGTCCTTCGGGCGTGATAAACGCCGTTTTCTCTCGGTCATTTTTATTTACACGCAGCTGCCAATAACCCGACAACATGTCAAGGGTTGTAAAATACTGCGTTCCTCTTAACGCGTCTAAAGAGTCATCCACTCTCGGGAGCGGATACACATCTTTAATTGTAGCCGAATTCAGTTTTCGATAATCCACGCAAAACCTCCAGCTACCGTCCTTCTTTTTTACTAGGACCACCGGGGACGACCAGGGGCTATTTGACGGCTCAATTACCCCTGCGTCCAGCATCTCACTCACTTGATTACGAATCAACTCTTTTTCCCGAAATGCGCTCTTATATGGGGGCTGCGAAACCGGGTGCGCGCCTCCCGTTTCAATACTGAGTTCCGTGACGTTGGAACTACCTAGCTCATTGTTGCTTTTCGCGAAGCAATCCAAATATTTTTCCAAAAGTTTCTCTAACCCATTCTTTTGCTCTTCACTAAGTGCTGGGTCATACTGTGGCCTAAGGTCGTCAAGACTAACTTTACTACCTTCCACTTGGCCATCTGCTTCGGAAAAACTTTCGGCCTTCGATAAGACCATGTTCTGCGGTATCCACCGCGCTTGGCTACCAAAATTCGTTACAATGACTACACCCCTCCTGTCCTCAAAATTAGCTATAACCCTACCCGTGCTCAGTCCTGTATTTTCAAATACTTTTTGGCAAGGTTCTAGCAACACTTCTCTGGTGTTCTCCGATTCCGCGTGGTCATCTGCCAACTGAACGGCTACCGGTACCGCACTTCTGGCAGGTACTGTTAAACTAACAAGACTCACTACCGCGGCCTTCGGTGACGCCCGTCTCTGTTCACAAAGAACATCTTCCGGCAAAATGGTGTTGATTGGGTTACTGGACTCCTCCCTAATAGCCGTCACCTCGTGACATCCATTGTCCCTAAAGTGGAAAGTTATGCGGCCTAGCTGCCTCAACAAATCGTTACCTACGATTAAATCGGCCATGCCGTTGTTGAACACAGCAGCCTCGGTTGGCATAATTTTCCCCGCCAGCTCGACATTAATTTTCAAGCTGCCCTGGACATCGACAAACTCACCGTTTGCCACCACTATTGGAGGTCCTGTCCATTTCTGAAGCCGCGCTCCAGTTTTAACTACCCAATCCGAACTAATCACACTAATTGCTGCGCCCGTATCAATTATAGCCTCGGTCTTCACGTCATTGCAAGTTACCTCCACCCGAATCAGTCCAGAACTCGTATTTAACAACAGGGGGATGGGTTCTAACTCAGCGACAGAACCCCCTGTTACTGTCGCTTGGATGAGTTTAAAGCATCGGCCGAGTTACTATCCGTCCCGGACGGTTTTTCTCCCGGCCCTGGCTGATTACTGTCTGCCCGATTTGACTGTCTGATTTGACTGATTTGAGCTTTGCCATCACCTTGGGATTTTTTTGGCGCCTTGCACATCCTAGCAATGTGACCAGGCTTACGGCAATTATAGCAAATGGGCTTCCCATCGGCCGTGCGCGATTTGTTAGTTCCCCGGCTACCCTTACCTTTTTGGGCGTTGAGTCCATCGACTCCACTCAGGGATTCCACCAACTTCTGAACCAAATCCTCCAACTTCCCAAGGCGATCGCTTGCGGGATTTCCAGAAATTGCTGCAGCTGGTAACGCTCTAGCACTTTTATCTTCGGAAGACGAGTTATTGGCCTCTTTCTGCAGTCCCCAGTCCCGACGTACATTAGCGCGCTCCATTCCTTGAACAATAAGATTCATTTTCGTTAACAAATCTTCCGAGTCTTTTATGTCCATTGGATACACACGCTCCACCAGGGTAGGTTTTGCACCCCGTAACAACTCGTCGACTTTGGACTCTTCGTTCATCTTAGGGTCCAGTTCGTTACAAATGCGTAGCACATCCCAATAATACTGCTCGAAGGGTTCGTCCAAACCCTGGTAGCGTGAGCGAAGTCTCTCCTTAAGATGTAACTTTCGGTTCTGTTTGATAAACGCCTTTCTAAAACCATCTTGTAGCTGAGTCCAGGATGTGGCAGATCTTGAATCAAACGGAAACTCCTGTTTGTACCACGTCTTGGCCGGTCCAGTTAGACTCAAACCAAAATACGAGACCATGTCTTGGTCTGACCATCCATTGTATCGCGCCGACTCTTCAAAGTCTTCGAGCCATTCCAGCGGGTCCTGGGATGCGGCATCCGAAAAACGAGGCGGTTGTACAGCCTTTCGGATTGCCCGTGGAGTAGACATTGTCGGAGTTACAGTTCTCGGAATTGGACTCGGAACAGGTAGCGGAGTTAGCGGTGGGTTCGGCACCAACAATGGAATTTGCACTGCTGGTGGGGCTTTAACGCTCGGTGTTGCAGCCAATAAAGTTGGCAGAGTCTCTAACGAGATTAGGGCGTCGTCGACTTGAATATTTCGTCGCAAAGTTTCCTCGATACCTTCCGGTGATACAGGGAGTGGTGTCAACTCCGCCGAGGGTTCTTCGTCAGTTGTGCGATCTCCCCTCGTTATGACCGGTGCCCGCGGGGTCTCGCCGGTGGTGCTGGCCGCACTCCCTGCTCGAGATCGACTTAACGGTAATTCCCCCTCTGCCGCCTGCTCACCCCGAAGTCTGGCACTTTGCCGAATCGGACAGGGCAAGTTCGTTAACTGACTTGCGGCAGCCCTTAGGAATTTTACCACCACTCATGAAGGTACCGTCCACCACAAGTAAACGAAAGCCTAGTCCTTCAGCCACAGACTCCTCGAGTATGGCCCTTAAACACCGTACAATCGCTTCGTCTTGTCCACACAGACTTAGCGTAACACACTTAACCATCCCACAACTTTTGATCTCACAAAAATTACTCTTTAAAAAGAGGTACCCCGCATCTCCACCAAAATGTGACGTTGTAATTAAGAAGGTGTATTGGATTGACAATAACAACGTCGAGGGGTTCAACAAATGGTTAAGTATATAAGGTGTTTACTGATCAAAAGATCTAAGCCAACTGCCCTGCTGTCTAAGTTCTACTCCCCATGTTAAGTAATCGCGAAGCAAACAGGATAGAGTAGAATCGCACACCATCCGGTCTACGTGCAAAGCAACTAGATGTGCGGAAACAGCTAAGCATATTTTTTGCAACGTCACAATATATGACAAGGTAAGAGTCCGAACAGGGCCAATGCTACAGAGTGACCACCTACCTATTGTGATAGAAGTAGAAGGAAAAAAGGGGATGATGATAAGAGAAAGAACTCCGCGATGGGATTTTAAAAAAGCAAACTGGGTGGAATGGAGGCGAGAAATGGCGGAAGAAGACATAGAAGAGGGCGTTAGCTGTGGAAGGGTAGAAGAGAGATACAAACGGTTTATTGACACGCTCATACAAATTACAAAAAAGCATGTCCCATTGAGAGAGGGAACAATTAGGGCGAAAGATACAGAAGGGGGCAAACGGAAAGGAAAGATAAGGAAACCATGGTGGGGCGAGAATTGTAGCGAAGCAGTGAGTATTATGAGAACAAAATACAGAATACTGAAAAGAAGTCCCACCGCCGGAAATCTTACAGATTACAAAAAAGCAAAAGCGAATTGCAAGAGAATAACGCAGGACAAAAAAAGATCCCACTGGAAACACAAGGTGGAGGGTTTAGGTAGTCAAACAACAACTAAACAAATGTGGGAACTCATTAGAAAAATGGAAGGGACAACTACGAAAAATATAGAAGGATAGGCTCTTTCTTCAGGGGGTCAGCTCATACAGCAAAACAAAGAAAAAGCGGAAATATTGGTGAAGCATTTCGCTAAGATTCAAAGCGAGAGTACAGAAACACACGCAACCGAAACGGAAGTCCTACAAATGCAATATGAAATAGACAGTATGATCTATGATAAAAACTGCACGGACGAATTTAGTAGACCCTTCTCAGAATGGGAAATAGAGGTTATTTTAAAAAAGACACCAAAGACGAGCCAAGGCAAAGATCTGGTCCACTACAACATGTTAGGAGAATTACCAAGAAACTGGAGGCGTGCTTTGAAAATTCTTTTTAATTATATATTGGAGAAGGGCACAGGACCTAAAGAATGGGGTAATGCAGTAGTTGTACCGATATTAAAACCAGGTAAAGACCCTAAGGAAATTAAATCATATAGGCCCATATCGTTAATATCATGCGTCGCCAAAGTGTTTGAAAGAGCACTAGTTAAAAGATTAAACTGGGTGTCCGAAAAAAGAGGATGGTACTCACCGATACAGACAGGGTTTAGAAGAGGACGTAGCACGATTGACCAGCTAGTCAGGCTGAACAACGAAGCGCACCGAGTATATAGAAGAGGAGAGGTCTTAATCGCGTTATTTATAGATTTTACCGCAGCATTTGATTCAATTTGGATAGACAAACTTTTATATAAAATTGGTCAAAAAGGTGTAAAGGGTAAAATTTTAGGGTTCTTGAAATATTTCTTAAATAACAGAACGATGGAAGTGAGAATCGGGAGCAGCAATTCCAATCAAAAAGAACTAAAAAGAGGAATCCCTCAGGGGTCGGTGATCAGCCCCTGGCTCTTTAACATGATGTTGTCAGACTTTCCAATAAAGGTTGGGGAAACAGGGGCTTCGCTCTATGCTGATGACGCAGGAATCTGGACCAGCGGGTTAGACTGTGACTCGGCGATGGGGAGAATGATAAATGTTGTAAGGGAAGTGGAAAAATGGTGTAAGGAGAACGGGCTGGAAATATCCACAGATAAAACGAAATATTTGGTAATTACAAGAAAACGTAAAGCGGAGAGCAAAAATAAAATAAAAATCAATGGAAGCGAAATAGAAAGAGTGGAGAGCGCCAGATTCTTAGGGATTGTGTTCGACAGAAGACTTAGCTTCAATGAACAAGTAAAACAAATAAGAGAAAAGGGAATGAAGACTGCAGGTATTTTACATAAATTAGCGGGGAAGACTTGGGGGGGAGATATCAATATTTTACTCACGGTATACAAAAATCTTATTAGGTCGAAATTAGAATACGCAAGCTTCATATACAAGAACATTAACTCTAGGAAACTAGAGGTACTAGAAACGGTACAGAACAAATCATTAAGGATTATACTTGGAACAACGAAGACAACACCGATTGGGGTGCTGCATTGTGCCTCAGAAGTTTTATCACTACAGAAAAGAAGAATTTTACTTGAACAAACATATTTTAACAGAATGACAGAATGTCACAGGAATGACCCCGTAGTAAAAGAGATAGTGGACAAGAATTCCCTGTCTTGGGAAAGTGTGTCCGAAACGAAAAACAAAAACAAAATACCTTATGTCATGCAAGGAGATTATTTTAAAAATTTGTTACCGCCCTGGGAATTCAAAGGTCATCAGATAAAAACCACGATCCCGGGAAACAGCAAAGAAAAGTGCAATCAGCAAACAGTGCAAGAAGTTTTAATGTTTTTAGAGAAGGAGTATGAAAATTTTAAACGGGTTTTTACGGACGGATCAAAAGATACTGAGGGAAACTCGGGATGCGGAGTTTACATGGAGGAAATGGGGGAGACAAGATCATACGCATTAAACAAAGCAACGACAGTAATGGCTTCCGAATTGCACGCGATAATACAAGCGATAAGGTGGATTGAGGAAAAAGAGCCGGATAACTATGTCATTTTGACGGATTCAAAATCCGCAGCACAACTGCTAGATAGCTGGGGGAGCCGCTCCTACTTTGGTCTTACACAAAGGATCCAAAACAAAATGAACCACTTAAGGACAGACGGGTACACAATAAAGATTCAGTGGATACCAGCACATAGAGGGATCAGGGGAATTGAAACGGCGGATGGAGCGGCAAAGGAAGGAAGGTTGACAGGGGAAGAAATTAATCACAAAACAACATGCCAGGAGCTGGAATCAATAACGAAAAGGAAAGTCGAAAAGGACTACATAGAAGAAATAAAGACAAGAACAGCACAAAAAATGGTTCAGATCACGTACCAGTTCGGGACCAACAAATGGATAAACAGCAGGAAAAGAAGAGAAGCCATTGTTTTACTACGAATAAGGTGTGGACATGGGAGATTCCGGTCATGGCTACACCGCTTCAACATGACCGAAGATGACACATGTCGTTACTGTGAGGAGGAGGAAGAAAGCCCGGAACATTTAGTAATGAGATGTGAGAAGTTTTCAGAACAAAGGGAGGAACTCAAGAAAAAACTAGAAGATAGTAAAATAGCCTGGAGATTCGAAACTATAACGGCACTGGAAGGCGGAAAGAAAGATCAGTACATAGCACAAAATTGTCTTTTAAAATATTTGAAAACAACCGATATCATAACAAACATATAAGTACACAGAGGAAATATCAGTGAATATGTGGAAAAATAAAAAAGAAGAGAAGAAGAAGAAAAAAAAAAAAAAAAAAAAAAAAAAAAAAAAAAAAAAACAGAAAGCCGAAGACGGTAATGCGACGCGAACGCGACGTTGGCAGTCTTAAAAAACCAAAAACAACAACAACCAGTTAAAACCAGTTTAGACCTGTTTACACCGGTATAAACCAGTTTATAATCTAGTTTTGACCAGTTTAAACCAGATTAAGCCAGTTTTAACCGGTTTAAACCAGTTTGAACTAGTATAAACCAGTCTATATACTACCTTAAACCAGTTTAGACATGAGTAAACCAGTTTTGACATGAGTAGACCAGTCTAAACCAGTTTGAACTAGTATAAACCAGTTAAAACCAGTTTAGACCTGTGTAAACCAGTTTATGCCATTTAGAACCAGTTTAGACCTGTTTACAAAGGTATAAACCAGTTTATAAACTAGCTTAAACCAGTTTAGACCTGTGTAAACCAGTTTAAACCAGTTTTAACTAGTATAAACAAGTTTAAACCAGTGTAAAACAGTTAATAAACTAGTTTAAACCAGTTAAGACCTGTTTAGGCCTGGTTTAAACCAGTTTAAGCCAGTTTAAGCCAGTTAAAAACGTTTTAAACCAGTTTATAAACTAGTTAAAACAAGTTTAGACCTGTTAAAAAAATTTCAACCAGTTTGAGCTAGTATAAACCAGTTTAAACCTTTGTAAACCAGTTTATACCAGTTAAAACCAGTTTAGACCTGTTTAAACCGGTATAAACCAGTTTATAATCTGGTTTTGACCAGTTTAAACCAGATTAAGCTAGGTTTTAACCGGCTTAAACCAGTTTGAACTAGTATAAACCAGTTTAAACCAGTTTAGACCTGTGTAAACCAGTTTATACCATTTAGAACCAGTTTATACCATTTAGAACCAGTTTAGACCTGTTTACACCGGTATAAACCAGTTTATAATCTAGTTTTAACCAGTTTAAACCAGATTAAGCCAGTTTTAAGGGTTTAAACCAGTTTGAACTAGTATAAACCAGTATATAGACTACGTTAAACCAGTTTAGACATGAGTAAACCAGTTTAGACATGAGTAGACCAGTTTAAACCAGTTTGAACTAGTATAATCCAGGTTAAACCAGTGTAAAACAGTTAATAAACTAGTTTAAACCAGTTTAGACCTTTTTAGGCCTGGTTTAAACCAGTTTAAGCCAGTTAAAAACGGTTTAAACCAGTTTATAAACTAGCTTAAACAAGCTTAGACCTGTTAAAAAAAATTTAAACCAGTTTGAACTAGTATAAACCACATAAACCAGTTTAGATATGTTTAAACCAGTTTATACCATTTAGAACCAGTTTAAACCTGTTTACACAGGTATAAACCAGTTTATGAACTAGCTTAAACCAGTTTAGACCTGTTTACACCGGTATAAACCAGTTTATGAACTCGCTTAAACCAGTTTAGATCTGTGTAAACCAGTTTAAACCAGTTTTAACTAGTATAAACAAGTTTAAACCAGTGTAAAACAGTTAATAAACTAGTTTAAACCAGTTTAAGCCAGTTAAAAACGTTTTAAACCAGTTTATAAACTAGTTTGAACAAGTTTAGACCTGTTAAAAAATTTCAACCAGTTTGAATTAGTATAAACAAGTTTAAACCAGTGTAAAACAGTTAATAAACTAGTTTAAACCAGTTAAGACCTGTTTAGGCCTGGTTTAAACCAGTTTAAGCCAGTTTAAGCCAGTTAAAAACGTTTTAAACCAGTTTATAAACTAGTTAAAACAAGTTTAGACCTGTTAAAAAAATTTCAACCAGTTTGAACTAGTATAAACCAGTTTAAACCTTTGTAAACCAGTTTATACCAGTTAAAACCAGTTTAGACCTGTTTACACCGGTATAAACCAGTTTATAATCTGGTTTTGACCAGTTTAAACCAGATTGAGCCAGTTTTAACCGGCTTAAACCAGTTTGAACTAGTATAAACCAGTTTAAACCAGTTTAGACCTGTGTAAACCAGTTTATACCATTTAGAACCAGTTTAGACCTGTTTACACCGGTATAAACCAGTTTATAAACTAGCTTAAACCAGTTTAGACCTGTGTAAACCAGTTTAAACCAGTTTGAACTAGTATAAACAAGTTTAAACCAGTGTAACACAGTTAATAAACTAGTTTAAACCAGTTTAGACCTGTTAAAAAAATTTAAACCAGTTTGAACTAGTTTATACCAGTTAAAACCAGTTTAGACCTGTTTACACCGGTATAAACCAGTTTATAATCTAGTTTTAACCAGATTAAACCAGATTAAGCCAGTTTTAACCGGTTTAAACCAGTTTGAACTAGTATAAACCAGTTTATAAACTACGTTAAACCAGTTTAGACATGAGTAAACCAGTTTAGACATGAGTAGACCAGTTTAAACCAGTTTGAACTAGTATAAACCAGGTTAAACCAGTGTAAAACAGTTAATAAACTAGTTTAAACCAGTTTAGACCTTTTTAGGCCTGGTTTAAACCAGTTTAAGCCAGTTAAAAACGGTTTAAACCAGTTTATAAACTAGCTTAAACAACCTTAGACCTGTTAAAAAAAATTTAAACCAGTTTGAACTAGTATAAACCAGTATAAACCAGTTTAGACCTGTGTAAACCAGTTTATACCATTTAGAACCAGTTTAGACCTGTTTACACCGGTATAAACCAGTTTATGAACTCGCTTAAACCAGTTTAGACCTGTGTAAACCAGTTTAAACCAGTTTGAACTAGTATAAACAAGTTTAAACCAGTGTAAAACAGTTAATAAACCAGTTTAAACCAGTTTAGACCTGTGTAAACCAGTTTATACCAGTTAAAACCAGTTTAGACCTGTTTACACCGGTATAAACCAGTTTATAATCTAGTTCTGACCAGTTTAAACCAGATTAAGCCAGTTTTAACCAGATTAAGCCAGTTTGAACTAGTATAAACCAGTCTATAAACTACCTTAAACCAGTTTAGACATGAGTAAACCAGTTTTGACATGAGTTGACCAGTCTAAACCAGTTTGAACTAGTATAAACCAGTTTAAACCAGTTTAGACCTGTGTAAACCAGTTTATGCCATTTAGAACCAGTTTAGACCTGTTTAAAAAGGTATAAACCAGTTTATAAACTACCTTAAACCAGTTTAGACCTGTTTACACCGGTATAAACCAGTTTATGAACTAGCTTAATCCAGTTTAGACCTGTTTACACCGGTATAAACCAGTTTATGAACTCGCTTAAACCAGTTTAGACCTGTGTAAACCAGTTTAAACCAGTTTGAACTAGTATAAACAAGTTTAAACCAGTGTAACACAGTTAATAAACTAGTTTAAACCAGTTTAGACCTGTTAAAAAAATTTAAACCAGTTTGAACTAGTTTATACCAGTTAAAACCAATTTAGACTTGTTTACACCGGTAGAAACCAGTTTATAATCTAGTTTTAACCAGTTTAAACCAGATTAAGCCAGTTTTAACCGGTTTAAACCAGTTTGAACTAGTATAAACCAGTCTATAAACTACCTTAAACCAGTTTAGACATGAGTAAACCAGTTTTGACATGAGTAGACCAGTCTAAACCAGTTTGAACTAGTATAAACCAGTTTAAACCAGTTTAGACCTGTGTAAACCAGTTTATGCCATTTAGAACCAGTTTAGACCTGTTAACAAAGGTATAAACCAGTTTATAAACTAGCTTAAACCAGTTTAGACCTGTGTAAACCAGTTTAAACCAGTTTGAACTAGTATAAACCAGGTTAAACCAGTGTAAAACAGTTAATAAACTAGTTTAAACCAGTTTAGACCTTTTTAGGCCTGGTTTAAACCAGTTTATGCCAGTTTAAGCCAGTTAAAAACGTTTTAAACCAGTTTATAAACTAGTTAAAACAAGTTTAGACCTGTTAAAAAAATTTCAACCAGTTTGAACTAGTATAAACCAGTTTAAACCTTTGTAAACCAGTTTATACCAGTTAAAACCAGTTTAGACCTGTTTACACCGGTATAAACCAGTTTATAATCTGGTTTTGACCAGTTTAAACCAGATTAAGCCAGTTTTAACCGGCTTAAACCAGTTTGAACTAGTATAAACCAGTTTAAACCAGTTTAGACCTGTGTAAACCAGTTTATACCATTTAGAACCAGTTTAGACCTGTTTACACCGGTATAAACCAGTTTATAAACTAGCTTAAACCAGTTTAGACCTGTGTAAACCAGTTTAAACCAGTTTGAACTAGTATAAACAAGTTTAAACCAGTGTAACACAGTTAATAAACTAGTTTAAACCAGTTTAGACCTGTTAAAAAAATTTAAACCAGTTTGAACTAGTTTATACCAGTTAAAACCAGTTTAGACCTGTTTACACCGGTATAAACCAGTTTATAATCTAGTTTTAACCAGTTTAAACCAGATTAAGCCAGTTTTAACCGGTTTAAACCAGTTTGAACTAGTATAAACCAGTTTATAAACTACGTTAAACCAGTTTAGACATGAGTAAACCAGTTTAGACATGAGTAGACCAGTTTAAACCAGTTTGAACTAGTATAAACCAGGTTAAACCAGTGTAAAACAGTTAATAAACTAGTTTAAACCAGTTTAGACCTTTTTAGGCCTGGTTTAAACCAGTTTAAGCCAGTTAAAAACGGTTTAAACCAGTTTATAAACTAGCTTAAACAAGCTTAGACCTGTTAAAAAATTTAAACCAGTTTGAACTAGTATAAACCAGTATAAACCAGTTTAGATATGTGTAAACCAGTTTATACCAGTTTATAGCCAGTTTAGAACCAGTTTAGACCTGTTTACACCGGTATAAACCAGTTTATGAACTAGCTTAAACCAGTTTAGACCTGTTTACACCGGTATAAACCAGTTTATGAACTCGCTTAAACCAGTTTAGACCTGTGTAAACCAGTTTAAACCAGTTTGAACTAGTATAAACAAGTTTAAACCAGTGTAAAACAGTTAATAAACTAGTTTAAAGCAGTTTAGACCTGTTTAGGCCTGGTTTAAACCAGTTTAAGCCAGTTAAAAACGTTTTAAACCAGTTTATACACTAGTTTGAACAAGTTTAGACCTGTTAAAAAAATTTCAACCAGTTTGAACTAGTATCAACCAGTTTAAACCAGTTTAGACCTGTGTAAACCAGTTTATACCAGTTAAAACCAGTTTAGACCTGTTTACACCGGGATAAACCAGTTTATAATCTAGTTTTGACCAGTTTAAACCATATTAAGCCAGTTTTAACCGGTTTAAACCAGTTTGAACTAGTATAAACCAGTTTACACCAGTTTAGACCTGTGTAAACCAGTTTATACCATTTAGAACCAGTTTGGACCTGTTTACACCGGTGTAAACCAGTTTATAAACTAGCTTAAACCAGTTTAGACCTGTGTAAACAAGTTTAAACCAGTTTGAACTAGTATAAACAAGTTTAAACCAGTGTAACACAGTTAATAAACTAGTTTAAACCAGTTTAGACCTGTTAAAAAAATTTCAACCAGTTTGAACTAGTATAAACCAGTTTAAACCAGTTTAGACCTGTGTAAACCAGTTTATACCAGTTAAAACCAGTTTAGACCTGTTTACACCGGTATAAACCAGTTTATAATCTAGTTTTGACCAGTTTAAACCAGATTAAGCCAGTTTTAACCGGTTTAAACCAGTTTGAACTAGTATAAACCAGTCTATAAACTACCTTAAACCAGTCTATAAACTACCTTAAACCAGTTTAGACATGAGTAAACCAGTTTTGACATGAGTAGACCAGTCTAAACCAGTTTGAACTAGTATAAACCAGTTAAAACCAGTTTAGACCTGTGTAAACCAGTTTATGCCATTTAGAACCAGTTTAGACCTGTTTACAAAGGTATAAACCAGTTTATAAACTAGTTTAAACCAGTTTAGACCTGTGTAAACCAGTTTAAACCAGTTTGAACTAGTATAAACAAGTTTAAACCAGTGTAAAACAGTTAATAAACTAGTTTAAACCAGTTAAGACCTGTTTAGACCTGGTTTAAACCAGTTTAAGCCAGTTTAAGCCAGTTAAAAACGTTTTAAACCAGTTTATAAACTAGTTAAAACAAGTTTAGACCTGTTAAAAAAATTTCAACTAGTTTGAACTAGTATAAACCAGTTTAAACCTTTGTAAACCAGTTTATACCAGTTAAAACCAGTTTAGACCTGTTTACACCGGTATAAACAAGTTTATAATCTGGTTTTGACCAGTTTAAACCAGATTAAGCCAGTTTTAACCGGCTTAAACCAGTTTGAACTAGTATAAACCAGTTTAAACCAGTTTAGACCTGTGTAAACCAGTTTATACCATTTAGAACCAGTATAGACCTGTTTACACCGGTATAAACCAGTTTATAAACTAGCTTAAACCAGTTTAGACATGTGTAGACCAGTTTAAACCAGTTTGAACTAGTATAATCCAGGTTAAACCAGTGTAAAACAGTTAATAAACTAGTTTAAACCAGTTTAGACCTTTTTAGGCCTGGTTTAAACCAGTTTAAGCCAGTTAAAAACGGTTTAAACCAGCTTATAAACTAGCTTAAACAAGCTTAGACCTGTTAAAAAAATTTAAACCAGTTTGAACTAGTATAAACCACATAAACCAGTTTAGATCTGTGTAAACCAGTTTAAACCAGTTTGAACTAGTATAAACAAGTTTAAACCAGTGTAAAACAGTTAATAAACTAGTTTAAACCAGTTTAAGCCAGTTAAAAACGTTTTAAACCAGTTTATAAACTAGTTTGAACAAGTTTAGACCTGTTAAAAAAATTTCAACCAGTTTGAATTAGTATAAACAAGTTTAAACCAGTGTAAAACAGTTAATAAACTAGTTTAAACCAGTTAAGACCTGTTTAGGCCTGGTTTAAACCAGTTTAAGCCAGTTAAAAACGTTTTAAACCAGTTTATAAACTAGTTAAAACAAGTTTAGACCTGTTAAAAAAATTTCGACCAGTCTGAACTAGTATAAACCAGTTTAAACCTTTGTAAACCAGTTTATACCAGTTAAAACCAGTTTAGACCTGTTTACACCGGTATAAACCAGTTTATAATCTGGTTTTGACCAGTTTAAACCAGATTGAGCCAGTTTTAACCGGCTTAAACCAGTTTGAACTAGTATAAACCAGTTTAAACCAGTTTAGACCTGTGTAAACCAGTTTATACCATTTAGAACCAGTTTAGACCTGTTTACACCGGTATAAACCAGTTTATAAACTAGCTTAAACCAGTTTAGACCTGTGTAAACCAGTTTAAACCAGTTTGAACTAGTATAAACAAGTTTAAACCAGTGTAACACAGTTAATAAACTAGTTTAAACCAGTTTAGACCTGTTAAAAAAATTTAAACCAGTTTGAACTAGTTTATACCAGTTAAAACCAGTTTAGACCTGTTTACACCGGTATAAACCAGTTTATAATCTAGTTTTAACCAGATTAAACCAGATTAAGCCAGTTTTAACCGGTTTAAACCAGTTTGAACTAGTATAAACCAGTTTATAAACTACGTTAAACCAGTTTAGACATGAGTAAACCAGTTTAGACATGAGTAGACCAGTTTAAACCAGTTTGAACTAGTATAAACCAGGTTAAACCAGTGTAAAACAGTTAATAAACTAGTTTAAACCAGTTTAGACCTTTTTAGGCCTGGTTTATACCAGTTTAAGCCAGTTAAAAACGGTTTAAACCAGTTTATAAACTAGCTTAAACAACCTTAGACCTGTTAAAAAAAATTAAAACCAGTTTGAACTAGTATAAACCAGTATAAACCAGTTTAGACCTGTGTAAACCAGTTTATACCATTTAGAACCAGTTTAGACCTGTTTACACCGGTATAAACCAGTTTATGAACTAGCTTAAACCAGTTTAGACCTGTTTACACCGGTATAAACCAGTTTATGAACTCGCTTAAACCAGTTTAGACCTGTGTAAACCAGTTTAAACCAGTTTGAACTAGTATAAACAAGTTTAAACCAGTGTAAAACAGTTAATAAACTAGTTTAAACCAGTTTAGACCTGTTTAGGCCTGGTTTAAACCAGTTTAAGCCAGTTAAAAACGTTTTAAACCAGTTTATAAACTAGTTTGAACAAGTTTAGACCTGTTAAAAAAATTTCAACCAGTTTGAACTAGTATCAACCAGTTTAAACCAGTTTAGACCTGTGTAAACCAGTTTATACCAGTTAAAACCAGTTTAGACCTGTTTACACCGGTATAAACCAGTTTATAATCTAGTTCTGACCAGTTTAAACCAGATTAAGCCAGTTTTAACCAGATTAAGCCAGTTTGAACTAGTATAAACCAGTCTATAAACTACCTTAAACCAGTTTAGACATGAGTAAACCAGTTTTGACATGAGTTGACCAGTCTAAACCAGTTTGAACTAGTATAAACCAGTTTAAACCAGTTTAGACCTGTGTAAACCAGTTTATGCCATTTAGAACCAGTTTAGACCTGTTTAAAAAGGTATAAACCAGTTTATAAACTACCTTAAACCAGTTTAGACCTGTTTACACCGGTATAAACCAGTTTATGAACTAGCTTAAACCAGTTTAGACCTGTTTACACCGGTATAAACCAGTTTATGAACTCGCTTAAACCAGTTTAGACCTGTGTAAACCAGTTTAAACCAGTTTGAACTAGTATAAACAAGTTTAAACCAGTGTAACACAGTTAATAAACTAGTTTAAACCAGTTTAGACCTGTTAAAAAAATTTAAACCAGTTTGAACTAGTTTATACCAGTTAAAACCAGTTTAGACCTGTTTACACCGGTATAAACCAGTTTATAATCTAGTTTTAACCAGATTAAACCAGATTAAGCCAGTTTTAACCGGTTTAAACCAGTTTGAACTAGTATAAACCAGTTTATAAACTACGTTAAACCAGTTTAGACATGAGTAAACCAGTTTAGACATGAGTAGACCAGTTTAAACCAGTTTGAACTAGTATAAACCAGGTTAAACCAGTGTAAAACAGTTAATAAACTAGTTTAAACCAGTTTAGACCTTTTTAGGCCTGGTTTATACCAGTTTAAGCCAGTTAAAAACGGTTTAAACCAGTTTATAAACTAGCTTAAACAACCTTAGACCTGTTAAAAAAAATTAAAACCAGTTTGAACTAGTATAAACCAGTATAAACCAGTTTAGACCTGTGTAAACCAGTTTATACCATTTAGAACCAGTTTAGACCTGTTTACACCGGTATAAACCAGTTTATGAACTAGCTTAAACCAGTTTAGACCTGTTTACACCGGTATAAACCAGTTTATGAACTCGCTTAAACCAGTTTAGACCTGTGTAAACCAGTTTAAACCAGTTTGAACTAGTATAAACAAGTTTAAACCAGTGTAAAACAGTTAATAAACTAGTTTAAACCAGTTTAGACCTGTTTAGGCCTGGTTTAAACCAGTTTAAGCCAGTTAAAAACGTTTTAAACCAGTTTATAAACTAGTTTGAACAAGTTTAGACCTGTTAAAAAAATTTCAACCAGTTTGAACTAGTATCAACCAGTTTAAACCAGTTTAGACCTGTGTAAACCAGTTTATACCAGTTAAAACCAGTTTAGACCTGTTTACACCGGTATAAACCAGTTTATAATCTAGTTCTGACCAGTTTAAACCAGATTAAGCCAGTTTTAACCAGATTAAGCCAGTTTGAACTAGTATAAACCAGTCTATAAACTACCTTAAACCAGTTTAGACATGAGTAAACCAGTTTTGACATGAGTTGACCAGTCTAAACCAGTTTGAACTAGTATAAACCAGTTTAAACCAGTTTAGACCTGTGTAAACCAGTTTATGCCATTTAGAACCAGTTTAGACCTGTTTAAAAAGGTATAAACCAGTTTATAAACTACCTTAAACCAGTTTAGACCTGTTTACACCGGTATAAACCAGTTTATGAACTAGCTTAAACCAGTTTAGACCTGTTTACACCGGTATAAACCAGTTTATGAACTCGCTTAAACCAGTTTAGACCTGTGTAAACCAGTTTAAACCAGTTTGAACTAGTATAAACAAGTTTAAACCAGTGTAACACAGTTAATAAACTAGTTTAAACCAGTTTAGACCTGTTAAAAAAATTTAAACCAGTTTGAACTAGTTTATACCAGTTAAAACCAATTTAGACTTGTTTACACCGGTAGAAACCAGTTTATAATCTAGTTTTAACCAGTTTAAACCAGATTAAGCCAGTTTTAACCGGTTTAAACCAGTTTGAACTAGTATAAACCAGTCTATAAACTACCTTAAACCAGTTTAGACATGAGTAAACCAGTTTTGACATGAGTAGACCAGTCTAAACCAGTTTGAACTAGTATAAACCAGTTTAAACCAGTTTAGACCTGTGTAAACCAGTTTATGCCATTTAGAACCAGTTTAGACCTGTTAACAAAGGTATAAACCAGTTTATAAACTAGCTTAAACCAGTTTAGACCTGTGTAAACCAGTTTAAACCAGTTTGAACTAGTATAAACCAGGTTAAACCAGTGTAAAACAGTTAATAAACTAGTTTAAACCAGTTAAGACCTGTTTAGGCCTGGTTTAAACCAGTTTAAGCCAGTTAAAAACGTTTTAAACCAGTTTATAAACTAGTTAAAACAAGTTTAGACCTGTTAAAAAAATTTCAACCAGTTTGAACTAGTATAAACCAGTTTAAACCTTTGTAAACCAGTTTATACCAGTTAAAACCAGTTTAGACCTGTTTACACCGGTATAAACCAGTTTATAATCTGGTTTTGACCAGTTTAAACCAGATTAAGCCAGTTTTAACCGGCTTAAACCAGTTTGAACTAGTATAAACCAGTTTAAACCAGTTTAGACCTGTGTAAACCAGTTTATACCATTTAGAACCAGTTTAGACCTGTTTACACCGGTATAAACCAGTTTATAAACTAGCTTAAACCAGTTTAGACCTGTGTAAACCAGTTTAAACCAGTTTGAACTAGTATAAACAAGTTTAAACCAGTGTAACACAGTTAATAAACTAGTTTAAACCAGTTTAGACCTGTTAAAAAAATTTAAACCAGTTTGAACTAGTTTATACCAGTTAAAACCAGTTTAGACCTGTTTACACCGGTATAAACCAGTTTATAATCTAGTTTTAACCAGTTTAAACCAGATTAAGCCAGTTTTAACCGGTTTAAACCAGTTTGAACTAGTATAAACCAGTTTATAAACTACGTTAAACCAGTTTAGACATGAGTAAACCAGTTTAGACATGAGTAGACCAGTTTAAACCAGTTTGAACTAGTATAAACCAGGTTAAACCAGTGTAAAACAGTTAATAAACTAGTTTAAACCAGTTTAGACCTTTTTAGGCCTGGTTTATACCAGTTTAAGCCAGTTAAAAACGGTTTAAACCAGTTTATAAACTAGCTTAAACAACCTTAGACCTGTTAAAAAAAATTAAAACCAGTTTGAACTAGTATAAACCAGTATAAACCAGTTTAGACCTGTGTAAACCAGTTTATACCATTTAGAACCAGTTTAGACCTGTTTACACCGGTATAAACCAGTTTATGAACTAGCTTAAACCAGTTTAGACCTGTTTACACCGGTATAAACCAGTTTATGAACTCGCTTAAACCAGTTTAGACCTGTGTAAACCAGTTTAAACCAGTTTGAACTAGTATAAACAAGTTTAAACCAGTGTAAAACAGTTAATAAACTAGTTTAAACCAGTTTAGACCTGTTTAGGCCTGGTTTAAACCAGTTTAAGCCAGTTAAAAACGTTTTAAACCAGTTTATAAACTAGTTTGAACAAGTTTAGACCTGTTAAAAAAATTTCAACCAGTTTGAACTAGTATCAACCAGTTTAAACCAGTTTAGACCTGTGTAAACCAGTTTATACCAGTTAAAACCAGTTTAGACCTGTTTACACCGGTATAAACCAGTTTATAATCTAGTTCTGACCAGTTTAAACCAGATTAAGCCAGTTTTAACCAGATTAAGCCAGTTTGAACTAGTATAAACCAGTCTATAAACTACCTTAAACCAGTTTAGACATGAGTAAACCAGTTTTGACATGAGTTGACCAGTCTAAACCAGTTTGAACTAGTATAAACCAGTTTAAACCAGTTTAGACCTGTGTAAACCAGTTTATGCCATTTAGAACCAGTTTAGACCTGTTTAAAAAGGTATAAACCAGTTTATAAACTACCTTAAACCAGTTTAGACCTGTTTACACCGGTATAAACCAGTTTATGAACTAGCTTAAACCAGTTTAGACCTGTTTACACCGGTATAAACCAGTTTATGAACTCGCTTAAACCAGTTTAGACCTGTGTAAACCAGTTTAAACCAGTTTGAACTAGTATAAACAAGTTTAAACCAGTGTAAAACAGTTAATAAACTAGTTTAAAGCAGTTTAGACCTGTTTAGGCCTGGTTTAAACCAGTTTAAGCCAGTTAAAAACGTTTTAAACCAGTTTATACACTAGTTTGAACAAGTTTAGACCTGTTAAAAAAATTTCAACCAGTTTGAACTAGTATCAACCAGTTTAAACCAGTTTAGACCTGTGTAAACCAGTTTATACCAGTTAAAACCAGTTTAGACCTGTTTACACCGGGATAAACCAGTTTATAATCTAGTTTTGACCAGTTTAAACCATATTAAGCCAGTTTTAACCGGTTTAAACCAGTTTGAACTAGTATAAACCAGTTTACACCAGTTTAGACCTGTGTAAACCAGTTTATACCATTTAGAACCAGTTTGGACCTGTTTACACCGGTGTAAACCAGTTTATAAACTAGCTTAAACCAGTTTAGACCTGTGTAAACAAGTTTAAACCAGTTTGAACTAGTATAAACCACATAAACCAGTTTAGATATGTGTAAACCAGTTTATACCATTTAGAACCAGTTTAAACCTGTTTACACAGGTATAAACCAGTTTATGAACTAGCTTAAACCAGTTTACCTGTTTACACCGGTATAAACCAGTTTATGAACTCGCTTAAACCAGTTTAGATCTGTGTAAACCAGTTTAAACCAGTTTGAACTAGTATAAACAAGTTTAAACCAGTGTAAAACAGTTAATAAACTAGTTTAAACCAGTTTAAGCCAGTTAAAAACGTTTTAAACCAGTTTATAAACTAGTTTGAACAAGTTTAGACCTGTTAAAAAAATTTCAACCAGTTTGAATTAGTATAAACAAGTTTAAACCAGTGTAAAACAGTTAATAAACTAGTTTAAACCAGTTAAGACCTGTTTAGGCCTGGTTTAAACCAGTTTAAGCCAGTTTAAGCCAGTTAAAAACGTTTTAAACCAGTTTATAAACTAGTTAAAACAAGTTTAGACCTGTTAAAAAAATTTCGACCAGTCTGAACTAGTATAAACCAGTTTAAACCTTTGTAAACCAGTTTATACCAGTTAAAACCAGTTTAGACCTGTTTACACCGGTATAAACCAGTTTATAATCTGGTTTTGACCAGTTTAAACCAGATTGAGCCAGTTTTAACCGGCTTAAACCAGTTTGAACTAGTATAAACCAGTTTAACCAGTTTAGACCTGTGTAAACCAGTTTATACCATTTAGAACCAGTTTAGACCTGTTTACACCGGTATAAACCAGTTTATAAACTAGCTTAAACCAGTTTAGACCTGTGTAAACCAGTTTAAACCAGTTTGAACTAGTATAAACAAGTTTAAACCAGTGTAACACAGTTAATAAACTAGTTTAAACCAGTTTAGACCTGTTAAAAAAATTTAAACCAGTTTGAACTAGTTTATACCAGTTAAAACCAGTTTAGACCTGTTTACACCGGTATAAACCAGTTTATAATCTAGTTTTAACCAGATTAAACCAGATTAAGCCAGTTTTAACCGGTTTAAACCAGTTTGAACTAGTATAAACCAGTTTATAAACTACGTTAAACCAGTTTAGACATGAGTAAACCAGTTTAGACATGAGTAGACCAGTTTAAACCAGTTTGAACTAGTATAAACCAGGTTAAACCAGTGTAAAACAGTTAATAAACTAGTTTAAACCAGTTTAGACCTTTTTAGGCCTGGTTTATACCAGTTTAAGCCAGTTAAAAACGGTTTAAACCAGTTTATAAACTAGCTTAAACAACCTTAGACCTGTTAAAAAAAATTAAAACCAGTTTGAACTAGTATAAACCAGTATAAACCAGTTTAGACCTGTGTAAACCAGTTTATACCATTTAGAACCAGTTTAGACCTGTTTACACCGGTATAAACCAGTTTATGAACTAGCTTAAACCAGTTTAGACCTGTTTACACCGGTATAAACCAGTTTATGAACTCGCTTAAACCAGTTTAGACCTGTGTAAACCAGTTTAAACCAGTTTGAACTAGTATAAACAAGTTTAAACCAGTGTAAAACAGTTAATAAACTAGTTTAAACCAGTTTAGACCTGTTTAGGCCTGGTTTAAACCAGTTTAAGCCAGTTAAAAACGTTTTAAACCAGTTTATAAACTAGTTTGAACAAGTTTAGACCTGTTAAAAAAATTTCAACCAGTTTGAACTAGTATCAACCAGTTTAAACCAGTTTAGACCTGTGTAAACCAGTTTATACCAGTTAAAACCAGTTTAGACCTGTTTACACCGGTATAAACCAGTTTATAATCTAGTTCTGACCAGTTTAAACCAGATTAAGCCAGTTTTAACCAGATTAAGCCAGTTTGAACTAGTATAAACCAGTCTATAAACTACCTTAAACCAGTTTAGACATGAGTAAACCAGTTTTGACATGAGTTGACCAGTCTAAACCAGTTTGAACTAGTATAAACCAGTTTAAACCAGTTTAGACCTGTGTAAACCAGTTTATGCCATTTAGAACCAGTTTAGACCTGTTTAAAAAGGTATAAACCAGTTTATAAACTACCTTAAACCAGTTTAGACCTGTTTACACCGGTATAAACCAGTTTATGAACTAGCTTAAACCAGTTTAGACCTGTTTACACCGGTATAAACCAGTTTATGAACTCGCTTAAACCAGTTTAGACCTGTGTAAACCAGTTTAAACCAGTTTGAACTAGTATAAACAAGTTTAAACCAGTGTAACACAGTTAATAAACTAGTTTAAACCAGTTTAGACCTGTTAAAAAAATTTAAACCAGTTTGAACTAGTTTATACCAGTTAAAACCAATTTAGACTTGTTTACACCGGTAGAAACCAGTTTATAATCTAGTTTTAACCAGTTTAAACCAGATTAAGCCAGTTTTAACCGGTTTAAACCAGTTTGAACTAGTATAAACCAGTCTATAAACTACCTTAAACCAGTTTAGACATGAGTAAACCAGTTTTGACATGAGTAGACCAGTCTAAACCAGTTTGAACTAGTATAAACCAGTTTAAACCAGTTTAGACCTGTGTAAACCAGTTTATGCCATTTAGAACCAGTTTAGACCTGTTAACAAAGGTATAAACCAGTTTATAAACTAGCTTAAACCAGTTTAGACCTGTGTAAACCAGTTTGAACTAGTATAAACCAGGTTAAACCAGTGTAAAACAGTTAATAAACTAGTTTAAACCAGTTTAGACCTTTTTAGGCCTGGTTTAAACCAGTTTATGCCAGTTTAAGCCAGTTAAAAACGTTTTAAACCAGTTTATAAACTAGTTAAAACAAGTTTAGACCTGTTAAAAAAATTTCAACCAGTTTGAACTAGTATAAACCAGTTTAAACCTTTGTAAACCAGTTTATACCAGTTAAAACCAGTTTAGACCTGTTTACACCGGTATAAACCAGTTTATAATCTGGTTTTGACCAGTTTAAACCAGATTAAGCCAGTTTTAACCGGCTTAAACCAGTTTGAACTAGTATAAACCAGTCTATAAACCAGTTTAGACCTGTGTAAACCAGTTTATACCATTTAGAACCAGTTTAGACCTGTTTACACCGGTATAAACCAGTTTATAAACTAGCTTAAACCAGTTTAGACCTGTGTAAACCAGTTTAAACCAGTTTGAACTAGTATAAACAAGTTTAAACCAGTGTAACACAGTTAATAAACTAGTTTAAACCAGTTTAGACCTGTTAAAAAAATTTAAACCAGTTTGAACTAGTTTATACCAGTTAAAACCAGTTTAGACCTGTTTACACCGGTATAAACCAGTTTATAATCTAGTTTTAACCAGTTTAAACCAGATTAAGCCAGTTTTAACCGGTTTAAACCAATTTGAACTAGTATAAACCAGTTTATAAACTACGTTAAACCAGTTTAGACATGAGTAAACCAGTTTAGACATGAGTAGACCAGTTTAAACCAGTTTGAACTAGTATAAACCAGGTTAAACCAGTGTAAAACAGTTAATAAACTAGTTTAAACCAGTTTAGACCTTTTTAGGCCTGGTTTAAACCAGTTTAAGCCAGTTAAAAACGGTTTAAACCAGTTTATAAACTAGCTTAAACAAGCTTAGACCTGTTAAAAAAATTTAAACCAGTTTGAACTAGTATAAACCAGTATAAACCAGTTTAGATATGTGTAAACCAGTTTATACCAGTTTATAGCCAGTTTAGAACCAGTTTAGACCTGTTTACACCGGTATAAACCAGTTTATGAACTAGCTTAAACCAGTTTAGACCTGTTTACACCGGTATAAACCAGTTTATGAACTCGCTTAAACCAGTTTAGACCTGTGTAAACCAGTTAAGACCAGTTTGAACTAGTATAAACAAGTTTAAACCAGTGTAAAACAGTTAATAAACTAGTTTAAAGCAGTTTAGACCTGTTTAGGCCTGGTTTAAACCAGTTTAAGCCAGTTAAAAACGTTTTAAACCAGTTTATACACTAGTTTGAACAAGTTTAGACCTGTTAAAAAAATTTCAACCAGTTTGAACTAGTATCAACCAGTTTAAACCAGTTTAGACCTGTGTAAACCAGTTTATACCAGTTAAAACCAGTTTAGACCTGTTTACACCGGGATAAACCAGTTTATAATCTAGTTTTGACCAGTTTAAACCATATTAAGCCAGTTTTAACCGGTTTAAACCAGTTTGAACTAGTATAAACCAGTTTACACCAGTTTAGACCTGTGTAAACCAGTTTATACCATTTAGAACCAGTTTGGACCTGTTTACACCGGTGTAAACCAGTTTATAAACTAGCTTAAACCAGTTTAGACCTGTGTAAACAAGTTTAAACCAGTTTGAACTAGTATAAACAAGTTTAAACCAGTGTAACACAGTTAATAAACTAGTTTAAACCAGTTTAGACCTGTTAAAAAAATTTCAACCAGTTTGAACTAGTATAAACCAGTTTAAACCAGTTTAGACCTGTGTAAACCAGTTTATACCAGTTAAAACCAGTTTAGACCTGTTTACACCGGTATAAACCAGTTTATAATCTAGTTTTGACCAGTTTAAACCAGATTAAGCCAGTTTTAACCGGTTTAAACCAGTTTGAACTAGTATAAACCAGTCTATAAACTACCTTAAACCAGTCTATAAACTACCTTAAACCAGTCTATAAACTACCTTAAACCAGTTTAGACATGAGTAAACCAGTTTTGACATGAGTAGACCAGTCTAAACCAGTTTGAACTAGTATAAACCAGTTAAAACCAGTTTAGACCTGTGTAAACCAGTTTATGCCATTTAGAACCAGTTTAGACCTGTTTACAAAGGTATAAACCAGTTTATAAACTAGTTTAAACCAGTTTAGACCTGTTTACAAAGGTATAAACCAGTTTATAAACTAGTTTAAACCAGTTTAGACCTGTGTAAACCAGTTTAAACCAGTTTGAACTAGTATAAACAAGTTTAAACCAGTGTAAAACAGTTAATAAACTAGTTTAAACCAGTTAAGACCTGTTTAGGCCTGGTTTAAACCAGTTTAAGCCAGTTTAAGCCAGTTAAAAACGTTTTAAACCAGTTTATAAACTAGTTAAAACAAGTTTAGACCTGTTAAAAAAATTTCAACCAGTTTGAACTAGTATAAACCAGTTTAAACCTTTGTAAACCAGTTTATACCAGTTAAAACCAGTTTAGACCTGTTTACACCGGTATAAACCAGTTTATAATCTGGTTTTGACCAGTTTAAACCAGATTAAGCCAGTTTTAACCGGCTTAAACCAGTTTGAACTAGTATAAACCAGTTTAAACCAGTTTAGACCTGTGTAAACCAGTTTATACCATTTAGAACCAGTTTAGACCTGTTTACACCGGTATAAACCAGTTTATAAACTAGCTTAAACCAGTTTAGACCTGTGTAAACCAGTTTAAACCAGTTTGAACTAGTATAAACAAGTTTAAACCAGTGTAACACAGTTAATAAACTAGTTTAAACCAGTTTAGACCTGTTAAAAAAATTTAAACCAGTTTGAACTAGTTTATACCAGTTAAAACCAGTTTAGACCTGTTTACACCGGTATAAACCAGTTTATAATCTAGTTTTAACCAGATTAAACCAGATTAAGCCAGTTTTAACCGGTTTAAACCAGTTTGAACTAGTATAAACCAGTTTATAAACTACGTTAAACCAGTTTAGACATGAGTAAACCAGTTTAGACATGAGTAGACCAGTGTAAAACAGTTAATAAACTAGTTTAAACCAGTTTAGACCTTTTTAGGCCTGGTTTAAACCAGTTTAAGCCAGTTAAAAACGGTTTAAACCAGTTTATAAACTAGCTTAAACAAGCTTAGACCTGTTAAAAAAATTTAAACCAGTTTGAACTAGTATAAACCAGTATAAACCAGTTTAGATATGTGTAAACCAGTTTATACCAGTTTATAGCCAGTTTAGAACCAGTTTAGACCTGTGTACACCGGTATAAACCAGTTTATGAACTAGCTTAAACCAGTTTAGACCTGTTTACACCGGTATAAACCAGTTTATGAACTCGCTTAAACCAGTTTAGACCTGTGTAAACCAGTTTAAACCAGTTTGAACTAGTATAAACAAGTTTAAACCAGTGTAAAACAGTTAATAAACTAGTTTAAACCAGTTTAGACCTGTTTAGGCCTGGTTTAAACCAGTTTAAGCCAGTTAAAAACGTTTTAAACCAATTTATAAACTAGTTTGAACAAGTTTAGACCTGTTAAAAAAATTTCAACCAGTTTGAACTAGTATCAACCAGTTTAAACCAGTTTAGACCTGTGTAAACCAGTTTATACCAGTTAAAACCAGTTTAGACCTGTTTACACCGGGATAAACCAGTTTATAATCTAGTTTTGACCAGTTTAAACCATACTAAGCCAGTTTTAACCGGTTTAAACCAGTTTGAACTAGTATAAACCAGTTTACACCAGTTTAGACCTGTGTAAACCAGTTTATACCATTTAGAACCAGTTTGGACCTGTTTACACCGGTGTAAACCAGTTTATAAACTAGCTTAAACCAGTTTAGACCTGTGTAAACCAGTTTAAACCAGTTTGAACTAGTATAAACAAGTTTAAACCAGTGTAACACAGTTAATAAACTAGTTTAAACCAGTTTAGACCTGTTAAAAAAATTTCAACCAGTTTGAACTAGTATAAACCAGTTTAAACCAGTTTAGACCTGTGTAAACCAGTTTATACCAGTTAAAACCAGTTTAGACCTGTTTACACCGGTATAAACCAGTTTATAATCTAGTTCTGACCAGTTTAAACCAGATTAAGCCAGTTTTAACCAGATTAAGCCAGTTTGAACTAGTATAAACCAGTCTATAAACTACCTTAAACCAGTTTAGACATGAGTAAACCAGTTTTGACATGAGTAGACCAGTCTAAACCAGTTTGAACTAGTATAAACCAGTTTAAACCAGTTTAGACCTGTGTAAACCAGTTTATGCCATTTAGAACCAGTTTAGACCTGTTTACAAAGGTATAAACCAGTTTATAAACTAGCTTAAACCAGTTTAGACCTGTTTAAACCAGTTTAAACCAGTTTGAACTAGTATAAACAAGTTTAAACCAGTGTAAAACAGTTAATAAACTAGTTTAAACCAGTTAAGACCTGTTTAGGCCTGGTTTAAACCAGTTTAAGCCAGTTTAAGCCAGTTAAAAACGTTTTAAACCAGTTTATAAACTAGTTAAAACAAGTTTAGAACTGTTAAAAAAATTTAAACCAGTTTGAACTAGTTTATACCAGTTAAAACCAGTTTAGACCTGTTTACACCGGTATAAACCAGTTTATAATCTAGTTTTAACCAGTTTAAACCAGATTAAGCCAGTTTTAACCGGTTTAAACCAGTTTGAACTAGTATAAACTAGTTTATAAACTACGTTAAACCAGTTTAGACACGAGTAAACCAGTTTAGACATGAGTAGACCAGTTTAAACCAGTTTGAACTAGTATAAACCAGGTTAAACCAGTGTAAAACAGTTAATAAACTTGTTTAAACCAGTTTAGACCTTTTTAGGCCTGGTTTAAACCAGTTTAAGCCAGTTAAAAACGGTTTAAACCAGTTTATAAACTAGCTTAAACAACCTTAGACCTGTTAAAAAAAATTTAAACCAGTTTGAACTAGTATAAACCAGTATAAACCAGTTTAGACCTGTGTAAACCAGTTTATACCATTTAGAACCAGTTTAGACCTGTTTACACCGGTATAAACCAGTTTATGAACTAGCTTAAACCAGTTTAGACCTGTTTACACCGGTATAAACCAGTTTATGAACTCGCTTAAACCAGTTTAGACCTGTGTAAACCAGTTTAAACCAGTTTGAACTAGTATAAACAAGTTTAAACCAGTGTAAAACAGTTAATAAACTAGTTTAAACCAGTTTAGACCTGTTTAGGCCTGGTTTAAACCAGTTTAAGCCAGTTAAAAACGTTTTAAACCAGTTTATAAACTAGTTTGAACAAGTTTAGACCTGTTAAAAAAATTTCAACCAGTTTGAACTAGTATCAACCAGTTTAAACCAGTTTAGACCTGTGTAAACCAGTTTATACCAGTTAAAACCAGTTTAGACCTGTTTACACCGGGATAAACCAGTTTATAATCTAGTTTTGACCAGTTTAAACCATATTAAGCCAGTTTTAACCGGTTTAAACCAGTTTGAACTAGTATAAACCAGTTTACACCAGTTTAGACCTGTGTAAACCAGTTTATACCATTTAGAACCAGTTTGGACCTGTTTACACCGGTGTAAACCAGTTTATAAACTAGCTTAAACCAGTTTAGACCTGTGTAAACCAGTTTAAACCAGTTTGAACTAGTATAAACAAGTTTAAACCAGTGTAACACAGTTAATAAACTAGTTTAAACCAGTTTAGACCTGTTAAAAAAATTTCAACCAGTTTGAACTAGTATAAACCAGTTTAAACCAGTTTAGACCTGTGTAAACCAGTTTATACCAGTTAAAACCAGTTTAGACCTGTTTACACCGGTATAAACCAGTTTATAATCTAGTTCTGACCAATTTAAACCAGATTAAGCCAGTTTTAACCAGATTAAGCCAGTTTGAACTAGTATAAACCAGTCTATAAACTACCTTAAACCAGTTTAGACATGAGTAAACCAGTTTTGACATGAGTTGACCAGTCTAAACCAGTTTGAACTAGTATAAACCAGTTTAAACCAGTTTAGACCTGTGTAAACCAGTTTATGCCATTTAGAACCAGTTAAGACCTGTTTAAAAAGGTATAAACCAGTTTATAAACTACCTTAAACCAGTTTAGACCTGTTTACACCGGTATAAACCAGTTTATGAACTAGCTTAAACCAGTTTAGACCTGTTTACACCGGTATAAACCAGTTTATGAACTCGCTTAAACCAGTTTAGACCTGTGTAAACCAGTTTAAACCAGTTTGAACTAGTATAAACAAGTTTAAACCAGTGTAACACAGTTAATAAACTAGTTTAAACCAGTTTAGACCTGTTAAAAAAATTTAAACCAGTTTGAACTAGTTTATACCAGTTAAAACCAATTTAGACTTGTTTACACCGGTAGAAACCAGTTTATAATCTAGTTTTAACCAGTTTAAACCAGATTAAGCCAGTTTTAACCGGTTTAAACCAGTTTGAACTAGTATAAACCAGTCTATAAACTACCTTAAACCAGTTTAGACATGAGTAAACCAGTTTTGACATGAGTAGACCAGTCTAAACCAGTTTGAACTAGTATAAACCAGTTTAAACCAGTTTAGACCTGTGTAAACCAGTTTATGCCATTTAGAACCAGTTTAGACCTGTTAACAAAGGTATAAACCAGTTTATAAACTAGCTTAAACCAGTTTAGACCTGTGTAAACCAGTTTAAACCAGTTTGAACTAGTATAAACCAGGTTAAACCAGTGTAAAACAGTTAATAAACTAGTTTAAACCAGTTTAGACCTTTTTAGGCCTGGTTTAAACCAGTTTAAGCCAGTTTAAGCCAGTTAAAAACGTTTTAAACCAGTTTATAAACTAGTTAAAACAAGTTTAGACCTGTTAAAAAAATTTCAACCAGTTTGAACTAGTATAAACCAGTTTAAACCTTTGTAAACCAGTTTATACCAGTTAAAACCAGTTTAGACCTGTTTACACCGGTATAAACCAGTTTATAATCAAGTTTTGACCAGTTTAAACCAGATTAAACCAGTTTTAACCGGTTTAAACCAGTTTGAACTAGTATAAACCAGTTTACACCAGTTTAGACCTGTGTAAACCAGTTTATACCATTTAGAACCAGTTTGGACCTGTTTACACCGGTGTAAACCAGTTTATAAACTAGCTTAAACCAGTTTAGACCTGTGTAAACCAGTTTAAACCAGTTTGAACTAGTATAAACAAGTTTAAGCCAGTGTAACACAGTTAATAAACTAGTTTAAACCAGTTTAGACCTGTTAAAAAAATTTAAACCAGTTTGAACTAGTTTATACCAGTTAAAACCAGTTTAGACCTGTTTACACCGGTATAAACCAGTTTATAATCTAGTTTTAACCAGTTTAAACCAGATTAAGCCAGTCTTAACCGGTTTAAACCAGTTTGAACTAGTATAAACCAGTTTATAAACTACGTTAAACCAGTTTAGACATGAGTAAACCAGTTTAGACATGAGTAGACCAGTTTAAATCAGTTTGAACTAGTATAAACCAGGTTAAACCAGTGTAAAACAGTTAATAAACTAGTTTAAATCAGTTTAGACCTTTTTAGGCCTGGTTTAAACCAGTTTAAGCCAGTTAAAAACGGTTTAAACCAGTTTATAAACTAGCTTAAACAAGCTTAGACCTGCTAAAAAAAATTTAAACCAGTTTGAACTAGTATAAACCAGTACAAACCAGTTTAGACCTGTGTAAACCAGTTTATACCATTTAGAACCAGTTTAGACCTGTTTAAACCGGTATAAACCAGTTTATGAACTAGCTTAAACCAGTTTAGACCTGTTTACACCGGTATAAACCAGTTTATGAACTCGCTTAAACCAGTTTAGACCTGTGTAAACCAGTTTAAACCAGTTTGAACTAGTATAAACAAGTTTAAACCAGTGTAAAACAGTTAATAAACTAGTTTAAACCAGTTTAGACCTGTTTAGGCCTGGTTTAAACCAGTTTAAGCCAGTTAAAAACGTTTTAAACCAATTTATAAACTAGTTTGAACAAGTTTAGACCTGTTAAAAAATTTCAACCAGTTTGAACTAGTATCAACCAGTTTAAACCAGTTTAGACCTGTGTAAACCAGTTTATACCAGTTAAAACCAGTTTAGACCTGTTTACACCGGGATAAACCAGTTTATAATCTAGTTTTGACCAGTTTAAACCATACTAAGCCAGTTTTAACCGGTTTAAACCAGTTTGAACTAGTAATAAACCAGTTTACACCAGTTTAGACCTGTGTAAACCAGTTTAAACCAGTTTGAACTAGTATAAACAAGTTTAAACCAGTGTAACACAGTTAATAAACTAGTTTAAACCAGTTTAGACCTGTTAAAAAAATTTCAACCAGTTTGAACTAGTATAAACCAGTTTAAACCAGTTTAGACCTGTGTAAACCAGTTTATACCAGTTAAAACCAGTTTAGACCTGTTTACACCGGTATAAACCAGTTTATAATCTAGTTCTGACCAGTTTAAACCAGATTAAGCCAGTTTTAACCAGATTAAGCCAGTTTGAACTAGTATAAACCAGTCTATAAACTACCTTAAACCAGTTTAGACATGAGTAAACCAGTTTTGACATGAGTTGACCAGTCTAAACCAGTTTGAACTAGTATAAACCAGTTTAAACCAGTTTAGACCTGTGTAAACCAGTTTATGCCATTTAGAACCAGTTAAGACCTGTTTAAAAAGGTATAAACCAGTTTATCAACTACCTTAAACCAGTTTAGACCTGTTTACACCGGTATAAACCAGTTTATGAACTAGCTTAAACCAGTTTAGACCTGTTTACACCGGTATAAACCAGTTTATGAACTCGCTTAAACCAGTTTAGACCTGTGTAAACCAGTTTAAACCAGTTTGAACTAGTATAAACAAGTTTAAACCAGTGTAACACAGTTAATAAACTAGTTTAAACCAGTTTAGACCTGTTAAAAAAATTTAAACCAGTTTGAACTAGTTTATACCAGTTAAAACCAATTTAGACTTGTTTACACCGGTAGAAACCAGTTTATAATCTAGTTTTAACCAGTTTAAACCAGATTAAGCCAGTTTTAACCGGTTTAAACCAGTTTGAACTAGTATAAACCAGTCTATAAACTACCTTAAACCAGTTTAGACATGAGTAAACCAGTTTTGACATGAGTAGACCAGTCTAAACCAGTTTGAACTAGTATAAACCAGTTTAAACCAGTTTAGACCTGTGTAAACCAGTTTATGCCATTTAGAACCAGTTTAGACCTGTTAACAAAGGTATAAACCAGTTTATAAACTAGCTTAAACCAGTTTAGACCTGTGTAAACCAGTTTAAACCAGTTTGAACTAGTATAAACCAGGTTAAACCAGTGTAAAACAGTTAATAAACTAGTTTAAACCAGTTTAGACCTTTTTAGGCCTGGTTTAAACCAGTTTAAGCCAGTTTAAGCCAGTTAAAAACGTTTTAAACCAGTTTATAAACTAGTTAAAACAAGTTTATATCCTGTTAAAAAAATTTCAACCAGTTTGAACTAGTATAAACCAGTTTAAACCTTTGTAAACCAGTTTATACCAGTTAAAACCAGTTTAGACCTGTTTACACCGGTATAAACCAGTTTATAATCAAGTTTTGACCAGTTTAAACCAGATTAAACCAGTTTTAACCGGTTTAAACCAGTTTGAACTAGTATAAACCAGTTTAAACCAGTTTAGACCTGTGTAAACCAGTTTATACCATTTAGAACCAGTTTAGACCTGTTTACACCGGTATAAACCAGTTTATAAACTAGCTTAAACCAGTTTAGACCTGTGTAAACCAGTTTAAACCAGTTTGAACTAGTATAAACAAGTTTAAACCAGTGTAACACAGTTAATAAACTAGTTTAAACCAGTTTAGACCTGTTAAAAAAATTTAAACCAGTTTGAACTAGTTTATACCAGTTAAAACCAGTTTAGACCTGTTTACACCGGTATAAACCAGTTTATAATCTAGTTTTAACCAGTTTAAACCAGATTAAGCCAGTTTTAACCGGTTTAAACCAGTTTGAACTAGTATAAACCAGTTTATAAACTACGTTAAACCAGTTTAGACATGAGTAAACCAGTTTAGACATGAGTAGACCAGTTTAAACCAGTTTGAACTAGTATAAACCAGGTTAAACCAGTGTAAAACAGTTAATAAACTAGCTTAAACAAGCTTAGACCTGTTAAAAAAAATTTAAACCAGTTTGAACTAGTATAAACCAGTATAAACCAGTTTAGACCTGTGTAAACCAGTTTATACCATTTAGAACCAGTTTAGACCTGTTTACACCGGTATAAACCAGTTTATGAACTAGCTTAAACCAGTTTAGACCTGTTTACACCGGTATAAACCAGTTTATGAACTCGCTTAAACCAGTTTAGACCTGTGTAAATCAGTTTAAACCAGTTTGAACTAGTATAAATAAGTTTAAACCAGTGTAAAACAGTTAATAAACTAGTTTAAACCAGCTTAGACCTGTTTAGGCCTGGTTTAAACCAGTTTAAGCTAGTTAAAAACGTTTTAAACCAGTTTATAAATTAGTTTGAACAAGTTTAAACCTGTTAAAAAAATTTCAACCAGTTTGAACTAGTATCAACCAGTTTAAACCAGTTTAGACCTGTGTAAACCAGTTTATACCAGTTAAAACCAGTTTAGACCTGTTTACACCGGTATAAACCAGTTTATAATCTAGTTTTGACCAGTTTAAACCAGATTAAACCAGTTTTAACCGGTTTAAACCAGTTTGAACTAGTATAAACCAGTTTACACCAGTTTAGACCTGTGTAAACCAGTTTATACCATTTAGAACCAGTTTGGACCTGTTTACACCGGTGTAAACCAGTTTATAAACTAGCTTAAACCAGTTTAGACCTGTGTAAACCAGTTTAAACCAGTTTAAACTAGTATAAACAAGTTTAAACCAGTGTAACACAGTTAATAAACTAGTTTAAACCAGTTTAGACCTGTTAAAAAAATTTAAACCAGTTTGAACTAGTTTATACCAGTTAAAACCAGTTTAGACCTGTTTACACCGGTATAAACCAGTTTATAATCTAGTTTTAACCAGTTTAAACCAGATTAAGCCAGTTTTAACCGGTTTAAACCAGTTTGAACTAGTATAAACCAGTTTCTAAACTACGTTAAACCAGTTTAGACATGAGTAAACCAGTTTAGACATGAGTAGACCAGTTTAAATCAGTTTGAACTAGTATAAACCAGGTTAAACCAGTGTAAAACAGTTAATAAACTAGTTTAAACCAGTTTAGACCTTTTTAGGCCTGGTTTAAACCAGTTTAAGCCAGTTAAAAACGGTTTAAACCAGTTTATAAACTAGCTTAAACAAGCTTAGACCTGTTAAAAAAAATTTAAACCAGTTTGAACTAGTATAAACCAGTACAAACCAGTTTAGACCTGTGTAAACCAGTTTATACCATTTAGAACCAGTTTAGACCTGTTTACACCGGTATAAACCAGTTTATGAACTCGCTTAAACCAGTTTAGACCTGTGTAAATCAGTTTAAACCAGTTTGAACTAGTATAAATAAGTTTAAACCAGTGTAAAACAGTTAATAAACTAGTTTAAACCAGCTTAGACCTGTTTAGGCCTGGTTTAAACCAGTTTAAGCTAGTTAAAAACGTTTTAAACCAGTTTATAAATTAGTTTGAACAAGTTTAAACCTGTTAAAAAAATTTCAACCAGTTTGAACTAGTATCAACCAGTTTAAACCAGTTTAGACCTGTGTAAACCAGTTTATACCAGTTAAAACCAGTTTAGACCTGTTTACACCGGTATAAACCAGTTTATAATCTAGTTTTAACCAGTTTAAACCAGATTAAGCCAGTTTTAACCGGTTTAAACCAGTTTGAACTAGTATAAACCAGGTTAAACCAGTGTAAAACAGTTAATAAACTAGTTTAAACCAGTTTAGACCTTTTTAGGCCTGGTTTAAACCAGTTTAAGCCAGTTAAAAACGGTTTAAACCAGTTTATAAACTAGCTTAAACAAGCTTAGACCTGTAAAAAAAATTTAAACCAGTTTGAACTAGTTTAAACCAGTATAAACCAGTTTAGATCTGTGTAAACCAGTTTATACCATTTAGAACCAGTTTAGATCTGTTTACACCGGTATAAACCAGTTTATGAACTAGCTTAAACCAGTTTAGACCTGTTTACACCGGTATAAACCAGTTTATGAACTCGCTTAAACCAGTTTAGACCTGTGTAAACCAGTTTAAACCAGTTTGAACTAGTATAAACAAGTTTAAACCAGTGTAAAACAGTTAATAAACTAGTTTAAACCAGTTTAGACCTGTTTAGGCCTGGTTTAAACCAGTTTAAGCCAGTTAAAAACGTTTTAAACCAGTTTATAAACTAGTTTGAACAAGTTTAAACCTGTTAAAAAAATTTCAACCAGTTTGAACTAGAATCAACCAGTTTAAACCAGTTTAGACCTGTGTAAACCAGTTTATACCAGTTAAAACCAGTTAAAACCAGTTTAGACCTGTTTACACCTGTTTACACCTGTATAAACCAGTTTATAATCTAGTTTTGACCAGTTTAAACCAGATTAAGCCAGTTTTAACCGGTTTAAACCAGTTTGAACTAGTATAAACCAGTCTATAAACTACCTTAAACCAGTTTAGACATGAGTAAACCAGTTTTGACATGAGTAGACCAGTCTAAACCAGTTTGAACTAGTATAAACCAGTTTAAACCAGTTTAGACCTGTGTAAACCAGTTTATGCCATTTAGAACCAGTTTAGACCTGTTTACACCGGTATAAACCAGTTTATAAACTAGCTTAAACCAGTTTAAACCTGTGTAAACCAGTTTAAACCAGTTTAAACCAGTTTGAACTAGTATAAACAAGTTTAAACCAGTGTAACACAGTTAATGAACTAGTTTAAACCAGTTAAGACCTGTTAAAAAAATTTAAACCAGTTTGAACTAGTTTATACCAGTTAAAACCAGTTTAGACCTGTTTACACCGGTATAAACCAGTTTATAATCTAGTTTTAACCAGTTTAAACCAGATTAAGCCAGTTTTAACCGGTTTAAACCAGTTTGAACTAGTATAAACCAGTTTATAAACTACGTTAAACCAGTTTAGACATGAGTAAACCAGTTTAGACATGAGTAGACCAGTTTAAATCAGTTTGAACTAGTATAAACCAGGTTAAACCAGTGTAAAACAGTTAATAAACTAGTTTAAACCAGTTTAGACCTTTTTAGGCCTGGTTTAAACCAGTTTAAGCCAGTTAAAAACGGTTTAAACCAGTTTATAAACTAGCTTAAACAAGCTTAGACCTGTTAAAAAAAATTTAAACCAGTTTGAACTAGTATAAACCAGTACAAACCAGTTTAGACCTGTGTAAACCAGTTTATACCATTTAGAACCAGTTTAGACCTGTTTACACCGGTATAAACCAGTTTATGAACTCGCTTAAACCAGTTTAGACCTGTGTAAACCAGTTTAAACCAGTTTGAACTAGTATAAACAAGTTTAAACCAGTGTAACACAGTTAATAAACTAGTTTAAACCAGTTTAGACCTGTTAAAAAAATTTAAACCAGTTTGAACTAGTTTATACCAGTTAAAACCAATTTAGACTTGTTTACACCGGTAGAAACCAGTTTATAATCTAGTTTTAACCAGTTTAAACCAGATTAAGCCAGTTTTAACCGGTTTAAACCAGTTTGAACTAGTATAAACCAGTCTATAAACTACCTTAAACCAGTTTCGACATGAGTAAACCAGTTTTGACATGAGTAGACCAGTCTAAACCAGTTTGAACTAGTATAAACCAGTTTAAACCAGTTTAGACCTGTGTAAACCAGTTTATGCCATTTAGAACCAGTTTAGACCTGTTAACAAAGGTATAAACCAGTTTATAAACTAGCTTAAACCAGTTTAGACCTGTGTAAACCAGTTTAAACCAGTTTGAACTAGTATAAACCAGGTTAAACCAGTGTAAAACAGTTAATAAACTAGTTTAAACCAGTTTAGACCTTTTTAGGCCTGGTTTAAACCAGTTTAAGCCAGTTTAAGCCAGTTAAAAACGTTTTAAACCAGTTTATAAACTAGTTAAAACAAGTTTAGACCTGTTAAAAAAATTTCAACCAGTTTGAACTAGTATAAACCAGTTTAAACCTTTGTAAATTAGTTTATACCAGTTAAAACCAGTTTAGACCTGTTTACACCGGTATAAACCAGTTTATAATCTGGTTTTGACCAGTTTAAACCAGATTAAGCCAGTTTTAACCGGTTTAAACCAGTTTGAACTAGTATAAACCAGTCTATAAACTACCTTAAACCAGTTTAGACATGAGTAAACCAGTTTTGACATGAGTAGACCAGTTTAAACCAGTTTGAACTAGTATAAACCAGGTTAAACCAGTGTAAAACAGTTAATAAACTAGTTTAAACCAGTTTAGACCTTTTTAGGCCTGGTTTAAACCAGTTTAAGCCAGTTAAAAACGGTTTAAACCAGTTTATAAACTAGCTTAAACAAGCTTAGACCTGTAAAAAAAATTTAAACCAGTTTGAACTAGTATAAACCAGTATAAACCAGTTTAGAAATGTGTAAACCAGTTTATACCATTTAGAACCAGTTTAGACCTGTTTACACCGGTATAAACCAGTTTATGAACTAGCTTAAACCAGTTTAGACCTGTTTACACCGGTATAAACCAGTTTATGAACTCGCTTAAACCAGTTTAGACCTGTGTAAACCAGTTTAAACCAGTTTGAACTAGTATAAACAAGTTTAAACCAGTGTAAAACAGTTAATAAACTAGTTTAAACCAGTTTAGACCTGTTTAGGCCTGGTTTAAACCAGTTTAAGCCAGTTAAAAACGTTTTAAACCAGTTTATAAACTAGTTTGAACAAATTTAGACCTGTTAAAAAAATTTCAACCAATTTGAACTAGTTTGAACAAGTTTAGACCTGTTAAAAAAATTTCAACCAGTTTGAACTAGTATCAACCAGTTTAAACCAGTTTAGACCTGTGTAAACCAGTTTATACCAGTTAAAACCAGTTTAGACCTGTTTACACCGGTATAAACCAGTTTATAATCTAGTTTTGACCAGTTTAAACCAGATTAAGCCAGTTTTAACCGGTTTAAACCAGTTTGAACTAGTATAAACCAGTCTATAAACTACCTTAAACCAGTTTAGACCTGTGTAAACCAGTTTAAACCAGTTTGAACTAGTATAAACAAGTTTAAACCAGTGTAAAACAGTTAATAAACTAGTTTAAACCAGTTAAGACCTGTTCAGGCCTGGTTTAAACCAGTTTAAGCCAGTTTAAGCCAGTTAAAAACGTTTTAAACCAGTTTATAAACTAGTTAAAACAAGTTTAGACCTGTTAAAAAAATTTCAACCAGTTTGAACTAGTATAAACCAGTTTAAACCTTTGTAAACCAGTTTATACCAGTTAAAACCAGTTTAGACCTGTTTACACCGGTATAAACCAGTTTATAATCTGGTTTTGACCAGTTTAAACCAGATTAAGCCAGTTTTAACCGGCTTAAACCAGTTTGAACTAGTATAAGCCAGTTTAAACCAGTTTAGACCTGTGTAAACCAGTTTATACCATTTAGAACCAGTTTAGACCTGTTTACACCGGTATAAACCAGTTTATAAACTAGCTTAAACCAGTTTAGACCTGTGTAAACCAGTTTAAACCAGTTTGAACCAGTATAAACAAGTTTAAACCAGTGTAACACAGTTAATAAACTAGTTTAAACCAGTTTAGACCTGTTAAAAAAATTTAAACCAGTTTGAACTAGTTTATACCAGTTAAAACCAGTTTAGACCTGTTTACACCGGTATAAACCAGTTTATAATCTAGTTTTAACCAGTTTAAACCAGATTAAGCCAGTTTTAACCGGTTTAAACCAGTTTGAACTAGTATAAACCAGTTTATAAACTACGTTAAACCAGTTTAGACATGAGTAAACCAGTTTATAAACCAGTTTATAAACTACGTTAAACCAGTTTAGACATGAGTAAACCAGTTTAGACATGAGTAGACCAGTTTAAACCAGTTTGAACTAGTATAAACCAGGTTAAACCAGTGTAAAACAGTTAATAAACTAGTTTAAACCAGTTTAGACCTTTTTAGGCCTGGTTTAAACCAGTTTAAGCCAGTTAAAAACGGTTTAAACCAGTTTATAAACTAGCTTAAACCAGCTTAGACCTGTTAAAAAAATTTAAACCAGTTTGAACAGGTATAAACCAGTATAAACCAGTTTTGACCTGTGTAAACCAGTTTATACCATTTAGAACCAGTTTAGACCTGTTTACACCGGTATAAACCAGTTTATGAACTAGCTTAAACCAGTTTAGACCTGTTTACACCGGTATAAACCAGTTTATGAACTCGCTTAAACCAGTTTAGACCTGTGTAAACCAGTTTAAACCAGTTTGAACTAGTATAAACAAGTTTAAACCAGAGTAAAACAGTTAATAAACTAGTTTAAACCAGTTTAGACCTGTTTAGGCCTGGTTTAAACCAGTTTAAGCCAGTTAAAAACGCTTTAAACCAGTTTATAAACTAGTTTGAACAAGTTTAGACCTGTTAAAAAATTTCAACCAGTTTGAACTAGTATAAACCAGTTTACACCAGTTTAGACCTGTGTAAACCAGTTTATACCATTTAGAACCAGTTTGGACCTGTTTACACCGGTGTAAACCAGTTTATAAACTAGCTTAAACCAGTTTAGACCTGTGTAAACCAGTTTAAACCAGTTTGAACTAGTATAAACAAGTTTAAACCAGTGTAACACAGTTAATAAACTAGTTTAAACCAGTTTAGACCTGTTAAAAAAATTCAACCAGTTTGAACTAGTATAAACCAGTTTAAACCAGTTTAGACCTGTGTAAACCAGTTTATACCAGTTAAAACCAGTTTAGACCTGTTTACACCGGTATAAACCAGTTTATAATCTAGTTTTAACCAGTTTAAACCAGATTAAGCCAGTTTTAACCGGTTTAAACCAGTTTGAACTAGTATAAACCAGGTTAAACCAGTGTAAAACAGTTAATAAACTAGTTTAAACCAGTTTAGACCTTTTTAGGCCTGGTTTAAACCAGTTTAAGCCAGTTAAAAACGGTTTAAACCAGTTTATAAACTAGCTTAAACAAGCTTAGACCTGTAAAAAAAATTTAAACCAGTTTGAACTAGTTTAAACCAGTATAAACCAGTTTAGATCTGTGTAAACCAGTTTATACCATTTAGAACCAGTTTAGATCTGTTTACACCGGTATAAACCAGTTTATGAACTAGCTTAAACCAGTTTAGACCTGTTTACACCGGTATAAACCAGTTTATGAACTCGCTTAAACCAGTTTAGACCTGTGTAAACCAGTTTAAACCAGTTTGAACTAGTATAAACAAGTTTAAACCAGTGTAAAACAGTTAATAAACTAGTTTAAACCAGTTTAGACCTGTTTAGGCCTGGTTTAAACCAGTTTAAGCCAGTTAAAAACGTTTTAAACCAGTTTATAAACTAGTTTGAACAAGTTTAAACCTGTTAAAAAAATTTCAACCAGTTTGAACTAGTATCAACCAGTTTAAACCAGTTTAGACCTGTGTAAACCAGTTTATACCAGTTAAAACCAGTTAAAACCAGTTTAGACCTGTTTACACCTGTTTACACCTGTATAAACCAGTTTATAATCTAGTTTTGACCAGTTTAAACCAGATTAAGCCAGTTTTAACCGGTTTAAACCAGTTTGAACTAGTATAAACCAGTCTATAAACTACCTTAAACCAGTTTAGACATGAGTAAACCAGTTTTGACATGAGTAGACCAGTCTAAACCAGTTTGAACTAGTATAAACCAGTTTAAACCAGTTTAGACCTGTGTAAACCAGTTTATGCCATTTAGAACCAGTTTAGACCTGTTTACACCGGTATAAACCAGTTTATAAACTAGCTTAAACCAGTTTAAACCTGTGTAAACCAGTTTAAACCAGTTTAAACCAGTTTGAACTAGTATAAACAAGTTTAAACCAGTGTAACACAGTTAATGAACTAGTTTAAACCAGTTTAGACCTGTTTAGGCCTGGTTTAAACCAGTTTAAGCCAGTTAAAAACGCTTTAAACCAGTTTATAAACTAGTTTGAACAAGTTTAGACCTGTTAAAAAATTTCAACCAGTTTGAACTAGTATAAACCAGTTTACACCAGTTTAGACCTGTGTAAACCAGTTTATACCATTTAGAACCAGTTTGGACCTGTTTACACCGGTGTAAACCAGTTTATAAACTAGCTTAAACCAGTTTAGACCTGTGTAAACCAGTTTAAACCAGTTTGAACTAGTATAAACAAGTTTAAACCAGTGTAACACAGTTAATAAACTAGTTTAAACCAGTTTAGACCTGTTAAAAAAATTCAACCAGTTTGAACTAGTATAAACCAGTTTAAACCAGTTTAGACCTGTGTAAACCAGTTTATACCAGTTAAAACCAGTTTAGACCTGTTTACACCGGTATAAACCAGTTTATAATCTAGTTTTAACCAGTTTAAACCAGATTAAGCCAGTTTTAACCGGTTTAAACCAGTTTGAACTAGTATAAACCAGGTTAAACCAGTGTAAAACAGTTAATAAACTAGTTTAAACCAGTTTAGACCTTTTTAGGCCTGGTTTAAACCAGTTTAAGCCAGTTAAAAACGGTTTAAACCAGTTTATAAACTAGCTTAAACAAGCTTAGACCTGTAAAAAAAATTTAAACCAGTTTGAACTAGTTTAAACCAGTATAAACCAGTTTAGATCTGTGTAAACCAGTTTATACCATTTAGAACCAGTTTAGATCTGTTTACACCGGTATAAACCAGTTTATGAACTAGCTTAAACCAGTTTAGACCTGTTTACACCGGTATAAACCAGTTTATGAACTCGCTTAAACCAGTTTAGACCTGTGTAAACCAGTTTAAACCAGTTTGAACTAGTATAAACAAGTTTAAACCAGTGTAAAACAGTTAATAAACTAGTTTAAACCAGTTTAGACCTGTTTAGGCCTGGTTTAAACCAGTTTAAGCCAGTTAAAAACGTTTTAAACCAGTTTATAAACTAGTTTGAACAAGTTTAAACCTGTTAAAAAAATTTCAACCAGTTTGAACTAGAATCAACCAGTTTAAACCAGTTTAGACCTGTGTAAACCAGTTTATACCAGTTAAAACCAGTTAAAACCAGTTTAGACCTGTTTACACCTGTTTACACCTGTATAAACCAGTTTATAATCTAGTTTTGACCAGTTTAAACCAGATTAAGCCAGTTTTAACCGGTTTAAACCAGTTTGAACTAGTATAAACCAGTCTATAAACTACCTTAAACCAGTTTAGACATGAGTAAACCAGTTTTGACATGAGTAGACCAGTCTAAACCAGTTTGAACTAGTATAAACCAGTTTAAACCAGTTTAGACCTGTGTAAACCAGTTTATGCCATTTAGAACCAGTTTAGACCTGTTTACACCGGTATAAACCAGTTTATAAACTAGCTTAAACCAGTTTAAACCTGTGTAAACCAGTTTAAACCAGTTTAAACCAGTTTGAACTAGTATAAACAAGTTTAAACCAGTGTAACACAGTTAATGAACTAGTTTAAACCAGTTAAGACCTGTTAAAAAAATTTAAACCAGTTTGAACTAGTTTATACCAGTTAAAACCAGTTTAGACCTGTTTACACCGGTATAAACCAGTTTATAATCTAGTTTTAACCAGTTTAAACCAGATTAAGCCAGTTTTAACCGGTTTAAACCAGTTTGAACTAGTATAAACCAGTTTATAAACTACGTTAAACCAGTTTAGACATGAGTAAACCAGTTTAGACATGAGTAGACCAGTTTAAAACAGTTTGAACTAGTATAAACCAGGTTAAACCAGTGTAAAACAGTTAATAAACTAGTTTAAACCAGTTTAGACCTTTTTAGGCCTGGTTTAAACCAGTTTAAGCCAGTTAAAAACGGTTTAAACAAGTTTATAAACTAGCTTAAACAAGCTTAGACCTGTTAAAAAAAATTTAAACCAGTTTGAACTAGTATCAACCAGTTTAAACCAGTTTAGACCTGTGTAAACCAGTTATACCATTTAGAACCAGTTTGGACCTGTTTACACCGGTGTAAACCAGTTGATAAACTAGCTTAAACCAGTTTAGACCTGTGTAAACCAGTTTAAACCAGTTTGAACTAGTATAAACAAGTTTAAACCAGTGTAAAACAGTTAATAAACTAGTTTAAACCAGTTTAGACCTGTTTAGGCCTGGTTTAAACCAGTTTAAGCCAGTTAAAAACGTTTTAAACCAGTTTATAAACTAGTTTGAACAAGTTTAGACCTGTTAAAAAAATTTCAACCAGTTTGAACTAGTATCAACCAGTTTAAACCAGTTTAGACCTGTGTAAACCAGTTTATACCAGTTAAAACCAGTTTAGACCTGTTTACACCGGTATAAACCAGTATATAATCAAGTTTTGACCAGTTTAAACCAGATTAAGCCAGTTTTGCCCGGTTTAAACCAGTTTGAACTAGTATAAACCAGTTTACACCAGTTTAGACCTGTGAAAACAAGTTTATACCATTTAGACCTGTGTAAACCAGTTTATACCATTTAGAACCAGTTTGGACCTGTTTACACCGGTGTAAACCAGTTTATAAACTAGCTTAAACCAGTTTAGACCTGTGTAAACCAGTTTAAACCAATTTGAACTAGTATAAACAAGTTTAAATCAGTATATCACAGTTAATAAACTAGTTTAAACCAGTTTAGACCTGTTAAAAAAATTTCCACCAGTTTGAACTAGTATAAACCAGTTTAAACCAGTTTAGACCTGTGTAAACCAGTTCATACCAGTTAAAACCAGTTTAGACCTGTTTACACCGGAACAAACCAGTTTATAATCTAGTTTTGACCAGTTTAAACCAGATTAAGCCAGTTTTAACCGGTTTAAACCAGTTTGAACTAGTATAAACCAGTCTATAAACTACCTTAAACCAGTTTAGACATGAGTAAACCAGTTTTGACATGAGTAGACCAGTCTAAACCAGTTTGAACTAGTATAAACCAGTTTAAACCAGTTTAGACCTGTGTAAACCAGTTTATGCCATTTAGAACCAGTTTAGACCTGTTTACAAAGGTATAAACCAGTTTATAAACTAGCTTAAACCAGTTTAGACCTGTGTAAACCAGTTTAAACCAGTTTGAACTAGTATAAACAAGTTTAAACCAGTGTAAAACAGTTAATAAACTAGTTTAAACCAGTTAAGACCTGTTTAGGCCTGGTTTAAACCAGTTTAATCCAGTTTAAGCCAGTTAAAAACGTTTTAAACCAGTTTATAAACTAGTTAAAACAAGTTTAGACCTGTTAAAAAAATTTCAACCAGTTTGAACTAGTATAAACCAGTTTAAACCTTTATAAACCAGTTTATACCAGTTAAAACCAGTTTAGACCTGTTTACACCGGTATAAACCAGTTTATAATCTGGTTTTGACCAGTTTAAACCAGATTAAGCCAGTTTTAACCGGCTTAAACCAGTTTGAACTAGTATAAGCCAGTTTAAACCACTATAGACCTGTGTAAACCAGTTTATACCATTTAGAACCAGTTTAGACCTGTTTACACCGGTATAAACCAGTTTATTAACTAGCTTAAACCAGTTTAAACCTGTGTAAACCAGTTTAAACCAGTTTGAACTAGTATAAACAAGTTTAAACCAGTGTAACACAGTTAATAAACTAGTTTATACCAGTTAAAAGCAGTTTAGACCTGTTTACACCGGTATAAACCAGTTTATAATCTTGTTTTAACCAGTTTAAACCAGATTAAGCCAGTTTTAACCGGTTTAAACCAGTTTTAACCGGTTTAAACCAGTTTGAACTAGTATAAACCAGTTTATAAACTACGTTAAACCAGTTTAGGCATGAGTAAACCAGTTTAGACATGAGTAGACCAGTTTAAACCAGTTTGAAATAGTATAAACCAGGTTAAACCAGTGTAAAACAGTTAATAAACTAGTTTAAACCAGTTTAGACCTTTTTAGGCCTGGTTTAAACCAGTTTAAGCCAGTTAAAAACGGTTTAAACCAGTTTATAAACTAGCTTAAACAAGCTTAGACCTGTTAAAAAAATTTAAACCAGTTTGAACTAGTATAAACCAGTATAAACCAGTTTAGATATGTGTAAACCAGTTTATACCAGTTTATAGCCAGTTTAGAACCAGTTTAGACCTGTTTACACCGGTATAAACCAGTTTATGAACTAGCTTAAACCAGTTTAGACCTGTTTACACCGGTATAAACCAGTTTATGAACTAGCTTAAACCAGTTTAGACCTGTGTAAACCAGTTTAAACCAGTTTGAACTAGTATAAACAAGTTTAAACCAGTGTAACACAGTTAATAAACTAGTTTAAACCAGTTTAGACCTGTTAAAAAAATTTAAACCAGTTTGAACTAGTTTATACCAGTTAAAACCAGTTTAGACCTGTTTACACCGGTATAAACCAGTTTATAATCTAGTTTTAACCAGTTTAAACCAGATTAAGCCAGTTTTAACCGGTTTAAACCAGTTTGAACTAGTATAAACCAGTTTATAAACTACGTTAAACCAGTTTAGACATGAGTAAACCAGTTTATAAACTACGTTAAACCAGTTTAGACATGAGTAAACCAGTTTAGACATGAGTAGACCAGTTTAAACCAGTTTGAACTAGTATAAACCAGGTTAAACCAGTGTAAAACAGTTAATAAACTAGTTTAAACCAGTTTAGACCTTTTTAGGCCTGGTTTAAACCAGTTTAAGCCAGTTAAAAACGGTTTAAACCAGTTTATAAACTAGCTTAAACAAGCTTAGACCTGTTAAAAAAATTTAAACCAGTTTGAACTGGTATAAACCAGTATAAACCAGTTTTGACCTGTGTAAACCAGTTTATACCATTTAGAACCAGTTTAGACCTGTTTACACCGGTATAAACCAGTTTATGAACTAGCTTAAACCAGTTTAGACCCGTTTACACCGGTATAAACCAGTTTATGAACTCGCTTAAACCAGTTTAGACCTGTGTAAACCAGTTTAAACCAGTTTGAACTAGTATAAACAAGTTTAAACCAGAGTAAAACAGTTAATAAACTAGTTTAAACCAGTTTAGACCTGTTTAGGCCTGGTTTAAACCAGTTTAAGCCAGTTAAAAACGCTTTAAACCAGTTTATAAACTAGTTTGAACAAGTTTAGACCTGTTAAAAAATTTCAACCAGTTTGAACTAGTATAAACCAGTTTACACCAGTTTAGACCTGTGTAAACCAGTTTATACCATTTAGAACCAGTTTGGACCTGTTTACACCGGTGTAAACCAGTTTATAAACTAGCTTAAACCAGTTTAGACCTGTGTAAACCAGTTTAAACCAGTTTGAACTAGTATAAACAAGTTTAAACCAGTGTAACACAGTTAATAAACTAGTTTAAACCAGTTTAGACCTGTTAAAAAAATTCAACCAGTTTGAACTAGTATAAACCAGTTTAAACCAGTTTAGACCTGTGTAAACCAGTTTATACCAGTTAAAACCAGTTTAGACCTGTTTACACCGGTATAAACCAGTTTATAATCTAGTTTTAACCAGTTTAAACCAGATTAAGCCAGTTTTAACCGGTTTAAACCAGTTTGAACTAGTATAAACCAGTCTATAAACTACCTTAAACCAGTTTTGACATGAGTAGACCAGTTTAAACCAGTTTGAACTAGTATAAACCAGGTTAAACCAGTGTAAAACAGTTAATAAACTAGTTTAAACCAGTTTAGACCTTTTTAGGCCTGGTTTAAACCAGTTTAAGCCAGTTAAAAACGGTTTAAACCAGTTTATAAACTAGCTTAAACAAGCCTGTAAAAAAAATTTAAACCAGTTTGAACTAGTATAAACCAGTATAAACCAGTTTAGATCTGTGTAAACCAGTTTATACCATTTAGAACCAGTTTAGATCTGTTTACACCGGTATAAACCAGTTTATGAACTAGCTTAAACCAGTTTAGACCTGTTTACACCGGTATAAACCAGTTTATGAACTCGCTTAAACCAGTTTATACCTGTGTAAACCAGTTTAAACCAGTTTGAACTAGTATAAACAAGTTTAAACCAGTGTAAAACAGTTAATAAACTAGTTTAAACCAGTTTAGACCTGTTTAGGCCTGGTTTAAACCAGTTTAAGCCAGTTAAAAACGTTTTAAACCAGTTTATAAACTAGTTTGAACAAGTTTAAACCTGTTAAAAAAATTTCAACCAGTTTGAACTAGTATCAACCAGTTTAAACCAGTTTAGACCTGTGTAAACCAGTTTATAACAGTTAAAACCAGTTAAAACCAGTTTAGACCTGTTTACACCTGTTTACACCTGTATAAACCAGTTTATAATCTAGTTTTGACCAGTTTAAACCAGATTAAGCCAGTTTTAACCGGTTTAAACCAGTTTGAACTAGTATAAACCAGTCTATAAACTACCTTAAACCAGTTTAGACATGAGTAAACCAGTTTTGACATGAGTAGACCAGTCTAAACCAGTTTGAACTAGTATAAACCAGTTTAAACCAGTTTAGACCTGTGTAAACCAGTTTATGCCATTTAGAACCAGTTTAGACCTGTTTACACCGGTATAAACCAGTTTATAAACTAGCTTAAACCAGTTTAAACCTGTGTAAACCAGTTTAAACCAGTTTAAACCAGTTTGAACTAGTATAAACAAGTTTAAACCAGTGTAACACAGTTAATGAACTAGTTTAAACCAGTTAAGACCTGTTAAAAAAATTTAAACCAGTTTGAACTAGTTTATACCAGTTAAAACCAGTTTAGACCTGTTTACACCGGTATAAACCAGTTTATAATCTAGTTTTAACCAGTTTAAACCAGATTAAGCCAGTTTTAACCGGTTTAAACCAGTTTGAACTAGTATAAACCAGTTTATAAACTACGTTAAACCAGTTTAGACATGAGTAAACCAGTTTAGACATGAGTAGACCAGTTTAAAACAGTTTGAACTAGTATAAACCAGGTTAAACCAGTGTAAAACAGTTAATAAACTAGTTTAAACCAGTTTAGACCTTTTTAGGCCTGGTTTAAACCAGTTTAAGCCAGTTAAAAACGGTTTAAACAAGTTTATAAACTAGCTTAAACAAGCTTAGACCTGTTAAAAAAAATTTAAACCAGTTTGAACTAGTATCAACCAGTTTAAACCAGTTTAGACCTGTGTAAACCAGTTATACCATTTAGAACCAGTTTGGACCTGTTTACACCAGTGTAAACCAGTTGATAAACTAGCTTAAACCAGTTTAGACCTGTGTAAACCAGTTTAAACCAGTTTGAACTAGTATAAACAAGTTTAAACCAGTGTAAAACAGTTAATAAACTAGTTTAAACCAGTTTAGACCTGTTTAGGCCTGGTTTAAACCTGTTTAAGCCAGTTAAAAACGTTTTAAACCAGTTTATAAACTAGTTTGAACAAGTTTAGACCTGTTAAAAAAATTTCAACCAGTTTGAACTAGTATCAACCAGTTTAAACCAGTTTAGACCTGTGTAAACCAGTTTATACCAGTTAAAACCAGTTTAGACCTGTTTACACCGGTATAAACCAGTATATAATCAAGTTTTGACCAGTTTAAACCAGATTAAGCCAGTTTTGCCCGGTTTAAACCAGTTTGAACTAGTATAAACCAGTTTACACCAGTTTAGACCTGTGAAAACAAGTTTATACCATTTAGACCTGTGTAAACCAGTTTATACCATTTAGAACCAGTTTGGACCTGTTTACACCGGTGTAAACCAGTTTATAAACTAGCTTAAACCAGTTTAGACCTGTGTAAACCAGTTTAAACCAGTTTGAACTAGTATAAACAAGTTTAAATCAGTATAACACAGTTAATAAACTAGTTTAAACCAGTTTAGACCTGTTAAAAAAATTTCCACCAGTTTGAACTAGTATAAACCAGTTTAAACCAGTTTAGACCTGTGTAAACCAGTTTATACCAGTTAAAACCAGTTTAGACCTGTTTACACCGGAACAAACCAGTTTATAATCTAGTTTTGACCAGTTTAAACCAGATTAAGCCAGTTTTAACCGGTTTAAACCAGTTTGAACTAGTATAAACCAGTCTATAAACTACCTTAAACCAGTTTAGACATGAGTAAACCAGTTTTGACATGAGTAGACCAGTCTAAACCAGTTTGAACTAGTATAAACCAGTTTAAACCAGTTTAGACCTGTGTAAACCAGTTTATGCCATTTAGAACCAGTTTAGACCTGTTTACAAAGGTATAAACCAGTTTATAAACTAGCTTAAACCAGTTTAGACCTGTGTAAACCAGTTTAAACCAGTTTGAACTAGTATAAACAAGTTTAAACCAGTGTAAAACAGTTAATAAACTAGTTTAAACCAGTTAAGACCTGTTTAGGCCTGGTTTAAACCAGTTTAATCCAGTTTAAGCCAGTTAAAAACGTTTTAAACCAGTTTATAAACTAGTTAAAACAAGTTTAGACCTGTTAAAAAAATTTCAACCAGTTTGAACTAGTATAAACCAGTTTAAACCTTTATAAACCAGTTTATACCAGTTAAAACCAGTTTAGACCTGTTTACACCGGTATAAACCAGTTTATAATCTGGTTTTGACCAGTTTAAACCAGATTAAGCCAGTTTTAACCGGCTTAAACCAGTTTGAACTAGTATAAGCCAGTTTAAACCACTATAGACCTGTGTAAACCAGTTTATACCATTTAGAACCAGTTTAGACCTGTTTACACCGGTATAAACCAGTTTATTAACTAGCTTAAACCAGTTTAAACCTGTGTAAACCAGTTTAAACCAGTTTGAACTAGTATAAACAAGTTTAAACCAGTGTAACACAGTTAATAAACTAGTTTAAACCAGTTTAGACCTGTTAAAAAAATTTAAACCAGTTTGAACTAGTTTATACCAGTTAAAAGCAGTTTAGACCTGTTTACACCGGTATAAACCAGTTTATAATCTTGTTTTAACCAGTTTAAAAAAGATTAAGCCAGTTTTAACCGGTTTAAACCAGTTTTAACCGGTTTAAACCAGTTTGAACTAGTATAAACCAGTTTATAAACTACGTTAAACCAGTTTAGGCATGAGTAAACCAGTTTAGACATGAGTAGACCAGTTTAAACCAGTTTGAAATAGTATAAACCAGGTTAAACCAGTGTAAAACAGTTAATAAACTAGTTTAAACCAGTTTAGACCTTTTTAGGCCTGGTTTAAACCAGTTTGAACTAGTATAAACCAGTTTATAAACTACGTTAAACCAGTTTAGACATGAGTAAACCAGTTTAGACATGAGTAGACCAGTTTAAAACAGTTTGAACTAGTATAAACCAGGTTAAACCAGTGTAAAACAGTTAATAAACTAGTTTAAACCAGTTTAGACCTTTTTAGGCCTGGTTTAAACCAGTTTAAGCCAGTTAAAAACGGTTTAAACAAGTTTATAAACTAGCTTAAACAAGCTTAGACCTGTTAAAAAAAATTTAAACCAGTTTGAACTAGTATCAACCAGTTTAAACCAGTTTAGACCTGTGTAAACCAGTTATACCATTTAGAACCAGTTTGGACCTGTTTACACCGGTGTAAACCAGTTGATAAACTAGCTTAAACCAGTTTAGACCTGTGTAAACCAGTTTAAACCAGTTTGAACTAGTATAAACAAGTTTAAAGGAGTGTAAAACAGTTAATAAACTAGTTTAAACCAGTTTAGACCTGTTTAGGCCTGGTTTAAACCTGTTTAAGCCAGTTAAAAACGTTTTAAACCAGTTTATAAACTAGTTTGAACAAGTTTAGACCTGTTAAAAAAATTTCAACCAGTTTGAACTAGTATCAACCAGTTTAAACCAGTTTAGACCTGTGTAAACCAGTTTATACCAGTTAAAACCAGTTTAGACCTGTTTACACCGGTATAAACCAGTATATAATCAAGTTTTGACCAGTTTAAACCAGATTAAGCCAGTTTTGCCCGGTTTAAACCAGTTTGAACTAGTATAAACCAGTTTACACCAGTTTAGACCTGTGAAAACAAGTTTATACCATTTAGACCTGTGTAAACCAGTTTATACCATTTAGAACCAGTTTGGACCTGTTTACACCGGTGTAAACCAGTTTATAAACTAGCTTAAACCAGTTTAGACCTGTGTAAACCAGTTTAAACCAGTTTGAACTAGTATAAACAAGTTTAAATCAGTATAACACAGTTAATAAACTAGTTCAAACCAGTTTAGACCTGTTAAAAAAATTTCCACCAGTTTGAACTAGTATAAACCAGTTTAAACCAGTTTAGACCTGTGTAAACCAGTTTATACCAGTTAAAACCAGTTTAGACCTGTTTACACCGGAACAAACCAGTTTATAATCTAGTTTTGACCAGTTTAAACCAGATTAAGCCAGTTTTAACCGGTTTAAACCAGTTTGAACTAGTATAAACCAGTCTATAAACTACCTTAAACCAGTTTAGACATGAGTAAACCAGTTTTGACATGAGTAGACCAGTCTAAACCAGTTTGAACTAGTATAAACCAGTTTAAACCAGTTTAGACCTGTGTAAACCAGTTTATGCCATTTAGAACCAGTTTAGACCTGTTTACAAAGGTATAAACCAGTTTATAAACTAGCTTAAACCAGTTTAGACCTGTGTAAACCAGTTTAAACCAGTTTGAACTAGTATAAACAAGTTTAAACCAGTGTAAAACAGTTAATAAACTAGTTTAAACCAGTTAAGACCTGTTTAGGCCTGGTTTAAACCAGTTTAATCCAGTTTAAGCCAGTTAAAAACGTTTTAAACCAGTTTATAAACTAGTTAAAACAAGTTTAGACCTGTTAAAAAAATTTCAACCAGTTTGAACTAGTATAAACCAGTTTAAACCTTTATAAACCAGTTTATACCAGTTAAAACCAGTTTAGACCTGTTTACACCGGTATAAACCAGTTTATAATCTGGTTTTGACCAGTTTAAACCAGATTAAGCCAGTTTTAACCGGCTTAAACCAGTTTGAACTAGTATAAGCCAGTTTAAACCACTATAGACCTGTGTAAACCAGTTTATACCATTTAGAACCAGTTTAGACCTGTTTACACCGGTATAAACCAGTTTATTAACTAGCTTAAACCAGTTTAAACCTGTGTAAACCAGTTTAAACCAGTTTGAACTAGTATAAACAAGTTTAAACCAGTGTAACACAGTTAATAAACTAGTTTAAACCAGTTTAGACCTGTTAAAAAACTTTCAACCAGTTTGAACTAGTATCAACCAGTATAAACCAGTTTAGACCTGTGTAAACCAGTTTATACCAGTTAAAACCAGTTTAGACCTGTTACTGACTGACTAAATTACTGACTTAATTCTTGAATTACTGACTTAATTCATGAATTAATGAATTAATTCATGAATTCCTGACTTAATTCCTGAAATAATTACTAAATTTTATGAACTACTGACTTAATTCATGAATTAATGACTTAATTAATGAATTACTGACTTAATTCATGATTTACTGACTTAATTCATGAATTACTGACTTAATTCATGAATTACTGACTTAATTCATGATTTACTGACTTAATTCATAATTACTGACTTATTTCATGAATTACTGACTTAATTCATGAATGAAAGACTTAATTAATGAATTACTGACTTAATTCATGAATGAAAGACTTAATTAATGAATTACTGACTTAATTCATGAATTACTGACTTAATTCATGAATTACTGACTTAATTCATGAATTACTGACTTAATGAATTCATGCATGAATTCATGAATTAATGATTTAATTAATTAATTACTGACTTAATTCATGAATTACTGACTTAATGAATTCATGCATGAATTCATGAATTAATGATTTAATTAATTAATTACTGACTTAATTCATGAAATACTGACTTAATTAATGAATTACTGACTTAATTCATGAATTACTGACTTAATTCATGAATTACTGACTTAATTCATGAATTACTGACTTAATTCATGAATTACTGACTTAATTAACTAATAACTGACTTAATTCATGAATTAATTACTTAATTAATAAATTACTGACTTAATTAATAAATTACTGACTTAATTAAATAACTACGGACTTAGTTCATGAATTACTGACTTAATTTATGAATTATTGACTTCCTTAATGAATTCATGAATTAATGACTTAATTAATGAATTACTGACTTAATTCATGATTTACTGACTTAATTCATGAATTACTGACTTAATTCATGAATTACTGACTTAATTCATGAATTACTGACTTAACTCATGAATTACTGACTTAATTCATAATTACTGACTTAATTCATGAATTACTGACTTAATTCATGAATGAAAGACTTAATTAATGAATTACTGACTTAATTCATGAATTACTGACTTAATTAATGAATTACTGACTTAATTCATGAATTACTGACTTAATTCATGAATTACATACTTAATTAACTAATTACTGACTTAATTCATGAAATACTGACTAAATTCATTAAATACTGACTTAATTCATGAACTACTGACTTATTTCATGAGTTACTCACATAATTCATGAATTACTCACTAAGTTCATGAATTACTGACTTAATTCATGAATTACTGACTTATTTCATGAATAACTGACTTAATTAATGAATTCCTGACTTAATTCCTGAATTAATGACTTAATTCATGAATTACTGACTTAATTCATGAATTACTGACTTAAATCATGAATTACTGACTTAATTCAGGAAATACTGACTTAATTCATGAATTAAAGACTTAATTAATGAATTACTGACTTAATTAATGAATTACTGACTTAATTCATGAATTACTGACTTAATTCATGAATTGCTGACTTAATTCTTGAATTACTGACTTAATTCACGAATTACTGACTTAATTCTTGAATTACTGACTTAATTCATGAATTACTGAATTAATTCATGAATTCCTGACTTAATTCCTGAAATAATTCCTAAATTTTATGAACTACTGACTTATTTCATGAATTAATGACTTAATTAATGAATTACTGACTTAATTCATGAATTACTGACTTAATTCATGAATTACTGACTTAATTCATGAATTACTGACTTAATTCATAATTACTGACTTAATTCATGAATTACTGACTTAATTCATGAATGAAAGACTTAATTAATGAATTACTGACTTAATTAATGAATTACTGACTTAATGAATTCATGCATGAATTCATGAATTAATGATTTAATTAATTAATTACTGACTTAATTCATGAATTACTGACCTAATTCATGAATTACTGACTTAATTCATGAATTACTGACTTAATTCATGAATTACTGACTTAATGAATTCATGCATGAATTCATGAATTCAAGATTTAATTAATTAATTACTGACTTAATTCATGAATTACTGACTTAATTCATGAATTACTGACTTAATTCTTGAATTACTGACTTAATTCATGAATTACTGACTTAATTCTTGAATTACTGACTTAATTCATGAATTACTGAATTAATTCATGAATTACTGACTTAATTCCTGAAATAATTACTAAATTCTATGAACTACTGACTTAATTCATGAATTAATGACTTAATTAATGAATTACTGACTTACTTCATGAATTACTGACTTACTTCATGAATTACTGACTTAATTCATGAATTACTGACTTAATTCATGAATTACTGACTTAATTCATAATTACTGACTTAATTCATGAATTACTGACTTAATTCATGAATGAAAGACTTAATTAATGAATTCCTGACTTAATTCATGAATTACTGACTTAATTCATGAATTACTGACTTAATTCATGAATTACTGACTTAATTCATGAATTACTGACTTAATTCATGAATTACTGACTTAATTCATGAATTACTGACTTAATTCATGAATTACTGACTTAATTAATGAATTACTGACTTAATTCATGAATTACTGACTTAATTCATGAATTACATACTTAATTAACTAATTACTGACTTAATTCATGAAATACGGACTAAATTCATTAAATACTGACTTAATTCATGAACTACTGACTTATTTCATGAGTTACTCACATAATTCATGAATTACTCACTAAGTTCATGAATTACTGACTTAATTCATGAATTACTGAGTTATTTCATGAATAACTGACTTAATTAATGAATTACTGACTTAATTCATGAATTACTGACTTAATTCATGAATTACTGACTTAATTCATAATTACTGACTTAATTCATGAATTACTGACTTAATTCATGAATGAAAGACTTAATTAATGAATGAAAGACTTAATTCATGAATGAAAGACTTAATTCATGAATTACTGACTTAATTCATGAATGAAAGACTTAATTAATGAATTACTGACTTAATTCATGAATGAAAGACTTAATTAATGAATTACTGACTTAGTTCATGAATGAAAGACTTAATTAATGAATTACTGACTTAATTCATGAATTACTGACTTAATTCATGAATTACTGACTTAATTCATGAATTACTGACTTAATTCATGAATTACTGACTTAATTCTTGAATTACTGACTTAATTCATGAATTACTGACTTAATTCTTGAATTACTGACTTAATTCATGAATTACTGAATTAAATCATGAATTACTGACTTAATTCCTGAAATAATTACTAAATTTTATGAACTACTGACTTAATTCATGAATTAATGACTTAATTCATAATTACTGACTTAATTCATGAATTACTGACTTAATTCATGAATGAAAGACTTAATTAATGAATTACTGACTTAATTCATGAATTACTGACTTAATTCATGAATTACTGACTTAATTCATGAATTACATACTTAATTAACTAATTACTGACTTAATTCATGAAATACTGACTAAATTCATTAAATACTGACTTAATTCATGAACTACTGACTTATATCATGAGTTACTCACATAATTCATGAATTACTCACTAAGTTCATGAATTACTGACTTAATTCATGAATTACTGAGTTATTTCATGAATAACTGACTTAATTAATGAATTCCTGAATTAATGACTTAATTCATGAATTACTGA